>CALYLW010000120.1:878180-1227734 GCA_944989445.1 Ampullaceana balthica
ATTTTAAGACAAAGACAATTAATATATTCTTGATAATTTTAAGACAAAGAAAATATAATTTGATAATTTTAAGGCAAAGATAATTAATATATTCTTGATAATTTTAAGACAAAGATAATTAATATATTCTTGATAATTTTAAGACAAAGACAATTAATATATTCTTGATAATTTTAAGACAAAGATAATTAATATATTCTTGATAATTTTAAGACAAAGATAATTAATATATTCTTGATAATTTTAAGACAAAGACAATTAATATATTCTTGATAATTTTAAGACAAAGATAATTAATATATTCTTGATAATTTTAAGACAAAGACAATTAATATATTCTTGATAATTTTAAGACAAAGACAATTAATATATTCTTGATAATTTTAAGACAAAGATAATTAATATATTCTTGATAATTTTAAGACATAGACAATTAATATATTCTTGATAATTTTAAGACAAAGACAATTAATATATTCTTGATAATTTTAAGACAAAGATAATTAATATATTCTTGATAATTTTAAGACAAAGACAATTAATATATTCTTGATAATTTTAAGACAAAGACAATTAATATATTCTTGATAATTTTAAGACAAAGATAATTAATATATTCTTGATAATTTTAAGACATAGACAATTAATATATTCTTGATAATTTTAAGACAAAGACAATTAATATATTCTTGATAATTTGAGAAGTGACCTTATAAGATATGAACTTGTACTTCCTGGTGTTAACTGGACACAAGGTCCATCAAGACGTTTAGCCCGGGACTCATTCTTTCACTGTATACATCTACAAATAATCCAACAGTGATAATGACGGACAGAGGAGACGGACTAAGTCCACGAGATAAATAAAGTTATTATTTAACACACAGGGGATCTTTCAGTGACACAATAGAAACGCTCTAAGAATGTTAAACGTCTTAATTCAAAAGAAAATTAGGAGAATTGGAATAACTATAATCCAGCAAAGGTGATGGGTTATAAATATCTTTTTTTACACGAGTTAAGGGGTGATATAGATCGTGTAGGCGGAGAAGGGAGGTAATTATCATAATGTAGGAGATGGGATAAGGGGAGGTTATACATGAGGTGAAATGATCTACTTGTAGCAGTAGCAGCCAGCACGACAAATTCTCCACATCGCGTCTTAACGGTTACCAGTGTGAACCGTAACCAGACTTGACAGATCCAGGGCGACCAGCAGTAGGGGGCGTGCGCTCTGGGGTGGGGCGCCATTCTGTCATTGTAAATAGGGTACCAGTAGTGTGGAATAGTGGGAGTGCTAAAATAGGGTACCAGTAGTGTGGAATAGTGAGAGTGCTACAGTAGGTACTTGGAACTTATGGTAACCTTATATCAGCTGGATCTGTTGATAGCTAACCACGAGATGGTGTCCAAGAACTGGTGAAATGTAACCATGAACTGGTGAAATGTAACCATGAACTGGTAAAATGTAACCATAAACTGATGAAATGTAACCACAAACTGGTGAAATGTAACAATAATCTGGTGAAATGTAACCATGAACTGGTAAAATGTAACCATAAACTGGTGAAATGTAACCACGAACTGGTGAAATGTAACCATGAACTGGTAAAATGTAACCATAAAGTGGTGAAATGTAACCTGGAACTTGTGAAATGTAACCATAAACTGGTGAAATGACTGGTGAAATGTAACCATGAACTTGTGAAATGTAACCATAAACTGGTGAAATGTAACCATAAACTGATGAAATGTAACCATAGACTGGTGAAATGTAATCATAAACTGGTGAAATGTAACCATAAAATGGTGAAATGTAACCATAAACTGGTGAAATGTAACCATAAACTGGTGAAATGTAACCATAAACTGGTGAAATGTAACCATAATCTGGTGAAGTGTAACCATGAACTGGTGAAATGTAACCATGAACTGAAAAAATGTAACCATAAACTGGTGAAATGTAACGATAAACTGGTGAAATGTAACCATAAACTGGTGAAATGTAACCATAAACTGATGAAATGTAAACATAGACTGGTGAAATGTAATCATAAACTGGTGAAATGTAACCATAAAATGGTGAAATGTAACCATAAACTGGTGAAATGTAACCATAAACTGGTGAAATGTAATCATAAACTGGTGAAATGTAACCATAAACTGGTGAAATGTAACCATAAACTGGTGAAATGTAATCATAAACTGGTGAAATGTAACCATAAACTGGTGAAATGTAACCATAAACTGGTGAAATGTAACCATAAACTGGTGAAATGTAACCATAAACTGGTGAAATGTAACCATAAACTGGTGAAATGTAACCATGAACTGATAAAATGTAACCACGAAATGTACGCTAAACCTAATCTTGATGTAGTTAAACATAATCTTGATGTAGGTAAACATGATCTTGATGTAGTTAAACATAATCTAATGTAGTTAAACATAATCTTGATGTAGTTAAACATACTCTTGATGTAGGTAAACATAATCTTAATCACTGGTAAACATAATCAAATGCTCTGCTGTTCTGATTTTTAATTGTAGACAAAACAAATGCAGTCTTAAAAGTTGTTCGTTGGTTTATGTTATAATTCATTTAAAAACTGTTATTGCGTTTTTGACAAAAACCTTGTTGGCAAAGTGAATGACCTTGTCAGTTGTATGTTACCAGTTTCTGAGAAATAGGGGTATACAGAGCTGCTTTGTATTGTAAGTCAAAAGAAATGTTGCGGTCTGAGACAAAATGTCAAGATAGCTGTATGCGAACGCGACCATTGCATTATGCCATTGTGAGATACAAAAGGCGTAACACAACCATTCAGTTACAACCAATTTTTCATTGTAAAAAACGTTACAAAAAAAAATGTTGAAGTATTCGCTGAAAGGGCCACGCGCTACGGAGACCTTATGGAGCCTAGTTTCCGTCGTTATAAAGTCATTAGTTTTTGTCGCGTGGAAGTAGACCATGGCATAGTCACATTCAATCGAAGTGATGAATAAGACATTTTCATTAGGGGCCGGTAGAGCTACTCACTTCAACAGCGGGTAGTGTGGGGGATGAGCATACTATAGTGTTATGGTTACAGCTGGATATAAGAGTGGAGTTAGTAGGTGGTCTATTATATATAGCTGAGTGTAAGAGTGGAGATAGTTGGTGTTATATAATATATAGCTTAGTGTAAGAGTGGAGATAGAAGGTGTTATTTAATATATAGCCCAGTGTAAGAGTGGAGATAGTTTTTGTTATATAGAGCTAAGTGTAAAAATAGCCATTTTGGTTTAAAACATTTTGGGTGTAAGAGTGGTGATATACGTTGTTACACAGATGAGAGATTTGGGGTAATATAATTCTAATACATATCTGGCACCTGGATTTAAAAGTGGAGATGTATTTACTTGGTTGTAATTATATAGTAAAGAGGGTACTTTGTTTTATTTTTTGTTAGTTGTTTCTTAACTTTCTTTTACCAACATTGTACGCTTGGCTCTATCACAAGTTTCTTGTTTAATAAAAGGAGAAGAAGACTCTTAACTAGTCCATTGATGAGTTCTAGCCCTTTAACCTCTTTAATTCTAAATATAGATTGATGTTACACGAACAATTTATCGATGCTTTCGGATTTTAATTTGTGTGAGAAAATCTGCTCATGTTTGCTTTTCGGTTTTTGGCGTTGACCTAAATGTGTAATGAAGGTGAAAGAGAAAATAGTAGGATTATTGATTGCATTAGGAAGAGATGATGTTATAGGAGGCTGTATTAGCCAGAGATGATGTTATAGGAGGCTGTATTAGCCAGAGATGATATTATAAGAGGATGTATTAGCCAGAGATGATGTTAAAAGAGCTGTATTAGCCGGAGATGATGTTAAAAGAGCTGTATTAGCCAGAGATGATGTTATAAGAGTCTGTATTAGCCAGAGATGATGTTATAAGAGTCTGTATTAGCCAGAGATGATGTTATAAGAGTCTGTATTAGCCAGAGATGATGTTATAAGAGTCTGTATTAGCCAGAGATGATGTTATAAGAGGATATATTAGCCAGAGATGATGTTATAAGAGTCTTTATTAGCCAGAGATGATGTTATAAGAGTCTGTATTAGCCAGAGATGATGTTATAAGAGTCTGTATTAGCCAGAGATGATGTTATAAGAGGATATATTAGCCAGAGATGATGTTATAAGAGTCTTTATTAGCCAGAGATGATGTTATAAGAGTCTGTATTAGCCAGAGATGATGTTATAAGAGGATATATTAGCCAGAGATGATGTTATAAGAGTCTTTATTAGCCAGAGATGATGTTATAAGAGTCTGTATTAGCCAGAGATGATGTTATAAGGGTCTGTATTAGCCAGAGATTATGTTATAAGAGGATATATTAGCCAGAGATGATGTTATGAATATCATCTTAAAAATTGAACGTTATCAAATCTTGAGCAAAGTTAGTAACATATTTACGTTTGTATAGCAGAAACAAGGTTAAGTTCGTTTTTGTGTGATAGTAACAAAGGGCGGTACCCTAGTAACAAAGTAGTGGTTGTATGATAGTATTGAATTTTTAGTTTATTTTATTTATCTCTAAGTATCATGTTAAATTCTTGAGATAGAGTGTCGTGGTGCGTATTATATTGAACGACCTTTCCTGTCACGCAATAAGTGCGTATTTTATTAATAACACTTTTTATAATCATATTCCTGATCATATATTAAAAATGTTTTGCGACATAACTACAATTTTGTATTTTTGGATGGTCTTGCGCTGCACATTATAATGAACATTATTTTAGTTCAGGAGTTCCTAACCAGTGGTGCATGCACCCCCAAGGGGTGCATGAGCAGGTTCCAGGGGGTGCATGAACGATTCAGAGGGAAAAAAAGAAAACGAGGAAGAAAAGAAACAAAAGGAAAAAAAAGAAAGAAAAACTGATAATCTGAAAATGTAAACCATAAGCGAGGCATGCCGCGTCAAAGGGAGCCCATATACAACGCTTTTGATACTCGTTCGCGCATGTTCTTCAGAATTTCGTGTTTTACGTCACAGTTTTCTAAAAAATAATTTAATTTTGTCATCAAATACGTCAGATATATGACTTCCAGTGAACCCTCTCACTGTTTTGAGCGGATGTAAACGTTGGGATTTTTTTCCCTTCACTTTAATTGCTCGGTACACTGCAAATGTCTTAAAAACGTCCTTGAAATCTAAAATCTTGAGTTGAGCATCCAATTACGGTCAATAAAAACATCAACTTCATCAGTTAAAAATTTTCCTGTGACTGGTACGACTTTCCGATAGTTATCACACCCTCAAAATCGTTAATAATATATTTTTTTTTAAAGAGAGAGAGAGATGGAACACAAAAGCCTCAGTGCTTCCTCGGTGGAAAAATCGTGTGCAATGACAACATGAAGCCTGTTAGACTCCGAGAGCACTTGGAGAAAGTCCATCCATCCAATTCCAAGGAAAGTGTTGAGGTCTTCAAGCAGAAGAGAGCTCGCTGCTTGACCTCAGGTACCTTGCCCAAGATTTTCTTTGTCACATAAATATGCACTGGAGGCATCATTCAAGGTAGCTTATCTTATTGCAAAAAACAAGAAGCCCCACACCAATGGTGAAACTTTGGTGAAGCCTTGTGCTCTGGAGATTGTGGAACTGATGTGTGGTCACCAGCAGAGGAAGCAGTTTGAGAAAGTTCCTTTGTCCAATGACACTATTCATTCAAGGATTAGTGAAATGGCTGCAGACTTTCTGCATCAAGTCTTTTGCAAGATGAAAAGCAGTCCTTTTCCATTTAGCACGCAGCTGGATGAATCCACTGATGGAGCACAATGCAGTCAGATGCTTGTATTTGTGAGATATGTTCACAGTGGATTGCTGAAGGAGGAATTTCTCTTTTGTAAGCCACTCCTAGCTACTAGCAAAGCTGCTGATGTGCAGCAGCTAGTCAGGGCATTCTTCACTGAAAACCAGTTTGACTGGACTTCAAGAATTTCTTCAATTTGTACAGGTGGTGCTCCCTCCATGCTCGGTAATAAGTCAGGATTTGTAGCACTTGTAAAGAATGAAATTCCAGATATTGTTACTACACACTGTATCCTTCATCGTTAGGCCATGGCATGCAAAAATCTACCTCCCACCTTGAAGTAAGTTCTTTCTACTGTAGTCCAAGTTGTAAATTTTATCCGCTCACATGCCTTGAACCACCGCCTCTTCAAGTTGTTCAGTCAGGAGGTGGGCTCTGAGCATGAAGTTCTACTCTAACACACTGATGTTCGCTGGTTGTCCAGGGGACGGATACTTTCTCGGTTAGTAGAACTGAGAGTGGAGCTTGACATTTTCTTGCAAGAAAAAGAGAGTGACCTTGCTGACAAGTTTGACTTTCCAAATTTCATTCATTACTTGGCATACCTGGCTGACATCTTCTCCATCTTGAATGAGTTGAACACATCTCTCCAAGGACCTGCTGTGACTCTAATGGATGCTACTGAAAGATTGCAAGCCTTCCTTAACAAACTGCCACTATTCCAGAGACGACTAGAAAAGTCAAACTTGGCCAACTTTCCACTCTTGGATGAAGTTGTAATATCTGCTGCAGAAGGAAGCACTGAGGAATCACTGCCCGACAACATCAAAGCGGAAATTTAAGAGCACTTTTCAACATTGCAAATGTCCTTTGATGGGTATTTCTGTCAAAAAATTGCTAGGAAATACCTTTGGATTCGCAATCCTTTTCTCTGTGACGTGGACAAAATTGATGACAGTGACCTTGCTAAAGATGACCTAATTGATTTGAGAACCAGAGTAGTACTGAGGGGTGCCTTCAGTTGCAATACCTTGATTGAATTTTGTTGCTCCCAGCTAGATTCCTACCCACAACTAGCCAAGAGGGCAGTACTGACTCTCCTTCCATTTGCCACAACCTATCTCTGTGAAGCAGGATTCTCCACACCTTTGACGATTAAAACCAAGGAAAGGAATAAGTTGAATGCAGAGGATGACACGAGAGTTGCTTTGTCCAAAACAGTCCCCAGATTTAAATCGCTGATTGATCAAAAGAAGAATCAGATATCTGATTAAATTCCCTGTTGCCTATTTTCAAAACTGTTATGTTCCTAAAATAAACTTAGTTTATTATGTATTTCTGCAAGTTTCACGAGGGGCTGCATGAAATTTTGGTGGGCATCTGAAGGGGTGCATGGACCCCAAAAGGTTAGGAACCACTGTTTTAGTTATTTCTCGTACATAAAGGATTTATAGTCAAATACTTGGTTTTTTTACGTTTTTTAAATTGAACTATTGTACATCTGCGTCATTTAACCTTTTCTAAAGTCAAGTCATAACTCAATGCTGGCTGTTTAATAAATTTTGTTTGATATGTAAGTGATGTGTATGTTATATGTATGTTAATCACGCTGGCTTATTATGCCAACATGTCTGTTAATTATGTGTGTTTGATATGTCATCATTTGACTGTGTATGAAACATATTGTTAGCACATTGATGTGGCTTTATTTATGTACGCTTCATTCAATAACCTGCTGTACTAACGTGTGAACGTCCCGTTCAAATGTTCATTCCATCGATCTCAGTGTTTGTCATTGGAATTCGTCTAATGTCATAGTTGGACCTGACATTACTTGTTATGGAAAGTGATAGCGGTTAGAAAATTGACAAGGTCTGACGGAAATAATTTGAACATCAATACTATTGACAGTGGTGACACTGAGTTGTGTGATGTCAATGATGTAAAGCGCAACGACAATCCAAATATTGTCATGCAATTAATGACAGAGAAACATGAACTCTCCCACTCTCCCACTCTCCCACTCTCCCACTCTCCCACTCTCCCCTACCCACGTAACAACAAATAACGTTAGAAAGTCAAACATTTACTGGGGACAGCTCCCTGTTGAGGTCAGGTCTAGTTTACTGGGGACAGCTCCCTTTTGAGGTCAGATCTAGTTTATTGGGGACAGCTCCCTTTTGAGGTCAGATCTAGTTTACTGGGGACAGCTCCCTTTTGAGGTCAGATCTAGTTTATTGGGGACAGCTCCCTTTTGAGGTCAGATCTAGTTTACTGGGGACAGCTCCCTTTTGAGGTCAGGTCTAGTTTACTGGGGACAGCTCCCTTTTGAGGTCAGGTCTAGTTTATTGGGGACAGCTCCCTTTTGAGGTCAGGTCTAGTTTTCTGGGGACAGCTCCCTTTTGAGGTCAGATCTAGTTTACTGGGGACAGCTCCCTTTTGAGGTCAGGTCTAGTTTATTGGGGACAGCTCCCTTTTGAGGTCAGGTCTAGTTTTCTGGGGACAGCTCCCTTTTGAGGTCAGATCTAGTTTACTGGGGACAGCTCCCTTTTGAGGTCAGGTCTAGTTTACTGGGGACAGCTCCCTTTTGAGGTCAGATCTAGTTTTCTGGGGACAGCTCCCTTTTGAGGTCAGGTCTAGTTTACTGGGGACAGCTCCCTTTTGAGGTCAGATCTAGTTTATTGGGGACAGCTCCCTTTTGAGGTCAGATCTAGTTTTCTGGGGACAGCTCCCTTTTGAGTTCAGGTCTAGTTTACTGGGGACAGCTCCCTTTTGAGGTCAGGTCTAGTTTTTTGGGGACAGCTCCCTTTTGAGGTCAGGTCTAGTTTACTGGGGACAGCTCCCTTTTTAGGTCAGATCTAGTTTACTGGGGGACAGCTCCCTTTTGAGGTCAGGTCTAGTTTACTGGGGACAACTCCCTTTTGAGGTCAGATCTAGTTTACTGGGGACAGCTCCCTTTTGAGGTCAGGTCTAGTTTACTGGGGACAGCTCCTTTTGAGGTCAGGTCTAGTTTGTTGGGGACAGCTCCCTTTTGAGGTCAGATCTAGTTTATTGGGGACAGCTCCCTTTTGAGGTCAGATCTAGTTTACTGGGGACAGCTCCCTTTTGAGGTCAGGTCTAGTTTACTGGGGACAGCTCCCTTTTGAGGTCAGGTCTAGTTTATTGGGGACAGCTCCCTTTTGAGGTCAGGTCTAGTTTTCTGGGGACAGCTCCCTTTTGAGGTCAGATCTAGTTTACTGGGGACAGCTCCCTTTTGAGGTCAGGTCTAGTTTACTGGGGACAGCTCCCTTTTGAGGTCAGATCTAGTTTTCTGGGGACAGCTCCCTTTTGAGGTCAGGTCTAGTTTACTGGGGACAGCTCCCTTTTGAGGTCAGGTCTAGTTTATTGGGGACAGCTCCCTTTTGAGGTCAGGTCTAGTTTTCTGGGGACAGCTCCCTTTTGAGGTCAGATCTAGTTTACTGGGGACAGCTCCCTTTTGAGGTCAGGTCTAGTTTACTGGGGACAGCTCCCTTTTGAGGTCAGGTCTAGTTTATTGGGGACAGCTCCCTTTTGAGGTCAGGTCTAGTTTACTGGGGACAGCTCCCTTTTGAGGTCAGATCTAGTTTATTGGGGACAGCTCCCTTTTGAGGTCAGGTCTAGTTTACTGGGGACAGCTCCCTTTTGAGGTCAGATCTAGTTTATTGGGGACAGCTCCCTTTTGAGGTCAGGTCTAGTTTACTGGGGACAGCTCCCTTTTGAGGTCAGGTCTAGTTTACTGTGGACAGCTCCCTTTTGAGGTCAGATCTAGTTTTCTGGGGACAGCTCCCTTTTGAGGTCAGATCTAGTTTTCTGGGGACAGCTCCCTTTTGAGGTCAGGTCTAGTTTATTGGGGACAGCTCCCTTTTGAGGTCAGATCTAGTTTTCTGGGGACAGCTCCCTTTTGAGGTCAGATCTAGTTTTCTGGGGACAGCTCCCTTTTGAGGTCAGATCTAGTTTTCTGGGGACAGCTCCCTTTTGAGGTCAGATCTAGTTTTCTGGGGACAGCTCCCTTTTGAGGTCAGGTCTAGTTTACTGGGGACAGCTCCCTTTTGAGGTCAGGTCTAGTTTACTGGGGACAGCTCCCTGTTGAGGTCAGATCTAGTTTTCGACGTTGTAAATTAGGGTCGAATCTGTCCTTGAGATTTCTTTAAAGAAAACATTAATTAGTATTAGGTGTGTTGAGTGTAAGGGATTAGGTGCGAGGAGTGTAAGTGATTATTAGGTGTGTGGAGTTTAAGGGATTATCTCGAATTTAAATTATGATCTTATGTAACGAAAAATGTTTTAAATATTTTTTATGGAGAATGATTGTGTGTGGGTAATATAATGAGAGGAGTGAGATTAGGGATGTGAATTTAGTGATAACTTGAGTTTTAGATAAAGAACACTGTTGTATTAATACGAGTAATAGACAGAGAAATAGAGATAGAGGAGAGGAAGTAAGCGTGAGAGGGAGGGCGAGAGAGAGAGAGAGAGAGAGAGAGAGAGAGAGAGAGAGAGAGAGAGAGAGAGAGAGAGAGAGAGAGAGAGAGAGAGAGAGAGCGTGTGAGAAAGAGTAAGAGAGAGGGAGATAGGGGAAAAGAGAGCTCGAGTGTGAGATAGAGAGAGGGAGACAGAGAGAGAAAGGGAGAGAGGGAGAAAAAGGAAGAGAAGGAGAGGGACAGAGAGAGGGGGAGAGAATTAGAGGGAGAGATATAGGGAGGGAGAGAGAGTGAGAGAGATAGGGAGGGAGAGAGAGGGAGGGAGAGAGAGGGAGAGAGAGATAGGGAGGGAGAGAGAGAGAGGGAGGGAGAGAGAGAGAAGTACAGTCCCCATTTAAGGATGTCAAGAACTTGCGGACAGACGTGTCAGTTCCCCTAATATCAAACACTGATGTTGTTGACAATGATAACAGACCTCAAGTGCAATGTCAATGTTGGACGATGGCCTCACAGGTTTGTAATGAACTTGATGGCCTCACAGGTTTGTAATGGACTTGATGGCCTCACAGGTTTGTAGTGGACTTGATGGCCTCACAGGTTTGTAATGGACTTGATGGCCTCACAGGTTTGTAATGGACTTGATGGCCTCACAGGTTTGTAATGGACTTGATGGCCTCACAGGTTTGTAATGGACTTGATGGCCTCACAGGTATGTAATGGACTTGATGGACTCACAGGTTTGTAATGGACTTGATGGCCTCACAGGTTTGTAATGGACTTGATGGCCTCACAGGTTTGTAATGGACTTGATGGCCTCACAGGTTTGTAATGGACTTGATGGACTCACAGGTTTGTAATGGACTTGATGGCCTCACAGGTTTGTAATGGACTTGATGGACTCACAGGTTTGTAATGGACTTGATGGCCTCACAGGTTTGTAATGGACTTGATGGCCTCACAGGTTTGTAATGGACTTGATGGCCTCACATGTTTGTAATGGACTTGATGGCCTCACAGGTTTGTAATGGACTTGATGGCCTCACAGGTTTGTAATGGACTTGATGGCCTCACAGGTTTGTAATGGACTTGATGGCCTCACAGGTTTGTAATGGACTTGATGGCCTCACAGGTTTGTAATGGACTTGATGGACGGGTTTAATTATGTGGTCAATTTATCAGATGACATAACCTAAACCCTTCCAGAGTCACCACTAACTCACCTTACCCCACCCAGAGTCACCACTAACTCACCCTTCCCACCTAGACTCATTTTTATTTTATCTCACAAAATGTCCGTCATTCTTTTTTGCTGCATCGTGTTTGACAACAATCAATCAAAATTGAAATTGGTTAAATTTGCTGTGACTCTTTTTATTTACATCCGTTTTCTTCACTAGTCAAAACACATTTTCTATACACAGGTCACGAATCGATCTGATTGATGTACATTTCGGCCCACCAACTGACTACACACCTTTGCCCTGTCTCAGGCGTTTTTTATCGAGATTAAATCAGATCAAATGACTAATCATCTGTTGTCACACACACACCCTCACCAAACAACGCTAATGTGATGTTTGGTTAGATCACGTCCCTTGACCCCGGTGCGGAAGTCAAACCAAGTGGAGATTACATCCAAGCACTGTTGTAAACGTAGCTCTGTGTGACATAAATCACTTGTCTGAAAGGCTCGGTCTTAGGTTTCATGTCAATCTGTCTACTACTCTACGATACGTTGGGAGCCATGTCAAACATATCAGCAGGGCCATTCAACCTTGGACTATCGCTTACATCATAAACGATATTTTGTTCCTATTGCAATATGGTGGGGACAAATGACTACTTAAAGCCCAGGGTGCTTCTTAACATCACCTCTTTGGTGTTGTGTGACCTCGCGCCCCGGGCGCTGAGTTCAATTGCTCTCACAAATACATTACGTCTGGTGTCGTATATTACACACACCTATCAGGTAATTCCGATAAAGTGATGATTTTACAAGTGTTGTATGATTCCTTCACATGTAATATCACAATGGAACAACGGCTTACATTTTAATCGAATTGCAGAGAATACATGATTTGTCCCGGCAAAAAGAGACGAAACACTCTACCAACGATATAAAAGTCTTCTTAAACTGTCTTTGATTTATTGGCCCTCTCCCAATGAGTTGATGAATAATGAATGCCACGGTCTTGGTGCTGGACTTAGATGATGGTGTGACATCATGCACAACGGATCAGCTAAAAGGTTAGGGTGCTTGAACTGTTCAGGTAATTAGTGGAATGGTCACATCTGATTCTCAGGTGAGCAGATTAGGCACAGATGTGGGGACAGAGAACAGCTAGAGATTTATGTTGTGATTGAGACGAGTTTTGTGGGGTAGTGTTGTGTATTGCTAGAAGGGATGAATTGAAACAATGACTTGAGCCTTTCGGTCTCAGTCATTCCGCATCATTCATCTAGTTAGATAAGTCTGTGGAATCAAATTACCGAAATAGAAATAGTGTCACAATGACGTGACAGACTTAGTGTCACATTAACACGAAGAAATAGTATCATCAGAGGCGTCTATAGGGTTGGTGTCACCCGGGGCGGTAGCTCATGGTGTCACCCCTCAAGACTTACCCCCTAGAACTCCTCTGAATCTTGCAGTGCCAAATAACGGGAACATGCAGAATTTTACGTTTTTGTATCACCCCTTGTGATGGTGTCACCCGGGGCGGCCGGCCCCCACCGCACCCCCCTAGTGACGCCACTGAGTGTCATATTACCATAACACAATAACTGCTACATAACATAGTGACATTGTAAATGTTTCATGATGGTGACAAAATTAGTCTCAAATGACGGTGAATAGTGTCACATGAATGTGACAGGGTTAGTGTCACATGACCGTGGCAGGGTTAGTGTCACATGATCATGGCAGGGTTAGTGTCACATGATCCTGGCAGGGTTAGTGTCACATGACCGTGGCAGTGTTAGTGTCACATGATCCTGGCAGTGTTAGTGTCACATGATCGTGGCAGGGTTAGTGTCACATGATTCTGGCAGGGTTAGTGTCACATGACCGTGACAGGGTTAGTGTCACATGACCGTGACAGGGTTAGTGTCACATGATCGTGGCAGGGTTAGTGTCACATGACCGTGGCAGTGTTAGTGTCACATGATCCTGGCAGTGTTAGTGTCACATGATATTGGCAGGGTTAGTGTCACATGACCGTGACAGGGTTAGGTTCACATGATCGTGACAGGGTTAGTGTCACATGATCGTGGCAGGGTTAGTGTCACATGACCGTAAAGGGTTAGTGTCACATGACCGTGACAGGGTAAGTGTCACATGATAATGGCAGGGTTAGTGTCACATGACCGTGACAGGGTTAGTGTCACATGACCATGACAGGGTTAGTGTCACATGATCGTGGCAGGGTTAGTGTCACATGACCGTGGCAGTGTTAGTGTCACATGATCCTGGCAGTGTTAGTGTCACATGATCCTGGCAGTGTTAGTGTCACATGATCGTGGCACGGTTAGTGTCACATGACCGTGGCAGTGTTAGTGTCACATGATCCTGGCAGTGTTAGTGTCACATGATCCTGGCAGTGTTAGTGTCACATGATAATGGCAGGGTTAGTGTCACATGACCGTGACAGGGTTAGTGTCACATGACCGTACAGGGTTAGTTTCACATGACCGTGACAGGGTAAGTGTCACATGATAATGGCAGGGTTAGTGTCACATGATCGTGGCAGTGTTAGTGTCACATGATCGTGGCAGTGTTAGTGTCACATGATCCTGGCAGTGTTAGTGTCACATGATCCTGGAGGTGTTAGTGTCACATGATCCTGGAAGTGTTAGTGTCACATGATCCTGGCAGGGTTAGTGTCACATGATCCTGGCAGGGTTAGTGCCACACGACCGTGACAGGGTTAGTGTCACGTGATCGTGGCAGTGTTAGTGTCACGTGATCGTGGCAGGGTTAGTGTCACATGATCCTGGCAGGGTTAGTGTCACATGATCCTGGCAATGTTAGTGTCACGTGATCATGGCAGTTTTAGTGTCAGCAGTAAACCAACGTGTTATAACGGTAACGCCCCGACTGAGACGACGCCCGGTTTAGTTGAGATTAGGTTATTGCGTCATCAATTTTATGCGGGGGTGGGGGGGACATACAATTTTGTCCCACTCTCCGTGCTAACTAGTAGTTTTTTTCTTGCCACGCCATGGATACAATATAATCCCAGATGATCATTGCTGACATATTTGATAGATGGGGCAAGTTCAGTGGAATACTTTCCGGGAGTTTTGACATTTGGGATTTTTAGTAGAAAATAACGATGTCAGTAAATAACACCAGGAAGTTAGTCGAAGACCTTTCAGTTAATGTATAACATCGAGATGTAAGTCGAAGATCTTACAGATATTGTATAACATCGGATATTATGGAGAAGATCGTTCAGTTATCGTATAACATATACGATAAAATACTAAAAAAATTGCAGGACTCAACACAAACCATAGATAAGCGTAGGACGCAATAATCTTCTGTATAGAAGGAGCGTCTGTAAACAGATAAGATAAGATAACATCGGGATATAAGTATAAGTCGAAGATCTTACAGTTATTGTATAACATCGGGATATAAGTCGAAGACATTGTTATTCTAACACACCGAGATGTCAATAACGTTTGCATAAGACACTGCAGTTGTTTGAAGACGTTGGGATGGCATGGTAGATTATGAGACAAGCCATGGGACTCATCAAAAATACGCTTGGCCATTCTAAACAAATATGATTCAGATCGATAAAACATTTACGAGTCTAAGAAATAACATCAATGTATTCAAATCTATAAAGGCCATCAATATTTTTGTCACAAATCCCACCTCCCCTCCCCCCTCCGCCTTCGTAGCACCACCTCTCATCCTGTTGTTAGATTAAATTTTTTTCTATTTTTTTGTATACTATTTTATAGAATGTATTAAATAATGAAATGTAATTTAAGACTTGTGTTAAGTTATTTTATACCGATGAAGCAATTAGCCGTAACATCTACTTGTGTATTAGTCTATCAATAAAGCTTTAATTTATAGTTTTGATCACACGATTCGTTTGTGTCTTGTATTTTTGTATAATATAGTTTTATTTAAAGGGGTGCGACATTTCGTTATTAACTCCCAACTTGTTATATTATAGACACATTTCGTTCTTTAAAACTCTCGTCGCATCCACTTATATAATATGGATCAAGCTGTTGCGCTTTATAATGGCATATGCTATGAACATCTAATTTTGATAATCTGCTAGTTTCACAGGGCTTCGTGTGTAAATTATGAATTTTCTTTACTCAATGAAAGTAATGTGTGTTCATAAAACACTTTGAGGAACAGAGTAACAATCTTATACGATAGATTTAAATTATGTTCCGTGTTAGACAAATCTGAAATTTGCTCCATGTTAATTCAAAAGATTTTGCAGATATTATCAAATGAAAACAGCATTAATAAATATGTTTTTTTAAAAATAAATTAACAATCAATAACTAGAAATCACCCCTACACCCCAGAGGCATGCTATTTATTTCTTATCAGAACATAACTAAGAAAAATTTTTTTACTCACCTAGATCAGATGGTCACTTAAATTATATAATATATAACACAGTCAAATTCATTAATAATCCACTGGCCAGTTTGACATAAGATAAACAACAACCAACTACAACACAAATAACAACTTAGTCTCCCTCCTTCAATCTAAAAAAAGTTATTTTAAAGGAATGAAATAAAAGATGATATCCTGGTCGTTCCCCATACGGCGTCGTCTCAAGGTCCCAGTAGGGCGCTAGCTTACGTATCGTTGGCCTTTTTTAGCGGCATCCATTCAACAGTGTGGGACCGCACGGCACGCGGACAGACCTTTCGACCAGGCCTGATCGTTGGCTGGGGGGTGGGGGGGGGAGTGTGTGTACGGGTGACTTAACCATGCGTACGCTAACGATGAGACGTAAAATTATTTGAAAGCAGTTACAACCACAAAATCCGTTTGTGGGGCTTACAACGGTTTTTGGCTGTGGAGAGAGAAAAAAATTATGTAGGAAGTGATCCCTTGTTACTATACACTATAAACGATCTATCCCTTGTTACTATACACTATACACGATCTATCCCTTGTTACTATACACTAGACACGATCTATCCCTTGTTACTATACACTATACACGATCTATCCCTTGTTACTATACACTATACACGATCTTTCTCTTGACATGCCTGTTACTATATATGATTTATCTCTTGACATGTCTGTTACTATATATGATCTATCCTTTTTATACGTTTGTTCCTATGTAAATATTATCTATGATATCTTACGACTCAAGTTTCTGCTCTTATGAAGAGTTGGTTTGTTGAAACAGAAAGTGGAGGTGTGTATATGTGTGTGTGTGTGTATGTGTACGTTTGGGGGGGCAGTTGGCATTTCCACCTGCCATTGAGTTGACTGACGTCATATCTTCGACCTGGTTCTTCACAATGGCTGATAGCTTGATTCATTCATTTCCTACACCTGATATTGCTGGTGCGTTTTTATTGAGATCGGCGTCTTACGCCAACCTATTGATACTTCTACAAACTTACTCTCATTGAGAACTTTCCCAACGTGTGACTGTAAGAAAACTCTCAGTTTGTGTTGTAGCAGAGTGTACACACAGGATGTGTAGAGTGGACACACAGGATGTGTAGAGTGGACACACTGGGTGTGTAGAGTGGACACACAGGATGTGTAGAGTGGACACACAGGATGTGTAGAGTGGACACACAGGATGTGTAGAGTGGACACACAGGATGTGTAGAGTGGACACACAGGATGTGTAGAGTGGACACACAGGATGTGTAGAGTGGACACACAGGATGTGTAGAGTGGACACACAGGATGTGTAGAGTGGACACACAGGATGTGTAGAGTGGACACACAGGATGTGACCAAGTCGATTCAACGCTATCCAATGATGAAGTAAGTTTATGGGGTGTTTGAATTAATCTTTTCCACAATTAGAAGCCACGTTTTTATAGTGTCTGAACAAAAATGCATAAAGAACAAAAAAAGTTTTAAAAGATATATAAACAATTAGTGCGATGTGTAATAGACGTAGGCGATAACCAGAAAGAAATAAACATGTCCACAACGGTGTTGATTTTTAGAAAGAAGCCCGTTTAAAAGATTATTTATTTTTATTGTTTTTGTTCTTTTATTTACAAAAATGAGGATGAAACATGACAGGTGCTTTATTTCTTGATACACATTAACGTGACTATACCACTCCGCTGACAGGTGCCTCATGTCTTGGATACACAATAACGTGACTATATCACTCCGCTGACAGGTGCCTTATTTCTTGATACACAATAACGTTCTATATCACTCCGCTGCTGCCTTGGCGCCCTGTAAAAGCACGCATTAATTACAAACTATTCGTTCTCTGCCACAACTGCTTTCCGCCTCATGCCCTTCCTATCTCACTGAACTTCTCTCTGTCTACTCACCTTATTTTCTGCTACGCTTTTCTAAAGAAATTCGTATTCTTTCTGTCTCTAAAACGGCCACTAAATCATTTGGCGAAAGGTTAATCTCTGTTTACTTTCTCGTAATAATGCGGAGTATATGACTGACTTGTATTGAATGAATATATATCATCAACATACATAATGGATGTAATGCTTCTTGGATGTAATGCTGATTTGTTAAATAGTGCGCACCAAAAATTACTGCACCAAATATAACTCTTTTCGAACATTCCGCATAAAATTGTTCTATATGATAATAAATGAATCAAATAAAAATAAATAAAATAAATGAAAGTTCTGTATTACGTTATTTTTTAATCTGATGTGTATTTATTTTGAAAACTTCCGTCATTTTTGACGGGTGATACGCTAGTATATATTATACATGTAATTTGTATGTGAAGTGTGACTAGCCCAGTTTGTGGCTGGGGTACTGCGCTATATTTAAGAGTTCTCAAATTATTATTACTATTATACTTTTGCTTCATGTATTCGCTGGTGTATTTTAAAGCTTGGACCAACCGGCCCAACACTGAGCACGTACAAGGCCATGATTAACTATGACGTCTTCTGATGCACTTTCCTCGTGATGTTCGCCTTCACTTTCTCTTAGTTATTACCACGCTTTTATATGAACTATAATAAGATTTCACGTAATGAATACGGACAAATGTGAGGTGCGTGTGTACTAAACAGAAGTTTTCTGGACATTTCCGATCACATTTATTCTATATATATGTATGTGTGCGTGTATGTGTATGTTATGTGTATGTTTGTGTGTGTCTGTGTGTGTGCGTGTGTACACATTTTATCATTTCAGTTGCTTGCTATTAGGATAACCTGTAAATTAATTAATAGTTGTATTTTGAAAGAAAAAAAAGATACTTTATAACACTGTTGATAAAGAATTCTATGTTTGTATTTATCTTATCTTATTGCATACACTTCAGACACTTGTCCATACAGAAGATCAATGCGCCTTACGCATATCTATGGTTTATGTCTGTTTTTGCATTTTTAAAATATTTTTTAAAATTTTGATATTGTGTTGGTTTTACTGGATTGTTCAGGCTACCCATTCCACGCCCGAATGCCAGATGAGAAGAATGAGTGTTTGTATGTGTTTGTGTGTGTTTGTAAGTGTTTGTATGTATTTGTATGTGTTTGTTCTTGAGAATGAAACAAGAAAAGTGTGTTTATCCCAATGTCTGTCATAGTGTTGTATTAGATTGTGGTTGCATTGTACTTTCAAGTTATGATTTAATGCCGTATGAACATTAACTTTGAAATTGAAACAGGCGGCAACTGGGAGAGTATGGCTGCAGATTGCCCCTCCTGGCACTAAACTACACAAGGGAGCAGCGACCTGTGAGTGTAAGAGACGAGACACGGCAGGTACACAAGGGAGCAGCGAACTATGAGTGTAAGAGACGAGACATGGCAGGTAAACAAGGGAGCAGCGACCTGTGAGTGTAAGAGACGAGACACGGCAGGTACACAAGGGAGCAGCGACCTGTGAGTGTAAGAGACGACCTATGGCAGGTAAACAAGGGAGCAGCGACCTGTGAGTGAAAGAGACGAGACACGGCAGGTACACAAGGGAGCAGTGACCTGTGAGTGTAAGAGATGAGACATGGCAGGTAAACAAGGGAGCAGTGACCTGTGAGTGTAAGAGATGAGACATGGCAGGTAAACAAGGGAGCAGCGACCTGTGAGTGTAAGAGACAAGACACAGCAGGTACACAAGGGAGCAGCGAACTGTGAGTGTAAGAGACGAGACACGGCAGATACACAAGGGAGCAGCGACCTGTTAGTGTAAGAGACGTGTTACGGCAGGACAAAAACACAAAAAAGGCCCAACTCAAAAAGTCCAGGACCAGTAGCTCTACTTCCCCCTTGACCAGAGGCTCTTCTTTCTCCAGCACCAGAAGCTGTACTTCTCCCTGGACCAGTGGCTCTACTTCCCCCTTGACCAGCGGGTCTACTTCCCCCTTGACTAGAGGCTCTTCTTTCTCCAGAACCAGAGGCTCTACATCCCCGGTCAGCATGAGCATCCATATCCCCAGAGCGCAGGGCACATCCAGGCTCGGATTTGTCTTGTCAGCCATCTCTGTACTCACCATCATTACCAAAAAGACATATGAATGGCGACTCGATGGACAGACAACTATTTTATTACATCGCTATTTGGTTTCTTCGGTACATTAGTCCTATAGTTGAACATTAAAGTACTTTGCTTTTGACAATGGGCTTTAGAAGATTGTTTTTCGATTCTATAACGTATTTCCTTTGGATGACTATAACCCACTTAAAACCAAGTTACAGTAATCCCAGACAACTGGGTGTAGCAAAATAATAAGACCTTTAGTAAGGTCGCAGTAAATGCTGATAACTTGGCGTAGTTAACTAGTAAAACTTACACCCACAAGGCAATAACTACAACCAAGGGGCGTATTTACTGGCCTGTGGGACGTTGATCTTGTGTCTCATTGATATGACCTTCACTATAAACATAGTTGTCACGAACATTACTATTACGTTCTTGGGAGTTCGTTTACGACAGATGAAAACTCGACTGATGGCTTAAGTAGACTCGAATGGTTGTTTACATAGACTGTGATGCGTTACATAGACTAGGCTGATGGCTTACATAGACTAGGCTGATGGCTTATATAGACTAGGCTGATGGCTTACATAGACTAGGCTGATGGCTTACATAGACTAGGCTGATGGCTTACATAGACTAGGCTGATGGCTTACATAGACTAGGCTGATGGCTTACATAGACTAGGCTGATGGCTTACATAGACTAGGCTGATGGCTTACATAGACTAGGCTGATGGCTTACATAGACTAGGCTGATGGCTTACATAGACTAGCTTAAATACAATCTGTGTTTGTCTTTCATACGCTCTGACCATTGGTGTTTATAAACTACATTTTAGAATCCAAATCATATGACAGGCAAATCTCGCATTAATTTTAAGTTGATATAATACTCTTGTTTCTTGCAACAAATAAATGACATTATTTATTATAATTTATTACAACATGTGACGTTATATTCTTTATTCAAAATTATTATAGCTGCAAATAGGACATAAAGCTCGTGTCTTTGTTAAAGCTAGAAGACATATTTCTTAAAATGTTGTATCTATTATTAGAACTGAAACAGAAAAATCATAAAGTCTTTCAAGCAAAATCCTGATATTATTTCGTTTTCTGATAGTTTTGTATCAAGGTTTTATTTTTTATTTTTTGGAGAACATTTAGCTCGATACTTGAAAGTTCATTTATATATGTGTGTACAATTACTGGTATAAATGGTGCACAGTTTCGTATAAATGATGTGATATAAAGTGTTATAAATCTGTGGTTTCAATGACAACACAGAGACATGATACTTGTTGTTTGGCAGGGATTTGTTAGCGCCATCTTTCCTCATAATCGTCACGTCTGCTAACAACTCTTTGAATTATTGAGGACACGCAGCCTATCAGTGACGTCACAGACAATTTAGAACAACACATTTTTTTTTCGAGACAGGTTATTAGGGGGTTGAGGGATGATGCCAAAGAATGGGGAAAGTGGTGAATTGGAGGGGGGGGGAAGACCAACTAAAACATGAACTGAACGAGGAACAGAAACAAATAAATTAAATGAATAAACAGCAAATTAAACAAAGAATTCTGAACATGGAACGCTGTTCCCCAAAAACAAGTCGATAGTCCATAGGACCCTATCACCAAATACATGTAGTTCAATCAAAACAATATAACACATCACCAACAGTTCCATCCTAACAACAGATCCCATCACCAACAGTTCCATCCTAACAACAGACTCCATCACCAGCAGTTCCATCCTAACAACAGACCCCATCACCAACAGTTCCATCCTAACAACAGACCCCGTACCAACAGTTCCATCCCAACAACAGACTACATCACCAACAGTTCCATCCTAACAACAGACCCCATCACCAACAGTTCCATCCTAACAACAGACCCCGTACCAACAGTTCCATCCCAACAACAGACTACATCACCAACAGTTCCATCCTAACAACAGACCCCATCACCAACAGTTCCATCCCAACAACAGACCCTATCACCAACAGTTCCATCCCAACAACAGACGCCATCACCAACAGTTCCATCCTAACAACAGACCCCGTACCAACAGTTCCATCCCAACAACAGACTACATCACCAACAGTTCCATCCTAACAACAGACCCCATCACCAACAGTTCCATCCCAACAACAGACCCCATCACCAACAGTTCCATCCCAACAACAGACGCCATCCCCAACAGTTCCATCCCAACAACAGACCCCATCACCAACAGTTCCATCCCAACAACAGACCCCATCACCAACAGTTCCATCCCAACAACAGACCCCATCACCAACAGTTCCATCCCAACAACAGACCCCATCCCCACCAGTTCCATCCCAACAACAGACCCCATCACCAACAGTTCCATCCTAACAACAGACCCCATCACCAACAGTTCCATTCTAACAACAGACCCCATCACCAACAGTTCCATCCTAACAACAGACCCCATCACCAACAGTTCTATCCCAACAACAGACCTCATCACCAACAGTTCCATCCCAACAACAGACCCCATCACCAACAGTTCCATCCCAACAACAGACCCCATCACCAACAGTTCCATCCCAACAACAGACCCCATCACCAACAGTTCCATCCCAACAACAGACCCCATCACCAAACAGGATTTTTTAAAACTGTCTTGTTTTCACACTCCAGAATGACAAGAGCAGTAAAGGAAATGTGACAAGAGCAGTAAAGGAAATGTGACAATAGCAGTAAAGGAAATGTGACAATAGCAGTAAAGGAAATGTGACAAGAGCAGTAAAGGAAATGTGACAAGAGCAGTAAAGGAAATGCGACAAGA
This sequence comes from Ampullaceana balthica, assembly GCA_944989445.1. Classification (NCBI taxonomy): domain Eukaryota; kingdom Metazoa; phylum Mollusca; class Gastropoda; family Lymnaeidae; genus Ampullaceana; species Ampullaceana balthica. The sequence continues at coordinate 900,916 of CALYLW010000120.1, forward strand.
GCAGTAAAGGAAATGTGACAAGAGCAGTAAAGGAAATGCTCCTCAGAAGCAATCTCTCTGCCCCTACATCTGGTCAAGGGGCTGTCATTCCCTCTGTCATTTAAGTTGATGACATCACTTTCCCTCCCAAAGATTTCCACAATCATTGAGAGTTTTATTTCCACAAGTCAAGGAACCATGAGAAATGTTGAAAATCATACGAATTGGAGAAGAATCTTCGTCATTAAAAGTTTTTTTTAGCAAGGACGGCATCAAGAAACAAGCTTTTAAAACGTTTCCAAACATCACAAAAAGACTTAATTTGTATTTTAAATTGCAGAAAACACTTTTTATGTTTGTTTAAAATTGTGAGATTTTATCTTGTGAGGTATAGATATATATATTACTATCAATATGTATTTCCATTTAATTGATAATTATGTGAGTGGCGTTTTGTATTTATCAAGGAGTTTCCGAAACGCTTTGTCTGTTGTTTGTTGTTGTTGTTGTTTTTTTCCGAATAAAACAAATTTATTTTCTATATTGGCGTTATCTTTATGTTGGTGATTTATAAAATTTAGAGTGCGAAAACATAATTATAAGAAGAAAAAAAATCCTCGTATCGTATTTCTTTTTAGTTGATTTCCACTAAACGATAAATGAATGGGTGTATTCAATCTCCACACACCTCTAGACTAACAACTATCAGCCCATGGGCTCAGCTCTCAAGAAATTACTGGACCGCTGAGTAGTGTTGAAAGTTTGAAGAGGGAGTCGTCGAGACAGAGAGAGAGAGAGAGATATTGAGACAGATGACTGAAAGGTGAAGATGTGGCAATGCAGGTATGCAATCATTAACCGTGGCGCGTTCCGCCCATAGAGGATCCCCCGTGGGGTAATAGCTTTAGTGAATGGGTAATTGATGAACCAACGTTACGTCATAAACTGCACGCTCTAGAGCTGGAAAGTTGACCCAGAAGAGGTTTAACGTACGACATTCATCATTGTTAGGACAGTGCTAAGTCATGTCTTAGGACTGAGGTTAGTAATATCTTAGGACTGAGGTTAGTAATATCTTAGGACTGAGGTTAGTAATATCTTAGGACTGAGGTTAGTAATATCTCATTCTTTCTTCTAATGATAATTAATTTAAGCGGAACAAACTTAGACCTGTAATATAAGTTAATATAGGACGATTTAAAGAACCAATCAAATATTCTGATTGGTTGGAGTTCATTTCAAATCTGTTTTCCAGCACCAGCCCTAAACCCTAATAATTCATAGCGGTATCAACCAATGTTTCCCTAATAATTCATAGCGATATCAACCATTATTTCCCTATTCATAGCGATATCAACCATTATTTCCCTATTCATAGCGATATCAACCATTATTTCCCTATTCATAGCGGTATCAACCATTATTTCCCTAATAATTCATAGCGATATCAACCAATGTTTCCCTAATAATTCATAGCGATATCAACCATTATTTCCCTATTCATAGCGATATCAACCATTATTTCCCTATTCATAGCGATATCAACCATTATTTCCCTATTCATAGCGATATCAACCATTATTTCCCTAATAATTCATAGCGATATCAACCATTATTTCCCTATTCATAGCGGTATCAACCATTATTTCCCTAATAATTCATAGCGATATCAACTATTATTTCCCTATTCATAGCGATAGCAATTAATTTTTCCCTCTTCATAGCGGTATCAACCATTATTTACCTAATAATTCATAGCGATATCAACCATTATTTCCCTATTCATTGTGGTATCAACCATTATTTCCCTAATAATTCATAGCGGTATCAACCATTATTTCCCTAATAATTCATAACGATATCAACCAATGTTTCCCTAATAATTCATGGCGATATCAACCAATGTTTCCCTAATAATTCAATCACTATACAAGAACAAATACATACAATTCTCAATTTTCTCGTCCGGAATTCGGGCGTTGAATGGGTTGCCTGAGGTAACCAGGAACACCAACACTCTATTAAAATTTAAAACTCTAACAAAATGCAAGACTGGACATAAACCATGGATAAACGTAGGACGCAATAATCTTTGGTATAGAATGATCATGTGTAACAGATAAGATAAGATAAGATAAGATAAGAAGATAACTATAACAAATCTGCCGCCTAAAGATTTCCTCTTATCAAATATATTGATCAAAGTATATGTAAACCCAGGACATAATCTGTTGGTGTTACACCTAGGACCTGACAGCTGAACTCACGCGACGCTCTCAACAGCTGACGACAGAGCTCTCCCCATGTTCAAACATCTTGTCACCACCAACATGACGTCACATGTTCAAACATCTTGTCACCACCAACATGACGTCACTTGACCCTCGACACTGAAGCAGAAGTAATGTGATCAACTCATGATTTTAAATCATGTGGCGGCCTTCTCCCGCGTCCCCCTCCCCCCTTTTTTCGGCCCATTTGCCCGACCCAAACACCCATTTCATGACCGACAGAAACATTAGTATTCAGATGTACGTCTTGATAGTGCTCCACGCTAACCCTTGCACGCCACGCACGACCCCCCACAAACCCCAGGAGGTGCGGTGCGTGTGTCTCACACAATTGAAGCTATAGACAAGAACTTCGGTCTTTCTCTTTGTGCAATCCTGCGCCGGTCCATTCAAGCTATATAATACAATTACTTCGGTCTTTCTCTTTGTGTAATTCTGCCGGTCCATTTGAACATTGAAAACGCGGCTTCAATTTTGGTTTGGTTATTTTTCTTGCATCACAGGCAGATAATAGGAGAATAAAGATGAGATAAACGACTATGTTATTGTGTTTAAAAAAACGTGGTTGTTATTAGTATGTATTATTGTCAATAAAACTTCTTTTTGTTGATCTTGGTTTCACGATTCTATTGTCTCAATAAATTTTACAAATACCTCAGTTTAACCCTTGAATGCATGATGTATATTAAAAAAAAACATAGAAAAAAATCAAAGGTTTTGCTTCATTATTTATTTATATAATACATCTCAAAATTATTTTCATAAATTAAAATATGTAATTTGTATCATGTTGCGTATGTGCAACATCATGCAGTAAAGTCTGGGTTATTATGAAATATGAGGCAAATGTTTGGTGTTGTAATTGAAATGAATGAATTGTCAATTTCTTTCAAATCGATTCGCTGGCATACAGTTTATGGCAGGTAGAATCGCACATTGGTTAAGCGTACAATGGACTTGTAAATAATAATACCAATTTATTGTCTCAGTTCTTCTAGGTTGAGATTGAATGGCTTGTTTACATTAGTCTGGCTGGAGTATACATTTGATTGTCTATAATCATTTGCAGCAAATCATCTGAAAAAATGTGTTGAAAACATTCATAGGGCGAGCTCATGTTTTGAAATTCAGTTGGAAGTTTGTCTCCCCCTGAAATCTAAGTTGCGCCTCTGTCAAGGCTAAATTTTATTTTCCATACTATCTCCGCCCTTTTACTTTGAGATTTTGAATTGGATGGTGCAAGTGAAGTACATGGCTTTTTAGCAATTGGTTCATTGGTCTCAGCATTATAATGAGTGACTTATCCATTCAAACTGTGTAAGTCTTTATCACAGTTATTAGGTAAAGTATCAGGGCATAGGCGCCACTAGGAGGTACGGGTGGTGCAGACCACACCGGGTGACACCGAAGTGTAAAACTCTGCATATGTCCGTTATTTGGCACTGGCAGATTCGGAGGAGGTCTATGGGTTAAGTCATGAGGGGTAACACCATGAGCTACCGCACTGGGTGACACCATGAGCTACAGTACTGGGTGACACCATGAGCTACAGTACTGGGTGACACCATGAGCTACCGCACTAAGTGACACCATGAGCTACCGCACTGGGTGACCCCATGACCTACCGCACTGGGTGACACCATGAGCTACCGCACTGGGTGACCCCATGACCTACCGCACTGGGTGACACCATGAGCTACCGCACTGGGTGACACCATGAGCTATCGCACTGGGTGACACCATGAGCTATCGCACTGGGTGACACCATGAGCTACCGCACTGGGTGACACCATGACCTACCGCACTGGGTGACACCATGAGCTATCGCACTGGGTGACACCATGAGCTACCGCACTGGGTGACACCATGAGCTACCACACTGGGTGACACCATGAGCTACCGCACTGGGTGACACCATGAGCTACCGCATGGGGTGACACCATGAGCTACTGCACTGGGTGACACCATGAGCTACCGCACGGGGTAACACCATGAGCTACCGCACGGGGTGACACAATGACCTACCGCACGGGGTGACACCATGAGCTACCGCACTTGGTGCCACCAGCCATGGGCGTCGCTAGGAATTTTGCCAGGGGGGGGGCAAAAAAATCCCACTTTTTAAAAATTTTAACTGGCAATGCCATACAGGTACAATTTTCAACTAAATTCAAGTTCAGTATAAAATAAGGGTTGAAAAAAGCCTTAGAAATTAATAAGACTTACAAATTAGTGCTGTAATAGTTAAAATACAACATTTATTAATGCATTTAATAAATTATTTTTTTCTCAAATGTAGGCGGGGGGCAAATGCCCCCCTTGCCCCCCTTCCCTACGCCCATGCCACCAGCCACAATGATGCCACTGAATCAGGGTCTACAAGGGAATCCGCATCCAAAACATCGTCAGTCCTCATCAATAAAATAGTGTAACTCCTCCACAGTGAATATTTTCTGTTCACCTCTGTTTGACATACCCGTAGCTGAAAAATATATAGACCGCTTGTCTATATATTTTCAGCTACGGGTATGTCAAACAGAGGTGAAAAGAAGATATTTTTATTTATTTTATTAGTATAACAGTAAAGTATAGATTAGCCACTAATTATTATTACTAATATTAGCATTAGTCATAGTAACACAAAAAATTTATGTAATAAAACGTTTTTTTATAAACAAATAAATATCATTAACATTTTCACAACAATTGTTCATTTGCAACACACAGAATAGATCAAACATGGCACTTTTAATAATACTAATAAGGGGCCGTCCATAAAGTACGTCACGCTTTGAGGGGGGGGGAGGGGGTCTAAGAAAGTGTGACACTTTGTGACAGGGGGGAGGGGGGTCAGGACATATGTGATGTCACACATTAATTTTTTAAATTATTTTTTTTTCTAATTTTTTTATATTTTTTTAGTAGAATTTAAATAGCTTTAAAAATAATTTTCAAATTTTTTTTGAAAAATTAGAATTAGTTTTATGTCAAAATAGCATGAAATGCTGTCTCTGAATGTGTTCTTAATAAATCTGAATTGGATGCAGCAGGACTAATATTTAAAATATAAGGATCAGGTATGGTTTGACAATCATGTTCGCACCAGCCAATACTTCCCTCAAATTGTTAAATATCAGGACATGAAATGTTGCGACAAAGCACGAAGCTCATATTTCAACGTTTTACCTTCAAGATTCTTCCCCTCCTCCAATCCCAATACACCAAATAGTTGATGGACTCAAAGCTTCAGAAAGATGCAGATTCTCATAAATGTCCTTCCTTGATTGTAGCACAAACTCTCAAACTCTCTGTGACATTATGCCAAGATCAACAGGAGTTTTCAAAGTACAACCATATGATTACCAGCTTATTTGATCTACTTTGCAAAGTAGGTCACTTATATTTAGCCTCACAAACAATTTTGAAGAAACATACAGGACAACACAGAGCTCGGGCTCAGGAGAATGTACCCACCCACCCAAACTGTTCCAGAATCAACTCAGATAAAAAGCATCCGTCCTTTGAGAATCACTTCTATAAGGCAAAGAGAACCTATGGCAGTTATTGCCAGAAGAGAAAATGCACATACAGAGGCTGTTCAGTGGCTAGATGAGGACGAGTTGATCTGTCTGCAATTATCCTTCCAGGAAACGATGATGGTGAAAGAATGATGTCAGTCGTAACTATGGATGAAAACTTCATTTCACCGTTGTAAGATGATGTCCAGTGAATATTTTTGAATGAAACATAATTCATAGGACCATAATAAACAGATTCAATATAGCACAAGAGTTGGTCACATAAATTGTCAATCTAGTCTTTTTTTTTAAAAGTCAAATTGTTTTGTTTTCTTTGTATTATTTAATCTCTGGGTGAGGTCAAGTTTCGCTAATCTACTTATTAACCTGTGTCAATAGATTGCATAATCGGAAGATTATCTAAAACTTAACCTCACTCATTGTAAATGAAAAGTTAGCAGAGAAATTATGTGTATTTTACAATTGTCAAGTGTACTTTTTGCAATTTTTCTTTTCAAATTTGATCTAGATTGAGTTACTATTTCATTGAATAACTGTGACAACTGTTGCCAATTAACTATTCTACTATTAAAGTCATTTTAATAATATGATAGTTCTTTCAAGTGGGGGTGTACGGGATTTCGGCTCCAGCTCCGGCAAATCCGAAATCCGGCTATTTAAAAAAAAATTCGGCTCTGGCTTCGACTCCGGCAGGTTTCACTTTATAAATCCGGCTGGCCGGTAGATTCCTAATTTATATATATATATTCATAATGGCTCCGGGCATTCAGGAATCCGGCCATTTTAAGAAATCTGATTTCGGCGCCAGCCGGATTTCACTTCATAAATCCGGCCAAATTCAGCTCCGGCTGGATTTCAAAATTTTGAATCAGGTACATCCCTACTTTTAATTGGAAAGTTTATATTTTAATACAGTTTAATGGTGAAGTGTAATTTAAGTATTAAATAAAATATTTTAATTAGGTGTTAATTAAAAAATAATTTCGAAAGTGTGACGTACTTTAGGGGGGGGGGTCCAGAGATTTGTGACAGTTTGTGACGGGGGGAGGGGGGGTCAAAAATGGTAAAAAATAGCGTGACGTACTTTATGGACGGCCCCTAATAGTACTAGTTTTACTAGTGCTAGCAACATTATAAAAGAAGGCCAGGATGCATGATGTTGCATTTCTGCAACATACGATTTTTAAAAAAAAATTGCTAACTAGAAACACACAAATTATAACAAACAAGTACTTCTAAGTTCAATTCTAACCTTTAGAAATACACAATTTTTTTTTCTTTTGTATGTTGAAGAGCGTTTTATACACTAAGAAGATCACTAGAGGCGCAGCAAAAAAAAAGTAATGTCAACAAACTGTGATTCGACGAAGTGAAAGCTCTCTAACGTGCCGGGTTTAAAAATGTAGGTCCCGTTTGCATGTGCACAATACAGTATAGCTATGTAGCAATACTGTAACACTATGCGTTGGTTCCAATTAATTTTAGCAAAGTTTTGACCGCGATTGATTAGTTTGTAGCATTTCTGCAACACTATGCATTTAAGGGTGAACACATCTCATGTACACTTGAATAACTCTTGCCAATAAAATAGTTGCCTGCCGCTGTTATGGGCTTTAACTGTCTAAAATAGGCTCAACTAAATCCCCGAAGGTAATAATATGCAATCTTAACTGTGTATTAAGGTAAAAGTAAGAGAGCTCTCAAATGTTGACAAGTGATCCACTTTCGTGTATCATACAAAGCAATGCCCTGGGCTTTTTTAATTGTGCAAAATACTCAAGACAGTAGTAAAATGGATCAATTATATAAGAAAAAAAGTATCTCTTGCTAGTTGACATTTTAGTGAGAACTGCCTTCAGAACAAACTCTGCAGACGTGAAGTAGACGTGATTTAATCTCTAAACCACACTCAGAGTTCAGGACACTTGCCGTGGATAGCTTTCAGTTAAATATACTTTCTAATGCATTAGAAGGGGAACAATGAATTTGACAGCGTGAAATGAAAATTGTTGGTAAGAAAATTAGCTCTATTTTATCGGCAGACACGCAAATAGAATGGGCTATAGCCGGTCGATCGAAACTAGTTATTTTGGTGTCTAAAAGCCTTAATCGATTCCAGCAATATCGGTGTCTGAAAGCTTGGAATCGACATTGCCCAGAGCTACCTAATACGATTCAAATAAGTAGCCTACTAGATTATTTTTTTTGAAATCCCATTACCCTTTCGGGACTGCCTCGAAATTCAGCGTCTGAGGGACACAGTAGCCAAAATATCGTGTTATTTGGAAATGGCTAAAGTTGTTGACATAAATTTACATTGAAATACATTTTTAGTTACGCGCCCACTATTTTCGCTAAGGCATAATTCTATAGACCTAAAGTGAGTTTAGTGAGACATGATAGATAACAACAGTGACTGGATTAATGAGTGAAGCTGGTACCTGGATATTGGGATGGTCACGTGACACTCTATTATGTTAATTGTAACTCTCAACACAATGAATCTTTTTTTAAATCGATCCTCTTGACGAAAAACAAATTTGTCATCAAGGAATGCCAATACAGACTTTCAGTAAAGACTGTCACACACAAAAAATCAGTTACTACATACTGTCACTATAGACTATAGACTGTACTGTCACTTCATACTGTTAATGCAGACTGTCACTGCAGAGTGTCACGACAGACTGTCAAAAAATACAGTGACTACAGTCACAAAAGACTGTTGCTCTAAACTGTCACTACAAACTGTCACTACAGACTGTCACTACAGACTGTCACTACAGACTGGCACTACAGACTGTCACTACAGACTGTCACTACAGACTGTCACTACAGACTGGCACTACAGACTGGCACTACAGACTGGCACTACAGACTGGCACTACAGACTGTCACTACAGACTGCCACTACAGACTGACTCTCCACATTGTCTTGACTTTGCCCCCCTACAATATTAAGAATTTCATCACTGTAAACACATGCTTTCATCGGACCTTTAACATTTTCCTTCTAAATTCCATTTACCCACCTATTACAAAATAATTATTACATTGACGCACCTATTATATTGACCCTCCAAAAACATTGACCCACCTATTACATTGACCCACCTATTACATTGACACACCTATTACATTGACCCACCTATTACATTGACCCACCTATTACATTGACCCACCTATTACATTGACCAACCTATTACATTGACCCACCTATTACATTGTCCCACCTATTACATTGTCCCACCTATTACATTGACCCACCTATTACATTGTCCCACCTATTACATTGACCCACCTATTACATTGACCCACATATTACATTGACATACCTATTACATTGACCCATATATTACATTGACACACCTATTACATTGTCCCACCTATTACATTGTCCCACCTATTACATTGACCCACATATTACATTGACCCACCTATTACATTGACCCACCTATTACATTGACCCACCTATTACATTGACCCACCTATTACATTGTCCCACCTATTACATTGACCCACCTATTACATTATCCCACCTATTACATTGACCCACCTATTACATTGACCCACCTATTACATTGACCCACCTATTACATTGACCCACCTATTACATTGACCATGTTACTGCCTTGACCCTGTTGATTATCAAATCTTTGTCTGGAACTGTACAAGTTGTGTTGACCTAGTTATGTTAGTTGTTGACTAGTATCACACCCATGACTTATTGAGTTTCAGTACTGCTGTGGTCAACAATGTCAGTGTTGACCAGTATCACACCCCATGACCTATTGAGATCCAGTACTGCTGTGATAAAAAATGTCAGTATTGGATATAATCAAAATGATTTGGTTTATCGATCATTAATTAAACCAACTTACTTAAGGACATTGCACGCTGTACCAGATAGACATTAGAGTGGCGTTGAGATAAGTTACGGATTTAGATTTGGTAATTTGGACAGAAAATCTTTTTCAATATAAGGTAACATTTATTTTGTTTCCATGATTTCATGAAGTGAAATAAATGTGTTTAAATTGATGGAAATAAATGTGTTTAGGGTGAAAGATTGAAATAGATTTGTTTAATATGAAAGATTGAAATATATGTGTTTAATATAAAAGATTGAAATAGATGTGTTTAATATGAAAGATTTAAATAGATGTGTTTAATATGAAAGATTGAAATAGATGTGTTTAGGGTGAAAGATTGAAATAGATGTGTTTAATATGAAAGATTGAAATAGATGTGTTTAATATAAAAGATTGAAATAGATGTGTTTAAGGTGAAAAATTGAAATAGATGTGTTTAAAGTGAAAGATTGAAATAGATGTGTTTAAAGTGAAAGATTGAAATAGATGTGTTTTAGGTGAAGATTGACATAGATGTGTTTAAAGTGAAAGATTGAATTTTTAAAGTGATCTAAGAAAACAATAATACGTGTGTGGATAGAGATGAAAACTATGTTTGAATGATGTGAGAATGTAGATGTCTTCTCTCTCGTGGGTAGGACATAGATGTTTCAATATTGGATATTTAATATTGAAATATTAAATATATTGACACATATGAATCTTATTGGTAGTTTAACCAGAATATTAAAAAAAAGGATAAATACTGTCAGATAGTCCAACCCTGGACTTACATCTGTTTCTATGGTAACAGGGTCGGATGGTTTAGTCATGTGAGATGGTCATGTCATGTCAGAGGGCCTAGTAATGTCAGATGGGCTTAACATGTCAGACGGTCAAGTCATGTCAGACGGTCAAGTCATGTCAGACGGTCAAGTCATTTCAGACGGTCAAGTCATGTCAGACGGTCAAGTCATGTCAGACAATCAAGTCAAGTCAGACGGTCTAGTCAAGTCATGTCAGACGGTCAAGTCATGTCAGACGGTCATGTCAGACGGTCATGTCATGTCAGACGGTTAAGTCATGTCAGACGGTCAAGTCATGTCAGACGGTCATGTCATGTCAGACGGTCAAGTCATGTCAGACTGTCTAGTCATGTGAGACAGTCAAGTTATGTCAGACGTTCATGTCAGGCGGTCATGTCAGACGGTCATGTCATGTCAGACGGTCTAGTCATGTCAGATGGTCAAGTCAGACGGTCAAGTCATGTCAGAAGGTCATGTAAGACGGTCAAGTCATGTCAGACGGTCATGTCAGACGGTCATGTCAGACGGTCATGTCAGACGGTCATGTCAGACGGTCTAGTCATGTCAGACGGTCATGTCAGACGGTCTAGTCATGTCAGACGGTCATGTCATGTCAGACGGTCAGTCTTGTCAGACGGTCAAGTCATGTCAGACGGTCAAGTCATGTCAGACGGTCAAGTCAGACGGTCATGTCTTGTCAGACGGTCAAGTCAGACGGTCAAGTCATGTCAGACGGTCAAGTCATGTCAGACGATCAAGTCATGTCAGACGGTCTAGTCATGTCAGACGGTCTAGTCATGTCAGACGGTCTAGTCATGTCAGACGGTTTAGTCAGGTCAGACGGTCTAGTCATGTCAGACGGTTTAGTCAGGTCAGACGGTTTAGTCAGGTCAGACGGTCTAGTCACCTACTTATAGAAACTTCATGTCTCTCTGTTATCATGTTATATAAATAAGTCATACGGCCTCTTATTACAACTTCCTGTCTCTCTGTTATCATGTTATATACATAAATCAGACGGCCTCTTATTAAAACTTTAAGCCAACAAACTCATATAGAATTAAATTATAACTCTTGTATAGACACAGTCCCCGGCAACCATGGTAACCAAGATAATATAAAAGCCGCAGACTGTTCACCCCTTAACTTTACTGACGTCTGCTCAACATATATTTGAGCCATTATTGACTTTTGATTTATTTGGCGTCCGCTGGGCATCAGACGCTGGTATTGGAAGGTGACTATAGGGGATGGAACTGTCAGGTTAGTAGTTTAGGGGAGGGAATGGTGGGCTGTTGGTCCCCGAACTGTTTCTAGAATATCATGGACTTGTGTACTTTTACTTTTACACAACAGCTTCAGATTAATACAGTTGTTGTACATTTCCTGAACATCTTAAGGATGAAACAGTTTTGTTTCTATTCTTATTTTCACAATGTCAATTTAGGAACACTACCCCAACAACCTCAGAAAAATGTCAATTTAGGAACACTAGCCCCAACAACCTCAGAAAAATGTCTATATAGGAACACTAGCCCCAACAACCTCAGAAAAATGTCAATTTAGGAGCACTAGCCCCAACAACCTCAGAAAAATGTCTATTTAGGAGCGCTAGCCCCAACAACCTCAGAAAAATGTCTATTTAGGAGCACTAGCCCCAACAACCTCAGAAAAATGTCTATTTAGGAGCACTAGCCCCAACAACTTCAGAAAAATGTCAATTTAGGAGCACTAGCCCCAACAACCTCAGAAAAATCCCGTTATTACCCTATCAGCTCTGCCAACTAACGAAATAGTGGAAGGAAAAGATAACCGATAAATTTTAATGTTCACATGGCAACGTTTTTGTTGTATATCGTTTTTGATTGGTATTAGTTGAAAGGACGCGTTGGGTAACATTATCAAAATTAATTTTTACGCATTCAACTCTGAATTATGACAAAATTACTTTCTCCACATTTTTTATAGTTTGGCCGTGGAACTAACACATTTTGGGTTATTTTCTATGTTTTTAAAGGATTTTAAATAATTAAGAAGAGATTCTAAGGCAAATTATTAAATAATGTAAAGCAAAAAGAATAAAAAATAATAATAATAATAATTTTATAAATAATCAAAATAAAATTAAAATAAAGAAATAAAGGAGAAAAACACACACTCACACACACACACACACACACACACACACACACACACACTCACACACACACACACACACACACACACACACACACACACACACACACACACAAACTAAGACCATTGTTAAAAATATTTCTTTTAAATCAATAAATGAAACACACTTTAAGAGCGCCACGCCCATCACAGCAACACAAGGAAAAGCACAAGGTGAAAAACGTTGCATTTTTATTTGGAAGAAGTCGAATACAATTCTACATTCTATCTCTTTTCAGTTGACAAGAAATTTTCTTGTCAGAATTTCCATCATTTCAAAAACATAATTAAAAATCTAATTAAATTCCACGCAAAGGATATGCCAAAGAAAAAAAAGGAAACAATTATGTTCATATTTTAAGACATCCGGAAGAATCACGCAGCACAAAGATGGCTGTCAGGCTAGCAGCTGAGAAAGTTAATTATTTTCATTCTGTTCTCGGTCTACTTCCAGGAACAACAACACAAGTGTTCATTTCAACATTTGTGGGAGATGGGAGGGGGCATGAGAGTGAGGGAAGGGAGTGGGAGATGAGAGTCAGATGAGAGTGGGGGATGAGAGTGGGGTATGAGAGGAGGGAGTGGGAGATGAGAGTCAGACGACAGTGGGGGATGAGAGTGGGGGATGAGAGTAGGACGGGAGTTGGAGTGGGAGATGAGAAGGAGGCGGGAGTGGGAGTGTGGGACGAGAGTGAGGCGGGAGTGTGAGTGGGGGATGAGAGTGAGAAAAGGGAGTGGGAGACGGGAGATGGGCGTGGGGTGAGAGTGAGAGATGAGAGTGAGGGTGAGTGTGAAAGACGGGAGGCCGAGAGGGGAGTGGGGTCGGAAGATAGAAACATACAACAAATAAATCAATACCAAACGACATCGACAATTTTTTTGTAAATATAATTGACATTTTTCTATGCATAAGTCTACAGTATTATATTACTGCATAAGTCTACAGTATTATATTACTGCATAAGTCTACAGTATTATATTACTGTATAAGTCTACAGTATTATATTACTGCATTATTCTACAGTATTATATTACGGCATAAGTCTACAGTATTATATTAGTGCATAAGTCTACAGTATTATATTACTGCATAAGTCTTCAGTGGCGTAGCTAGAGGGGGTCGGTGGGGGCGGCACATATTTAGGGGCGGCATTTTTTGGGCATTTGAAAAGTGCAACCCATTCCGACAAACACCCTTTTTCTTTTGATGGGGGAAAACCAAGGTGAAACAAAACTATTTGTAATTTCTAGTATTAATTAACGGATTCCCACAACATTTGTTTGATTACATAGTGGATGTTTTAACTAACGCAAAACCCTTTAAAAAATTAAAATCACTCCAAATAAAAATTTTTAAAAAGTGTGGATTTGTTTGGAAAATTAAGCGGTGTACGACAAGATGACGCTTTTATAAGAAAACTACACAAAACACGCATCACCGCTGGGCCTAATACTATGTGCTATTAATGTCGCCACGATGGTTTTTGCGTGGAATTTCGACATTCGCAGAATGATGCGCGAACAAGTACCTACAATTAATGGTGGTTCAAATATTGCGTTGAACTTGCAAGTAGTAATTTATATATTACTGTTTGAGTTTTCAGAAAATTATTGTAAGGTACGTTGTTAAAAATTAAATGTATTTCGTTTTATTGCATTAAAGTAGCACAAAAAAATCCTTTTTTTTTCATTAAAACACGGTTATTCATTAAAAATGTTACGCCTATCCAATTTAAGTAATGTGTAAATAATTTGAATGCGTCTTTTTTATGGAAAATTATTAAGACTTATGGCAAGAACATGAAAATATTCAAATTTCACCGTTAATAAACACCATAATAGGCATATATAATTTCTAATAATATAATATAAAAATTATCTTTGTTCCACAATGAGCAATTTAAGACAAAAAAATCTTGCAATATTGTCCATAGAACAAGATATTACAAATAATTTGAAATTTTGATAGTATAATACACGATATTTCTACTATAAAAGTTAGTAAAGTAAATGTATAAATATGTTAACATACTAATGTAAACAATTTCTTTGTAAAAAAAACATTTATTTATAAAAAATAAAATAAAATAATATTAATTGATTATGTTTTTGTGGTGTAAATTTGAGATATGTTCTGTCTCATTGGTCCTGCGACCTCAGTAACTTTCTGGTGGCCTTTAAAAAATGTATAGTGTATTTTTATAAATGTGTATTAATAGGTATATCATCTTATGCGGCCTCTTTTATTACTGCTTACATAAATAGGGCATGCAATGGTAAACATTTTCTCCACCTTTTCCTCGTTTCAATTACAATTACATAACAATGACATACCTACTACTAGGCCTGTCAACGGGTACCCGGGACCCGGGTACCCGTTGCCGTGTGATTACCCGGGTAGTAAAATCCCGACCAGGTACCCGTGAAAATGTGGCTTCAATGTCTATATTCTATATTAACGATGCCAAACTTCGGCTACCATGCGGCTTTTTGTGTTATCATTGTGGCTCGTGAAACAATTTATCAAATGAAAATTTATAATTTTCTAAAAATGTGCTGTGAAGTACATCTATGGAGAAATATCAGAATCTGTCAACGGGAAATATCTGTCAATGGGAAATAAAATACGGTCCCAACAAACTACAGTGTATTTTGAAACATCTTTTTTCTCTCAACGTGAAACAGAAATCGCACAACACAAAAAGGTTTTGGTTCTTTAAAAGAATCATTTATAAAGAAAACAAAAGTCCTCTGCCAAAAAAAGGATGGACTGCTAAGAGATGAAAGTGTTTGTTAATTTAAAAAAAAACACCCTTGCTTTGACACTAACTTTGCTTTGAAATACGCCGATTGATAAAAGCTAATGTTACTTATCTACCCCCCTTCTCCTCCCTTCACTCCTTGCATTCGCTTGTACTTCTTGTGTTCATTAACACGTGGTAACCTAGAAAAACATATGTTAAAATGCGTACAAGGTTATCAGTATTTAAATTTAATAAATTAAATAGTTACTAACAGTGAAGGATGGGCAATCGTCGGCCGTGAGGATTGACTGCATAGAGATGAAAAGAGGCTTTTTTTTTAACAAAAAAAAACAACCTTGCTTTGACACTAACCTTCCTTTGAAATAGCCGACAGTGGGTCACCGATTGATCACACTACAATGTATCTAACGTTGTTTTTTACACTACCACCTTTTCCTTCTTCACTCATATAACCCAGTGCTTCTCAAACCTTTTAGTATGGCGGACCGGCAGGAATTGAATTTTTTCCATTGCTCAAAGAACCGGTGCACTATTTTCCTTGTACTTACATGGTAGCGAAATGTATTTTATATCCTTTTATTTCTTTCATTTATTAGCTTATTGTCAAAAATGACAAATTCTATTGTGCTAGTATTATTGGTAGCAATTGGAGGATTATAATTATATTTCTCTCTTCTTTCTTGATAACTTCCGTGGACCACCATTTTGAGAAGCACTGCTATAACCCCCACCCCTTGAATTCGCGTGTGTTTCTTGTGTTCATTAACACGTGTTTGCCTAGCCTAAAAATTGATATACTCCCAAAGTTGTCAGTTTTTTTTTAAAGTTAGTAAGATGGGTAAGATGTTGGCCGTGTGGAATCATGCCAAGCGAGTTGACAGTGACACGAAAAATTGCAACCATTGTAATGAAACTGTGTCTGCGAAGGGTGGCAACCCAGCGCGATAAAACGCCATCGGAATGCTATTCATAAAATTGATATTGATAAACAAACCGCCGACCCACCCAATATCATACATATTTTGGTGTTAACATTAATTGCAAAAGCAGCACCACTGACCAAAGCACGATCCCTAGAGATTTACCACAGTATTGTATCCGTCATCGCCCTTAGCATTGACTACCGACGCCAAGTGGATATTAACATTAAAGGTATGAGTAGTATGACACTGAACGTTACGTCATTGCCAGTGGCGTAGCGAGGGGGGGGGCAGGGGGGGACATATGTCCCCGGGCGCCACGTTAGGGGGCACCAAAATGAGTATTAAAACTCATTATTTAACTGCGTTTTGATGTAAACTAATGTATCCCAAATACGTTTGCAAGATTGAATTTTGGAGCTCCAGAAATATATTCATTACAAACCAGTTGGCAAGCATGATTTTGGCGCCCCCATTGAGCGTTAAGGGGCGCCATTCTACTCATAAATAAATGACACATCCACAATGTAGGATTGCTAATAGCGATTTTAAAAAAACTGAGAGAGACTGGGAGTGAGAGTAGGGAAGCAGTAAGAGACAAAGGCGATATTATTAATAGAACAGACAGAGACGACACTAGAAGCAACCAAAATGACCAAGACAAGAAAAAGGAGTGGTTTAAAGTAGTAGTTCTCAACCTAAGGTCCGTAGACCACTAGCTGTCCGTGAAGATGTGCCAGGTGGTCCGCGAGCAAAGCATGAAATTTACACACAGTATGATTCATCAAGAAGGACTAACAAGTAAAAGAATTAACGCAGACTTAAAATATATTTTTGATGTGGCTTAAAAAGTTTTTAAATTTTAACAAGGCTCATCCAATCAAATTCTCGTCTCTTTGATTTCTTATGTTCGAGTATGAATCTTGAACATTAACAGTTACTGATGTATACTGAAGTTCGCTGGTTATCAGACTGTTTGAATTACGTGACGACTTAAGAGAGTTTCTTGTAGAAAAAACTCAAAGCTTGTTGATCATTTGAAACATAGTTTATTTGTTGCTGGTCTGGCTTACTTGGCTGAAACTTTTGAAGAACTCTATAAACTTAATTCGGCAAGGAAAGCAGACACATTATATTACTCTAAGTGACAAAGTGTCTGCTTTTACGAAAAAGCTTGGTCTTTGGAAAAAAAGATTATTTCAAGTTAACTTTGAGATGTTTGATCAATTATACGAAATCACCGAGAAACCATAAATAAACAACTGTTGATAAATTTGATTTCTGGTCATTTCGAATCAAAGCAGGCCCAATTTTAATTCTACTTTGGTGATTTTTAACGTTCAGTGGTTTTTCGTGGGTTTCCAGTCCTAATCTCGCACACATTGTCTCATCAAATAAAATCACCAACATCGTAATTAAACCAATTCATTGAACTGACTAGCAATACCACTTTGAATATGTTGCATCAGAAAGTGGGCTTAATGAAATTTTGGAGTACTCCGAGCTGTCTCAGATAGCTTTTAAAATACTTTTACCCTTTGCAACTTTGTGAAAGTGGATTTTCTGCATTGCTTATAATAAAAACAAAACATCGTTCGTACTAAATAAACTAATATAGCAGTCTTTTTAATACAGACTACTGTTTATGACTTAAAGTGTTTTTTTTATAGATAGCAAGTAGAAATAAAAAAGATGACTGTAAGACTAATATAAATGACATTTGTTCTTTACAAAAGAAAGCCATTACAATATTGTTTTTGGAGCACGCAAAACGTAGACTATTAGTATAGTTTTACTAACAAACATGTATACTACTTATAGCTAACAATAATCTTCTGTATAGAAGGAGCGTGTGCAACAGATAAGATATACACAGTATAATTATATTTAATTTTCCAGCTCAGCAGTAGCACAATTTTTAGTAGTGGTCCATAGCTAAGACACACATTTTTCAAGTGGTCCTTGAATCTCAAAAGGTTTAGAACCACTGGCTTACAGAAGGTCTCTCCTCTCAAGGCATTGTGTTTGTATGTCAAAGCAAGTTGGATTCCTTTTATATGAAACATCAGACACCGCCTCTCTTTCCTGTCTCTCTGTGATCAAACTTGATCAGTATGATCCACTGTTAGAAAAGCACTTACAAGATTCCCGAGAAAATCCAGGTTCAGTATCTTATTTATACAGGAAATCCAAAGTGAATTTATCCATCGACTGTAAGGAATCAGCTATTGAGTGGAATCAGAAAAAAAACAAGTACTACGGTATCTTACTTGAATCAACACCCGATCTTAGACATCTGGAACAGCTTTCTCAAGTCATCAGATTTGTGGATGTGGATTTTCAAACTCAAAAAGAAACCTTCAAAGAATCATTTTTAGGTTTTGTACTGATACATTCCAAAGACGCAGCAGGCATTGAAAGAGTTATCGTAGAGAAACTGGAATCTAATAACATACCTCTAGCCGACTATCGGTCACAATGTTATTACAATGCTGCTGTAATGACTGGGCATATATCCGGCCTTCAGCAGACAATATATGCCAGAAATCACAGAGCATTGTTCATCAACTGTGACAACCACAGCTTAAACTTACCAAGACTACACTCAGCTTAACAGGATCCAGTTGTTATCACGTTTTTGGAACAGTTGAAAGTATAATTTTGTGTTTTCTCTCGTTCAACAACTCGTTGGGAAGAATTAAAAAGAGTTGTGCCAATCACAATGAAGAGGGAGTCTGAAACACGTGGGAGTGCACGATCAGAAGCTGTTAAAGCAATTTATGAAGGATTAGATTTCACTAGATGAACTGGTAGAGCTGTTGGAAAAATTATCAAAACATACAAATATGACGCCTGACGCCAGAAGTGATGCAGAAACTTTGCTGGCAGGTATATTAAACTTTAAATTCCTAGTTTTGTTAAACTTCTGGAACATCATACTTGGGAAAATTGATCGTGTCCAGAAACGGTTGCAGAATCCTACTGTGAATTTCAAGGAAGCAGCATTTGATCTTGAATCGCTTGAGCAAGAGAAATTGTCAACATTCGTGATAATTTGAGCCAGGTTGCGGTAGATAATGGAAAGGAAGATGCACAACTTTGGGAATCGAGGTTGACAGAAAAATTAGACGACATCGGAGGATGCCTGGAGAATTAACAAGAGATGCAGGACTTTCTGCAGAAGAAGAATTGCACGTCATATGAACAGAGTAATTGATAGACTCCAACAGGAGATATCAATACGGTTTTTACGTCTAAAAAAATCGAAACAAATTTGGATTTTTACTAGACGTCAAAACTCTTCTTGCTTAGACAAAAGTCGATAGACTTCGTTAAAATTGCTTAGATTTTGCTAATTTATACTACACTGACGTCAATGGTCACGACTTTGCACAGAAATCAGTGACTGAAAAATGTTTCTCATCACCCGGACTGAATTTCTATCGGAAACTCCTTTGGATGTTCTTGGTTTTATTGTTTCATATGGATATGACTTATTTCTGAGTCAAGCGCATTTCACTTCAAATACTTCTAACAATTGCTGTTTCAACTGAAAGCTGTGAGCGGTCCTTCAGCAAACTGAAGCTTATTTTGTCTTATTTACGTGCTTCAATTGGAAAAGATAGTCCGAGTGATCTTGCACTCCTTAGCATCAAAAGAGAAACACTAGAGAATATTAATTTTGTCAACGTGATTGACGAGTTTGCGACAATCAAATTAAATCAAGGAGAATCAATTTTTTGTAGACTATGTCTAATCGTATAATTAGTAGAGTATTTTTTTTCTCCAAATAAATTGTTTACAATCGTATAAATAATTCTTAGTCTGTATTCTATTTCATTAAAATAACATAAGCTTCGAAAATGAACTATATAAACCGTAAAATTTCAAATTTTTCTTCGGGGCTCAGTGAGCCCCCAGAATCTTTCGGTCCGACAAGGGGCGCCAATTTTGAGTCATGTCCCCGGGCGCTCAGGACCCTAGCTACGCCACTGGTCATTGCTGTTGTCATTTTGTTTGCATGTTCAGTTTACTGTAGTTTTAGTTTATGAGTATGACGAAAGCATTTACAGCAGGCATTGAATAAATTTTTTTAGTGCATTATAGTTAATTGTAGTGCATTAGTAATAGTGTTACTGGAAGCAAGCCGTTGGCTACTACTACTGTCACGACTGTGTGAAATGAGGTGCATAGATGGTGGCTAGGTTGCACTGTATAGCGGTCATGACGGGGAAAATTATGCGAAGTTTAGAACGGGTAACCCGGGTACCCGTTCGAAATTTTCACGGGTACCCGGGCAGCTTTTTTCAACAAATTGACACCCCTACCTACTACCTATCACTAAAGGTACTATAGATGACGTACCCATCGATGACGTACCCATCGGTGATGTACAAATATCGATGGCATACTTATCGATGACGCACATAGTACCTTTCCGAGACTAAGCTTTCTAAACGGCTGGCTTAAACGTTTAAATTTTTAACTAGCCATTTAAAAGTTGGAAATAAATACATCGATCAGCCTCAATACCTTTTGAGAGGCGATAATGTCGATAGCTTGTAGCGGTGGGATTCATAATTTAAGCCTTGCCTTCAGGTGCAGTCCCAAGCGGCCCTATCAATGCTGAGGGAGTGGGTCGGGCATTGAACATGAGCCTGGTACATGGTACTGAGAAGACCCTTAGGTGACACGTGACCTCAAACTCTTTGTGCTTTATGACACGTAGAGTCAATAATGCAGCAGTGAGGTAGCGGGATAAACTAGGCAGAAAAAAAATATGACTGAAAATATATCATGTTGAAAAATACGACAGCGTTGATGTTGTATGGTTGTATGAAATTCATCTTTAACTTACTGCCACAAACAATAAGGCAAGCGACAACATAATCAAAGTATAAAAGTTATTTTAGTAAATGAAAATTCCAGTATATAAAAAAAATTAAACACCGTCTGATTGACAACAGATGTTTGTAATCACTCACAATATCAATGTTTGTGATCACTCACAATATCAAAGTTTGTCATTACTCTCAAAATGAAAGTTTGTCATCACTCACAATATCAAAGTGTGTGATCACTCACGATATCAAAGTTTGTGATCACTCACAATATCAAAGTTTGTGATCACTCACAATATCAAAGTTTGTGATCACTCACAATATCAAAGTTTGTGATCACTCACAATATCAAGGCTTGTGATCACTCACAATATCAAAGTTTGTGATCACTCACAATATCAAAGCTTGTGATCACTCACAATATCAATGTTTGGGATCACTCACAACATCAAAGTTTGTGATTATTCACAATATCAAAGCTTGTGATCACTCACAATATCAAAGCTTGTGATCATTCACAATATCAAAGTTTGTGATCATTCACAATATCAAAGCTTGTGATCATTCACAATATCAAAGCTTGTGATCACTCACAATATCAAAGCTTGTGATCACTCACAATATCAAAGCTTGTGATCATTCACAATATCAAAGCTTGTGATCACTCACAATATCAAAGCCTGTGATCACTCACAATATCAAAGTTTGTGATCATTCACAATATCAAAGTTTGTGGTCATTCACAATATCAAAGTTTGTGATCATTCACGATATCAAAGTTTGTGATCATTCACGATATCAAAGTTTGTGATCACTCACAATATCGGGAATATATTTTTTTTAAAGTAACGTCAATATAATACGCACCGAATCGCGCAACAGGAAGTACTCGTGAATGATTCATTCTCTTTTGGGTCGAGCCGTTAGGCTCTTAGGACCCGGTTCATTTTATCGCAAGCGAGCCTCATCAAGCGGGCATCGCCGTAGAGGTAATCCTCTGCAGGTACCGTTACTTCTCCCTCCAAATCCCCGCACAGCTCGGGGCACTCTTCGAGTACGTGGGCAACCGTCTCTTCCGGGTGGCCACACAGCCGACAGGCCAGTTCCCTTCTAGTGTTAAACTTGTAAAAGTAGCTTCGTATGGGACAATGTTCAGTTCTCATTCTAGTTATGAGCGTCTGATTGCTACGTCCAATTTTCCACCAGGAGTCGCTTTTGCTCGGTCGCGGCATGTACTGGAATACTTTTCTGGCCGTGCTTCCAGACGCCCAGCCCTGAAGCCATTTCTCTCGGAAATGGTCCTTAAGCCACGATCTGACCCCCAGCTGGGTCATCGGGCGATCGGGTTGGGGCTTAGCTGAACCTTCTCTTGCCAACTTATCGACCCTGTCTGAATGAGGCTCGCCACTGTGCCCAGTGATGTACTGAAGGACTACTTTTCCGCCTCGTGCTAGGATTTCACCTACTGTTTCCAAAATGACACTGACCGTTTTCGTCTCCAGAGAGGATCGACCCACAGTCTCGAGCGAAAACCGTGAGTCGGTGAAGATTACGACGGTCGGGAAAACCTTTCTTCTTGCTAGACGTCGGCGCACTTCCTTCAAACCCATGCAGATCGCCTCCAGTTCGGCGTCGTGACTACTGTATGCGGCTCCGCACGGCCCTGACAGTTCGATACTGTCAGGTCCAGGTTGAGGGTATTGAATTAGTACTCCGTATCCACTTCTGCCATCCTTGAAACGTGAGCCGTCCGTGAAGACTTTTACCACGCTGTCGCCATAAGCCTCGATTGTCTTCAAAATCTCGTCTCGCTGTAGCTCGACGGGACTGGCTTTCGTCACCGCTGTATTTCCAGTGTCAAACGTTGTTCAGGCAAGTCAAAGCTTTCATGTGGTTCTCGAGCAGGGACCAGTCGCATTCGTTCCCTGTGCTTGGGTATGGGGACTGAGTCTTCTAGTTCGTAGACCGTATCCATGAAGGATGGTCTATTCAGTCGGGTCCTCTTTACCCATCGGTCTTGTAGTTGGAAGCAGGGTTCGTCATGCTCCAACCGACGATATCGTTCTAGCGAGGTCATGATTGCCTTTTCTCGCCTTATCGTCAGGGGTTCTACGTTTGACATAATTTCTACAGTGGCTGTGGGTGTCGTACGCAACGCACCGCATACAAACCGTAGAGCTTGGTTCTGTATTCGGTCCAGTCCCTCTAGAGCCGTACGGCTCGCAAAGGCTTGGACCGGGAGGCTGTAGTCAATACAGGAAAGTACTAAAAAGGTCATTCAATATAATACGAACCGCGACACTCTGTCTAAAAAAATTAACATGATACATAGAGATAAATAAAATAATCTAAAATTTCAACAATTTAATTACAGTACATGCGATCGACCTGAAATTTTGATACATGGTTTAAATCATCGGCATGAGTCGACCTGCAAAATTTCAGCTCGCTAGCTTACGAGGAAGTGGGTTAAAATCGATCCATTTTTTTGGCAAGCAAGGAAGGGCTCAAACAGACACCACAAGTTAATATTAAGGATTTAATTATTTTTTTAAATGTAAAAAAACACGTTTTTTTACTATAAATCCTTTATATAGGAGAAACAACTAAAAGAATGTTCATTATTATAATACGCAGCGCAAGATAATCCAAAAATACAAAGTTTTAGTTATGTCTCGTAAAACATGTTTAATATAATGCGCTCCAACAGAGCCGTCCTTACATCAGTTTGGGCACCCGGGCAAAGAAATAGTGTTGCCCCCCACGCAAGAATAAAAAATAAATATGCATAATATATATAAATAAACATACTCCCATGGTCGTGGGCCCCCGGGCAAATACCCAGCAGGCCTATGCGTTAAGACGGCCCTGCGCACCGATCAATAATATATTTTTAAAAGGTATTGTCAATATAATTCGCACCTTATTGCGTGACAGGAAATGTTGTTCAATATAATACGCACCGCGACACTATAGCACAAAAATTAACATGTTACATAGAGATAAATAAAATGATCTAAAAATTCCATTATTTAATTACAGTATATGCGATCGATCTGACATTTTGATACATCGTTTTTTATCGTCGACACGAAATGCCTGCAAAATTTCAGCTCGCTAGCTTACCAGGAAGTGGGTTAAAAATTGATCCAAAGTTTTTTCGGCAAGCATCAAGGGCTCAGACACCACAGGTTAATATAAAGGATTTAAAAATTTCACATTTTAAAAATAATTATTGCTGAATGAATTCTGAAACTGAAAGTGCTATTTAATGTACTGCTGTCATTGTAATGGTGATGTGTGATGTTGCAAGATGATGTGTGATGTTTTAAGATGATGTGTGATTAGGAAAGAAATGTCCGGAGGCCTGAATATAACAGTATTTTGGTATATGTGTCCTGAAGAAGGCGCCACAGTTTGATCTGTAAACAGTAAAGATACAACTCCGCTCGTGGCCATAATGTCACCCGACCCAATGTTTAATTTACAAACCTTCATTCACGCTTCATGAATGTTAACATGAGAACAAGACGTTAATAATCGTAATTTCTAATATTCTAGACTCTAGACAGAACCCATAACAAGAAAAAAAGAATCACACTTTTACTGAGCGCTGAACACTAACCCTACATTCAACTGGGAACATAGTGCACACTGACCCTGGCATGCACTGAGTACATAGTGACCACTGACCCTGGCATGCACTGAGTACATAGTGCCCACTGACCCTGGCATGCACTGAGTACATAGTGCCCACTGACCCTGGCTTGCTCATAGTACATAGTATCCACTGACCCTGGCATGCACTGAGTAAATAGTGCCCACTGATCCTGGCATGCACTGAGTACATAGTTCCCACTGACCCTGGCATGCACTGAGTACATAGTGCCCACTGACCCTGGCATGCACTGAGTAAATAGTTCCCACTGATCCTGGCATGCACTGAGTACATAGTGCCCACTGACCCTGGCATGCACTGAGTAAATAGTGCCCACTGACCCTGGCATGCACTGAGTAAATAGTGCCCACTGACCCTGGCATGCACTGAGTACATAGTGCCCACTGACCCTGGCATGCACTGAGTACATAGTGCCCACTGACCCTGGCATGCACTGAGTACATAGTGCCCACTGACCCTGGCATGCACTGAGTAAATAGTTCCCACTGATCCTGGCATGCACTGAGTACATAGTGCCCACTGACCCTGGCATGCACTGAGTACATAGTGCCCACTGACCCTGGCATGCACTGAGTACATAGTTCCCACTGATCCTGGCATGCACTGATTACATAGTGCCCACTGACCCTGGCATGCACTGAGTACATAGTGCCCACTGATCCTGGCATGCACTGAGTAAATAGTTCCCACTGATCCTGGCATGCACTGAGTACATAGTGCCCACTGACCCTGGCATGCACTGAGTACATAGTGCCCACTGACCCTGGCATGCACTGAGTACATAGTGCCCACTGACCCTGGCATGCACTGAGTACATAGTATCCACTGATCCTGGCATGCACTGAGTACATAGTGCCCACTGACCCTGGCATGCACTGAGTACATAGTGTCCACTGATCCTGGCATGCACTGAGTACATAGTGTCCACTGATCCTGGCATGCACTGAGTACATAGTGTCCACTGATCCTGGCATGCACTGAGTACATAGTGCACACTGACCCTGGCATGCACTGAGTACATAGTGCCCACTGACCCTGGCATGCACTGAGTACATAGTGCCCACTGACCCTGGCATGCACTGAGTACATAGTGCACACTGACCCTGGCATGCACTGAGTACATAGTGCCCACTGATCCTGGCATGCACTGAGTACATAGTGCCCACTGACCCTGGCATGCACTGAGTACATAGTGTCCACTGATCCTGGCATGCACTGAGTACATAGTGTCCACTGACCCTGGCATGCACTGAGTACATAGTGTCCACTGACCCTGGCATGCACTGAGTACATAGTGTCCACTGATCCTGGCATGCACTGAGTACATAGTGTCCACTGATCCTGGCATGCACTGAGTACATAGTGCCCACTGATCCTGGCATGCACTGAGTACATAGTGTCCACTGACCCTGGCATGCACTGAGTACATAGTGTCCACTGATCCTGGCATGCACTGAGTACATAGTGTCCACTGATCCTGGCATGCACTGAGTAAATAGTTCCCACTGATCCTGGCATGCACTGAGTACATAGTGCCCACTGACCCTGGCATGCACTGAGTACATAGTGCACACTGACCCTGGCATGCACTGAGTACATAGTGCCCACTGACCCTGGCATGCACTGAGTACATAGTGCCCACTGACCCTGGCATGCACTGAGTACATAGTGCACACTGACCCTGGCATGCACTGAGTACATAGTGCCCACTGATCCTGGCATGCACTGAGTACATAGTGCCCACTGACCCTGGCATGCACTGAGTACATAGTGTCCACTGATCCTGGCATGCACTGAGTACATAGTGTCCACTGATCCTGGCATGCACTGAGTACATAGTGTCCACTGATCCTGGCATGCACTGAGTACATAGTGTCCACTGATCCTGGCATGCACTGAGTACATAGTGCCCACTGACCCTGGCATGCACTGAGTACATAGTGCCCACTGACCCTGTCATGCATTGAGTACATAGTGCCCACTGATCCTGGCATGCACTGAGTAAATAGTGCCAACTGATCTTGGCATGCATTGAGTACATAGTGCCCACTGACCCTGGCATGCACTGAGTACATAGTATCCACTGACCCTGGCATGCACTGAGTAAATAGTGCCCACTGACCCTGGCATGCACTGAGTACATAGTGCCCACTGACCCTGGCATGCACTGAGTACATAGTGCCCACTGACCCTGGCTTGCACTGAGTAAATAGTGCCAACTGATCCTGGCATGCATTGAGTACATATTATCCACTGACCCTGGCATGCACATAGTACATATTATCCACTGACCCTGGCATGCACTGAGTACATAGTGCCCACTGACCCTGGCATGCACTGAGTAAATAGTGCCAACTGATCCTGGCATGCATTGAGTAAATAGTGCCCACTGACCCTGGCATGCACTGAGTACATAGTGCCCACTGACCCTGGCATGCACTGAGTACATAGTGCCCACTGACCCTGGCATGCACTGAGTAAATAGTGCCCACTAATCCTGGCATGCACTGAGTACATAGTGCCCACTGACCCTGGCATGCACTGAGTAAATAGTGCCCACTGACCCTGGCATGCACTGAGTACATAGTGCACACTGACCCTGGCATGCACTAGGTACATAGTGCCCACTGACCCTGGCATGCACTGAGTACATAGTGTCCACTGACCCTGGCTTGCACTGAGTACATAGTGTCCACTGACCCTGGCTTGCACTGAGTACATAGTGCCCACTGACCCTGGCATGCACTGAGTACATAGTGTACACTGACCCTGGCATGCACTGAGTACATAGTGTCCACTGACCCTGGCTTGCACTGAGTACATAGTGTCCACTGACCCTGGCATGCACTGAGTACATAGTGCACACTGACCCTGGCATGCACTGAGTACATAGTGCCCACTGACCCTGGCATGCACTGAGTACATAGTGTCCACTGACCCTGGCATGCACTGAGTACATAGTGTCCACTGACCCTGGCTTGCACTGAGTACATAGTGTCCACTGACCCTGGCATGCACTGAGTACATAGTGTCCACTGACCCTGGCATGCACTGAGTACATAATGTCCACTGACCCTGGCATGCACTGAGTACATAGTGTCCACTGACCCTGGCATGCACTGAGTACATAGTGTCCACTGATCCTGGCATGCACTGAGTACATAGTGTCCACTGACCCTGGCATGCACTGAGTACATAGTGTCCACTGACCCTGGCATGCACTGAGTACATAGTGTCCACTGATCCTGGCATGCACTGAGTACATAGTGTCCACTGATCCTGGCATGCACTGAGTACATAGTGTCCACTGACCCTGGCATGCACTGAGTACATAGTGTCCACTGACCCTGGCATGCACTGAGTACATAGTGTCCACTGACCCTGGCATGCACTGAGTACATAGTGTCCACTGACCCTGGCATGCACTGAGTACATAGTGTCCACTGATCCTGGCATGCACTGAGTACATAGTGTCCACTGATCCTGGCATGCACTGAGTACATAGTGTCCACTGACCCTGGCATGCACTGAGTACATAGTGTCCACTGACCCTGGCATGCACTGAGTACATAGTGTCCACTGACCCTGGCATGCACTGAGTACATAGTGTCCACTGATCCTGGCATGCACTGAGTACATAGTGTCCACTGATCCTGGCATGCACTGAGTACATAGTGTCCACTGATCCTGGCATGCACTGAGTACATAGTGCCCACTGACCCTGGCATGCACTGAGTACATAGTGCCCACTGACCCTGTCATGCACTGAGTACATAGTGCCCACTGATCCTGGCATGCACTGAGTAAATAGTGCCAACTGATCCTGGCATGCATTGAGTACATAGTATCCACTGACCCTGGCATGCACTGAGTAAATAGTGCCCACTGACCCTGGCATGCACTGAGTACATAGTGCCCACTGACCCTGGCATGCACTGAGTACATAGTGCCCACTGACCCTGGCTTGCACTGAGTAAATAGTGCCAACTGATCCTGGCATGCATTGAGTACATATTATCCACTGACCCTGGCATGCACTGAGTACATAGTGCCCACTGACCCTGGCTTGCACATAGTACATATTATCCACTGACCCTGGCATGCACTGAGTACATAGTGCCCACTGACCCTGGCATGCACTGAGTAAATAGTGCCAACTGATCCTGGCATGCATTGAGTAAATAGTGCCCACTGACCCTGGCATGCACTGAGTACATAGTGCCCACTGACCCTGGCATGCACTGAGTACATAGTGCCCACTGACCCTGGCATGCACTGAGTAAATAGTGCCCACT
Source organism: Ampullaceana balthica (assembly GCA_944989445.1). Classification (NCBI taxonomy): domain Eukaryota; kingdom Metazoa; phylum Mollusca; class Gastropoda; family Lymnaeidae; genus Ampullaceana; species Ampullaceana balthica. The sequence continues at coordinate 930,057 of CALYLW010000120.1, forward strand.
AATCCTGGCATGCACTGAGTACATAGTGCCCACTGACCCTGGCATGCACTGAGTAAATAGTGCCCACTGACCCTGGCATGCACTGAGTACATAGTGCACACTGACCCTGGCATGCACTGAGTACATAGTGCCCACTGACCCTGGCATGCACTGAGTACATAGTGTCCACTGACCCTGGCTTGCACTGAGTACATAGTGTCCACTGACCCTGGCTTGCACTGAGTACATAGTGTCCACTGACCCTGGCATGCACTGAGTACATAGTGTCCACTGACCCTGGCTTGCACTGAGTACATAGTGTCCACTGACCCTGGCATGCACTGAGTACATAGTGCACACTGACCCTGGCATGTACTGAGTACATAGTGCCCACTGACCCTGGCATGCACTGAGTACATAGTGTCCACTGACCCTGGCATGCACTGAGTACATAGTGTCCACTGACCCTGGCTTGCACTGAGTACATAGTGTCCACTGACCCTGGCATGCACTGAGTACATAGTGTCCACTGACCCTGGCATGCACTGAGTACATAGTGTCCACTGACCCTGGCTTGCACTGAGTACATAGTGTCCACTGACCCTGGCATGCACTGAGTACATAGTGTCCACTGATCCTGGCATGCACTGAGTAAATAGTGTCCACTGATCCTGGCATGCACTGAGTACATAGTGTCCACTGATCCTGGCATGCACTGAGTACATAGTGCCAACTGACCCTGGCTTGCACATAGTACATATTATCCACTGACCCTGGCATGCACTGAGTAAATAGTGCCCACTGATCCTGGCATGCACTGAGTACATAGTGCCCACTGACCCTGGCATGCACTGAGTACATAGTGCCAACTGACCCTGGCTTGCACATAGTACATATTATCCACTGACCCTGGCATGCACTGAGTACATAGTGCCCACTGACCCTGGCATGCACTGAGTACATAGTGCACACTGACCCTGGCATGCACTGAGTACATAGTGCCAACTGACCCTGGCTTGCACATAGTACATATTATCCACTGACCCTGGCATGCACTGAGTAAATAGTGCCCACTGACCCTGGCATGCACTGAGTACATAGTGCCCACTGACCCTGGCTTGCACATAGTACATATTATCCACTGACCCTGGCATGCACTGAGTACATAGTGCCCACTGATCCTGGCATGCACTGAGTACATAGTGTCCACTGACCCTGGCATGCACTGAGTACATAGTGCACACTCACACTGTAATGCACTTAGTACATATAATGCACACTGACCCTGCCCGGTCATTCCACAAAATGTAACTGAATCCATAACGCAAGGTCCGAACGTTCTAGGCAGCTTATCCATCAGTGATCGCTCACAATAAGTGCAATCTGAAATGGGATCTCAGCAACCGTGCATTCTCACACACTCGTCCTTCTATTGTTACATTCTCACACACTCGTCCTTCTATTATTACACACGTTACATTCTCACACACTCGTCCTTCTATTATTACACACGTTACATTCTCACACACTCGTCCTTCTATTGTTAGACACGTTACATTCTCACACACTCGTCCTTCTATTGTTAGACACGTTACATTCTCACACACTCGTCCTTCTATTATTACACACGTTACATTCTCACCCACTCGTCCTTCTATTGTTAGACCTGTTACATTCTCACACACTCGTCCTTCTATTATTACACACGTTACATTCTCACACACTCGTCCTTCTATTATTACACACGTTACATTCTTACACACTCGTCCTTCTATTATTACACACGTTACATTCTCACACACTCGTCCTTCTATTGTTAGACACGTTACATTCTCACACACTCGTCCTTCTATTGTTAGACACGTTACATTCTCACACACTCGTCCTTCTATTATTACACACGTTACATTCTCCCACACTCGTCCTTCTATTGTTAGACGTGTTACATTCTCACACACTCGTCCTTCTATTGTTAGACACGTTACATTCGCCCACACTCGTCCTTCTATTGTTAGACGTGTTAAATTCTCACACACTCGTCCTTCTATTGTTAGACACGTTACATTCGCCCACACTCGTCCTTCTATTGTTAGACGTGTTACATTCGCCCACACTCGTCCTTCTATTGTTAGACGTGTTACATTCACACACACTCGCCCTTCTGTTGATACATTCGCCCACACTCGTCCTTCTATTGTTAGACACGTTTCCTACAGTAGAAATGTTGAGCCTGGCATCAGCTATAATTCCAAATAAATAATGTAGTATCCAAATGTCAGAGCAGATATTAAGTCATTATATGACAGGGGACGTTATTACCTGAACATGAGACGACAACTATTGCAACACCCGAAATTTGTTGACGGAATTCTCTCCCCTTTTCTTTTCGTGTGTGTGTATATATATGCCAATATATTGAAAAAAAAACTGTTCATGTTGTGGAAATAAGCAGAGCGGTAGTTCGAATCGTGGTTTATAGGTTTAACATGCATGAGTAGCGTTAATGTTTTAAACCAGAGGCGTCACTAGGGTTGGTGTCACCCAGTGCGGTAAGTCATGTTACCCCTCACGAATTACGCCCATGGACCTCCTCCGAGTCTGCCCTTTGCCAAGTAACAAAAACACACATAATTGTGATATTGTCACCCGGTGCAGTCCGCACTCTCCTAGTGACTCCAACACAAGTATTTGATACTAGAGATTATCCAAAAAGCAATAGGAATGCCCCCCCCCCGTCCCCGGGTGGGCCATTAACTTGTAAAAAAAAATGTAAAAAAACAATTGCAGTTGACAATGGGACCATTTCTCATCGACGTAAGTCACGTGACAAAACATGCATAGGCCTACAAGTAACACGCCTTATCTTGCTAATAACATCAGTGACAATTACAGCTAACCCCTTCCAACAACTCTTGGCATGTAGCCGCATAATATTTTTTTTACGACCCCAAACTATTTAATATTTAACATCCCTTTTTACACTTCATATTTATGACAGGTTTTCCTTTCCAATTTATAAAAAAAATGTCCCCACTAAACGTCGATGGTGGTACTGTCACAGATTATCGTTGTGTGAAGTGTTTGGAAATATGTGTTGGTTATTTATGAAAGAATGGGCCAGGAAGACTGCATCAAAATAGAATGTTGCATTACGTCTAAGAATTTAAAGACTTATAAGAAACAGATAATCTTATTTTTTAAACAAATCTTATCATTATCTTGGCTTAACATCCTGGGGCGAAAATAAAAATAAAAATTAACTTAGCAAAATACAATATTAAAGCAGTTGGAAAAAAAAATTATCATCCATAGAGTAAGAATTCTGGCAGTTGATGCCCAAAACCTAAAGATTCAGAGCCTTCAAATAAAAATGTTCGTCGTTCGTTTGTATTTAATGGGAATCAGAAAGCCAATGAAGTGTTTAATTGTTGACCACATTTATTTGGAGGAAGACTGTATAAAATTATATATCTTATCTGTTACAGACGCTCATTCTATACAGAAGATTATTGCGTTATATTTATGAAGCTATAGATAGTTGATAACAATAGAAAATTTAATTGTTTTACATGTTCTAGAATTCTAAAATTGATGGCAACTCATAATTTTAAAAAATAAAAATAAAAGTCTTTCTAAAATAGTTAAGAGTTCTGTATTATAAGGTAGTGAATAATATAAGGAAACACTAAAGTTGTGGGGGAGAGCGATTTTCTAAAACTTTTAAAACTAAAAGTATACATTTAAAATTCGTTTTTAGTTTCTTCAAATTTCATTTTCCTAAAACTTCCTTACTTTAAGCACTGCAGTATGTCATGCATATGAGTGTATTGGAATCTGGGTTCTAGATTTGGACGTGTTTAATCATTTTAGCAACGATTCAATCTGTAGTTGAGCAAAAGATTTAAAGTTTTCTATGCTTTGATTTTTAAATAATAAGTTGTTGATTTAGAATAATTTAGATCATGAATAAAATGCCTGAGACATCCAAAAATTAAAAAGATTAATCACTAGGGTTAAGGAAATTAACGATTAATTTCTCGATTAATCGTTAAAAGTTTTAACGATTACAATTTTCTTAACTATTAATCGACCCACCACTTATAAATGTATTGGAAGTAAAAAAAAGTTAAACTATTTCGGCCGATAAACATAAACTAATTTCCGGACAATTACACGACCATTTTGGTTTTAAACTAATGACTGACGTGAATTTTCAAAATGTTGATAAAGGTTATGGTGTCCATTGAGAGAAATCGTTTGCTTACCATGCAATGTTCCCTCTAAGTCTAAGCTTCGTTGGTCCGTTTGCAAAGTTTAAAAAAAACAACTCGTGTGCAAAGTTGCACAACGTCCATTTTTGTGCAATATTTTACAAAATTTGCTGCGCGAAGATTCTAAACTCCTGCGTGGCGTCGGTCAAATATCTGCGCAGCCGCGCTGCTTAAAGGGAACATTTGCTACCATGGTTCTAACACTTCACTTACATATCACCTGCAAACCAAACATCCACTACAGTATCAGAAACTTCAGCTAAGACAATCTAAAGCTATGTGAATGATTGTTCAGCTCGGCTGGTTATTATTGTCACTAATGAATTGAACCAAATAATGTCAATACACTTGTCTGTTACGTTGTTCGTTAAAAGATGGCATATAAAGAAGATATTCCAGTGGGTTTTTTTTTCGATTTTCTACAAGTATTTTAATAAATGTTACTTATGACACCATAAATTTCAATTTTTGGCTTTAATCGAAAACAACGAGTAATTAATCGTCAATTTTTCAACAGTTAACGATTAAGTTTAAATTAATTCGTTAACAGCCCTAGTAATCACTCTTCCCAGTTTAAGGGTTTAAACTTTTGCTCTTAAGTAATGTTGTTTTTTTTCTGTCAAAGGGAAACAACTAACAAAAACTCTCTGAGAGTGTCTTGAGTTAGTCGACGCCATCAATATGTATAGACATCATTTTTCAAACCACAAAAAAGTTCAGCTATTGTTTTCTTCTGATATCCGGCTGAATTTAGGACTTAACTAGATAAACGAAGGAAATATTTCGCCTAACTTAAGGTTTAGTGAAAATTCTGTCAATAAATGGGACGTTTGAAAAATGCATCTCTGCTACATCCAATCATTTCAAATAGTGTGTGTTGGTACCTATGAGGAACAGGGGGAGAATTGGTTTGATTTGTTTCTTTTCTTTTTTTTTAGAACCCAACTTTAAAAAGATGCTTGATGACATTGCAAACTAAAAAGGTTTATAAAAACAACAAAGGGGAACTTTTCAGAATGACGTCACCTTACTGTTTTGTTTAACGTGTCACACGTTTTCAGTTGGTTATAGGGGCCGATTTAACGCACCCACAGTTACTGGGGGGGCCATCCATGTATTACGTACGCAAGGAGGGGGGTCTTAAATTTTCGGCATTTGGCGTATGCATGCGTACAGGGGGAGGGGGGTCTCGACTGAATTTGTACGTACGCACAACAAATTTAATTTGCATAATACGAAGCATAGTAACGTAAACCGCTCTGGCTGCAAACGGCATTCGAGACCGACTGAGTCAAGACTGATATGCAATAATGTTTTATAATTTATTGCAAGCGAAATTTTTAACTTTTAATTGATTGAAAGTAATTAAGATTTGATTCAGAACAAAAGTTTACACATTATTAAAATATATCCATCGGATTTATATTTTCTTTTCTTGAAATTAGAGGAAGTTTCTCTTTCGCCCACCGGTGCCTTAGTCGTTATAAACACACACCGAGTCGGCGATTTCACGCACCCAGGGGACAAAAAAAGGGGGAGGGGGTGTCTACATATTTGTGACGATGTGTGACGTGGGGGAGGGGGTTGTTAGAGAAATTTGACGTCACATCAAAAATCGCAACTTTAAATAAAAGGTCCACTTAAATATTTGATTTGTTAAGTGGTGTTTTACATGACTTCACACGTGTTACGATATTAGAATGCAGGCCTACATTAAATAAATACTAAAATGAAAAAAAACCTGATTTTAAACATGCTCTTTTTTCAATAGAAAATACAGTTTTTACGGGGGGGGGGTTGCAAAGTATACGTTTTTGTGACGACGCGTGACGAGAAAAGAGGGGGGGGGGTGAAAAATCTACCAAAATGACGTTACGCACCTAGAGGGGGGAGGGGGTCGACCATTTGTGACGAAGGGGAGGGATAGTTTAAGAAATGTCACGTCACATCTAAACACGTAACTTTAAATAAAAGTTATACATGTACTTGAAAATTTGTTTGTTTACAATTTATATAATGTCGTTTTACATGGGCTTCGCACGTGTTACGATATTAAACTGCAGCCTTACACTAAATAAATACTTAAACTTAATTGGAAAAAAAAGTGAATTGAAACTTGCTTATTTTCAAATAAAAAAAATTTTGGGGGGTGTAAGGGGGATTTTTGTGACGTAATATTGGAAAATAGTGGGGGGTCTAACTTTTAGTGACGATGCATGACGGATGAAAAATCGACTATAATCGCGGGACGTCATTAATGGACGGCCCCGAAGCTTTGACACCCCCCAACCCAAAAAAAAGCCGCATTTTCAAATGTTTAGTGGCATTTTGATGTGACATCACATTTCTTAAACATCCCTCTCCCCTCGTCACAAATGCGTGACCCCCTCCCCCGCCCCCTTTTTGGGCGTGTGACGTCATTTATGGACGGCTTTAAATAGTAAAATCAATATCTTCTGACTCGGGCTTAAATTTTTTTATTTTTTTTTAAAGTGGGGGGGTGAGCGAATTTGTACGTACGCATGGGGGGGGTCCCCGAAAATGTACGGGATGCAACGGGGGGGGGGTTACAAAAATACGAATTTTGTGCGTAAATAATATATGGATGGCCCCTGGCTTTGGTAATTGCGGGTTTGAAAACTGTGACATGAGTGTTAACATAAGAAGCATGAAGGTAACGCTCATCTCATCGTGCTACCAGAGACACTGAGGTAAAGCTAATCTCATCGTGCTACCATAGACACTAAGGTAAAGCTCATCTCATCGTGCTACCAGAGACACTAAGGTAAAGCTAATCTCATCGTGCTACCAGAGACACTAAGGTAAGGCTAATCTCATCGTGCTACCATAGACACTAAGGTAAAGCTCATCTCATCGTGCTACCAGAGACACTAAGGTAAAGCTAATCTCATCGTGCTACCAGAGACAATAAGGTAAAGCTAATCTCATCGTGCTACCAGAGAAACTAAGTTAAAGCTAATCTCATCGTGCTACCAGAGACACTAAGGTAAAGCTAATCTCATCGTACTACCAGAGACACTAAGGTAAAGCTAATCTCATCGTGCTACCAGAGACACTAAGGTAAAACTAATCTCATCGTGCTACCAGAGACACTAAGGTAAAGCTAATATCTCTGTGCTACCAGAGACACTAAGGTAAAACTAATCTCATCGTGCTACCAGAGACACTAAGGTAAAGCTAATATCACTCTGCTACCAGAGACACTAAGGTAAAGCTCATCTCATCGTGCTACCAGAGAAACTAAGTTAAAGCTAATCTCATCGTGCTACCAGAGACACTAAGGTAAAGCTGATCTCATCGTGCTACCAGAGACACTAAGGTAAAGCTAATCTCATCGTGCTACCAGAGACACTAAGGTAAAACTAATCTCATCGTGCTACCAGAGACACTAAGGTAAAGCTAATATCACTGTGCTACCAGAGACACTAAGGTAAAGCTAACATCATCGTTCTACCAGAGACACTAAGTTAAAGCTAATCTCATCGTGCTACCAGAGACACTAAGGTAAAGCTTATCTCACTATGCTACCTGAGACACTAGGTAAAGCTCATCTCATCGTGCTACCAAAGACACTAAGGTAAAGCTAATCTCACTGTGCTACCAGAGACACCAAGGTAAAGCTCATCTCACTGTGCTACCAGAGACAATGAGGTAAAGCTAATCTCATCGTGCTACCAGAGACACTAAGGTAAAGCTAATCTCATCGTACTACCAGAGACACTAAGGTAAAGCTAATCTCATCGTGCTACCAGAGAAACTAAGGTAAAACTAATCTCATCGTGCTACCAGAGACACTAAGGTAAAGCTAATCTCATCGTGCTACCAGAGATACTAATTTAAAGCTAATATCATCGTGCTACCATAGACATTAAGTTAAGCTAATATCAACGTGCTACCAGAGACACTAAGGTAAAGCTCATCTCATCGTGCTACCAGAGACACAAAGTTAAAGCTAACATCATCGTTCTACCAGAGACACTAAGGTAAAGCTAATCTCATCGTGCTACCAGAGACACTAAGGTAAAGCTAATCTCATCGTACTACCAGAGACACTAAGTTAAAGCTAACATCATCGTTCTACCAGAGACACTAAGTTAAAGCTAACATCATCATTCTACCAGAGACAATAAGTTAAAGCTAATCTCATCGTGCTACCAGAGACACTAAGGTAAAGCTAATATCACTGTGCTACCAGAGACACTAAGGTATATCTAATCTCACTGTGCTACCAGAGACACTAAGGTAAAGCTAATCTCACTTTGCTACCAGAGACACCAATGTAAAGCTAATCTCTTTGTGCTACCAGAGACACTAAGGTAAAGCTAATCTCATCGTGCTACCAGAGCCACTAAGGTAAAGCTAATCTCACTGTGCTACCAGAGACACTAAGGTAAAGCTAATCTCACTGTGCTACCAGAGACACTAAGGTAAAGCTAATCTCATCGTGCTATCAGAGACACTAAGGTAAAGCTAATCTCATCGTGCTACCAGAGCCACTAAGGTAAAGCTAATCTCACTGTGCTACCAGAGACACTAAGGTAAAGCTAATCTCATCGTGCTACCAGAGGTACTAAGGTAAAGCTAATCTCACTGTGCTACCAGAGACACTAAGGTAAAGTTAATCTCACTGTGCTTACGGTCCTGTCATTGCCCACTTAGATCCTGTTGGACAGAGCATATTTACTGCATTAACATCTACCAACCAGTTGGAACCAAATTCCAGTGTCGTTTTTAAAGCAAAATGTTCGACTTCAGGCTCCATGTCTTTTTTAGAAAGATAATGCTAATAAATTTAAAACCTACACTATTTGTAATCATATTATGTTTGTACAAGATCGTAGCTATGCGCGGGTATTCCGCTAGTAAAAGTATAAATAAATTTAACGTAGAAGTGGTAGACTGACATGTACGCGGTTTGGTTTACTGACTTCGGACGGTGCGGGAGCGGTCCATTAAGGTCTCGCCAGCTCCTTTAACCCACCCCTCACCTGCTCGTTTGTATTCATGTCCCCGTGTTGTTTGTTCTCGTCTACGGTTTTATTCGGTCACAGACATTCCTGCAGTCACGTGGTGTTTGCAGCAAATAAGTGGCTAAGTAGGCCAATTAAAACTTGATACCGAAGAGGTAAATACTAATGTTAAGTGCAGAGCTTGATGTCAAGTGCTAAGGTAAGTGAGTGGGCGGGAGATACCTGAGACATCTTTACAAACTACGGTTGTCTACAACTGAGGGAACAAGGAGACGAAAACCAGCTCCATGAGGAGACAATTAACAGCGCTTTGATGTAGACTTCGTGGTTTATTTTCATTGCTACGTACTGTAGTCTCTTCTGCCATATTTCTCCTGTTTGACTTTTTACGTCAAACTTCTGTTTACTATTCAAGTCTAACTTCTAATATTTACTTCTCAAGTCTAAATTCTAATGTTTACTTCTCAAGCCTAACTTCTAATGTTTACTTCTCAAATCTATTTTCTAATGTTAGCTTCTCAAGTCATATACTCGAAATACACTGTAAAACTACAAAAAGTTCAACATTTTGCGACCAGGCTAGTTCTTATTTGAGCGGTTTATAATTTCATTTTGGTTAATAACTTATGGATTTGAAATTTTTTAAGTAAAAATTACTATAAAAATATAACGAATGTATCTTTCAATGAAAAGACTTACTTTCTAAACGAAAATGAACCCAATAAAAGCTAAAAAAAAGGTATACGCCTATACATATTTAGTTTACATTGTAACATAACTTGCTTGATCTGTTTCATAATGTGTACACACAACTGAAAAGTATCCTTATATAATAAAAGGCTAAGTTCTGTCCCGTCATCTATAGCGATTGGTCTCTCAAACACACATGACTCATACAGCCAATCATATCAAGTTTACGCGGACGTTCAAAACGAGTTATTTTTGGTGCAGTATTTCTTCCAAGACTTTATTTTGAGTTATGCGCGTTGGGATTTATAGTCAAAGCTCTGTTTTTACGAGTTATTTATTTTAACTATAATGAATAGTATTTTTGACGTGATGCACATGTATGCCGGTCGAGACGGCTGTTGAAGGGGAGTTACCACATGCCACCGAACGGTGGCGGAACGTCCTTGGACGGGCTTGGTTGCTCGTTTTTATTACACGCTTTTATTTAAGTCACACTGTTTGTATGTTGTATCCATCCATCCATCCTTCATTCAAAAATTGAAAACGTAAAATTAAAACCACTTCTGATGGTTCTAGAGATCTCAAAATTTTTCCACAGATAGATCTTATCTTATCTTATCTATACAGACGCTCCTTCTATGCAGAAGATAGTTGCGTCCACAGACCATGACAGATGATCTGTTGGCAAGTGATGCAGCAATCACAGGCCACGGCTTTGTTGGTTCCACGCATTACCCAGCCGCCTAACTACATGTAGTGTTAGGTACCCATTCGGAGCGGGGTGACTCAGGGACGCCCTAGGCCCCGGGAACAAACCCTTGCCTTCACACGGATTCGAACCCGAGACCATCGGTACGACAGTCCAGTGCGCTGCCACTCGACCACCGCGTCCCCTTGGCTCTTGGATGACAATGCATTGTATCAAAATTTCAGATCGATCGAATGTACCGTAATTAAATTAATATATTTTTAGTTTATCTCTATTTATCACTATTTAGAATGTATAGACGTCTGCTAGAGTTGACCTCCACGGCTCACTGGTTTCACTCCAGCCCTTGTTTACCGAATTCCCGTGTTTACAGCAAGGGCAGGGGAGATCAGCGCGTTTCAGTTTATAAATGTTTGTAAATAAAAGCGTGTCCTTTTTAAAAAAAGATTTTTTTACATTTTACTTATTACAAAATATCTTGAAATGTATTCTTTGCTAGTTAAAAATTGAATCATATTTCACTAATCGGTTGTTGTTTTTTAAAATGTCCAGCCAGCCAGCAATAATTTCTGTCGTAGCCATCCTAAAATATTGTGTTAAAGAAAGTTGCACTATATATATTGTTCTTAAATTAAACATACACTTTTTTCTTACCAGTTCCTGTTTGCTACATTCAGTGTCAATTGAAGAGACAAAAAATCCTCACGAAAAATCAGCATTTTCCCGTGACTTTGAGCTGTTGGTTTGATCTCAGATGTTTTCATTCACAATTCTTTGTTGAATATTCGACTACCACAAACTGTTTCTGTCAACGATCCAACGATACTTTAACCTACCTAACTAACAGTGGACAGAACTTACATAACAATTTCAGTGTATAGAACTGTACTGCGAGAAACTTTTCAAATAGATCACAAGGTACACAAACATTTTGTGTGAATAAAACTATAAATGTAAAGCTTTATTAATAGATATATAAATATAGATGTAGATTTATTGGGAATTGTCTTCATCAGAACACATACATAAACAAAGGTGTTTAAATTAATGTATAATTAATATAATACCAAAACTAACATGAACAACTAATAAAGTGTATATAAGGCAAAAAGACGGGCGCCCACCAATATTTTATTATTTTCTCTACTTTATAAATTTTATTTAAACAAATTGTTTGTGTAGTCTATATCTTGTGTATTCCAAACAAAACATATTTCCCAGACACAATTGTGGGCGGGTGGATGCTGGGATACATAAATAATTAAATAGAGATAACAAACAGTGCATAATATAATTAAATGGTCATAAATAACAAACAGTGCATAATATAATTAAATAGTCATAAATAACATATGGTACATAGTATATCTAAATGGTAATACATAACATGCGGTACGTAATATAATTAACTGATGATCTTTGTTGGTCCTTGTGGGTTGATGGGAATCATTACCATTGTTGACGCATTATATTTTGTCCTATAAAACTCTACACACAATTATAGTTTTATCAAATTTACAACAATAAGAAAGAAAAATGTGACGTCACGCGAGTGACACAATTTCATTGTCATATTATGGTCAGCTGTTGCAGAGACACGCACAAGTTGACAAGAAACCTTTTGCTAAGGTCTGACGTCAGATTGGTTATCTCGGAATTCTCCATCTAGGCACAGTTAGGAAACCAAATTATATCTACACACCCAAACATACAGATACGTAATAATTGTCTGTGTAGAAGGAGCGTTTGTAAAAGATAAGAAAGTAAATTTAATTATCAGTGTTTCGTGCTAGCATTTGGGATAAGAGATTTGCGTAAACATATTAATAATATCAGTATCAGCTTGTAAGTAATGTTGCACAAGTTGGTAAATTAATGTTGTACCAGCTGGTAAAGTAATGTTGCACCAGCTGGTAAAGTAATGTTGCACCAGCTGGTAAAGTAATGTTGAACCAGCTGGTAAAGTAATGTGGCACCAGCTGGTAAAGTAATGTTGCACCAGCTGGTAAAGTAATGTTGCACCAGCTGGTAAAGTAATGTTGCACCAGCTGGTAAAGTAATATTGCCACAGCTGATAAAGTAATGTTGCACCAGCTGATAAAGTAATGTTGCACCAGCTGGTAAAGTAATGTTGCACCCTCTGGTAAAGTAAAGTAATGTTGCACCAGCTGATAAATTAATGTTGCACCAGCTGGTAAAGTAATGTTGCACCAGCTGGTAAAGTAAAGTAATGTTGCACCAACTGATAAATTAATGTTGCACCAGCTGGTAAAGTAAAGTAATGTTGCACTAGCTGGTAAATTAAAGTAATGTTGCACCAGCTGGTAATGTAATGTTGCACCAGCTGGTAAAGTAAAGTAATGTTGCACCAGCTGGTAAATTAAAGTAATGTTGCACCATCTGGTAAATTAAAGTAATGTTGCACCAGCTGGTAAATTAAAGTAATGTTGCACCATCTGGTAAAGTAAAGTAATGTTACACCAGTTGGTAAATTAAAGTAATGTTGCACGAACTGGTAAAGTAAAGTAATGCTACACAAGCTGGTAAATAAAAGTAATGTTGCACCATCTGGTAAAGTAAAGTAATGTTGCACCAGCTGGTAAATTAACGTAATGTAACACTATCTGGTAAAGTAAAGTAATGTTACACCAGCTGGTAAATTAAAGTAATGTTGCACCAGCTGGTAATGTAATGTTGCACCAACTGGTAAAGTAAAGTAATGTCGCACCAGCTGGTAAATTAAAGTAATGTTGCACAATCTGTTAAAGTAAATTAATGTTACACCAGCTGGTAAAGTAAAGTTATGTTGTACCAGCTGGTAAAGTAAAGTAATGTTGCACAATCTGTTAAAGTAAAGTATTGTTGCACCAGCTGGTAATGTAATGTTGCACCATCTGGTAAAGTAAAGTTATGTTGCACCATCTGGTAAAGTAAAGTTATGTTGTACCAGCTGGTAAAGTAATATTGCCACAGCTGATAAAGTAATGTTGCACCAGCTGATAAAGTAATGTTGCACCAGCTGGTAAAGTAATGTTGCACCCTCTGGTAAAGTAAAGTAATGTTGCACCAGCTGATAAATTAATGTTGCACCAGCTGGTAAAGTAATGTTGCACCAGCTGGTAAAGTAAAGTAATGTTGCACCAGCTGATAAATTAATGTTGCACCAGCTGGTAAAGTAATGTTGCACCAGCTGGTAAAGTAAAGTAATGTTGCACCAACTGATAAATTAATGTTGCACCAGCTGGTAAAGTAAAGTAATGTTGCACTAGCTGGTAAATTAAAGTAATGTTGCACCAGCTGGTAATGTAATGTTGCACCAGCTGGTAAAGTAAAGTAATGTTGCACCAGCTGGTAAATTAAAGTAATGTTGCACCATCTGGTAAATTAAAGTAATGTTGCACCAGCTGGTAAATTAAAGTAATGTTGCACCATCTGGTAAAGTAAAGTAATGTTACACCAGTTGGTAAATTAAAGTAATGTTGCACGAACTGGTAAAGTAAAGTAATGCTACACAAGCTGGTAAATAAAAGTAATGTTGCACCATCTGGTAAAGTAAAGTAATGTTGCACCAGCTGGTAAATTAACGTAATGTAACACTATCTGGTAAAGTAAAGTAATGTCGCACCAGCTGGTAAATTAAAGTAATGTTGCACAATCTGTTAAAGTAAATTAATGTTACACCAGCTGGTAAAGTAAAGTTATGTTGTACCAGCTGGTAAAGTAAAGTAATGTTGCACAATCTGTTAAAGTAAAGTATTGTTGCACCAGCTGGTAATGTAATGTTGCACCATCTGGTAAAGTAAAGTTATGTTGCACCATCTGGTAAAGTAAAGTTATGTTGTACCAGCTGGTAAAGTAAAGTTATGTTGTACCAGCTGGTAAAGTAAAGTAATTTTGCACCAGCTGGTAAAGTAAAGTAATGTTGAACCATCTGGTAAATCAATGTTACACCATCTGGTAAAGTAAAGTATTGTTGCACCAGCTGGTAATGTAATGTTGCACCATCTGGTAAAGTAAAGTTATGTTGCACCATCTGGTAAAGTAAAGTTATGTTGTACCAGCTGGTAAATTAAAGTAATGTTGCACCATCTGGTAAAGTAAAGTAATTTTGCACCAGCTGGTAAATTAAAGTAATGTTGCACCATCTGGTAAATTATAGTAATGTTACACCAGCTGGTAAAGTAAAGTAATGTTGCACCAGCTGGTAAATTAAAGTAATGTTTCACCATCTGGTAAAGTAAAGTAATGTTGCACCAGCTGGTAAAGTAATGTAATGTTGCACTAACTGGTAAAGTAAAGTTATGTTGCACCATCTGTTAAAGTAAAGTAATGTTGCACCAGCCAGCTGGTAACGTAATGTTGCACCAGCTGGTAAAGTAGAGGAAATATGCACAAGCTAGGCTGATAAAGTAAAATAATATTGAAGCTTATAGTGAAGTAAAGTAAAGCTGTACAAGCTGATAAAGACATGTTTTAACAGCTGGTAATGTAAAAAAATATATTATTTGCACAGTAAATTATTTCACATTTCTAGAGTTTTCAATTTCTGACAATTAATAGACTAATGTAATTATTTCTTAGTTTCATCAAACTAATAACGATAACTTGCAGGATAATTTTGTGTTGCCAGCTCATGGAAATTGATGTGCCCCACCCCCGCACACTAGTAATTACTTGACTATAATGTCATCAGGTTATCATGAATGTCATTGAACGGTTTATTGCAATGATAAGCTTCTTAGATTCCAATCTAACCGGCACTAGAAACATGCCGCAAGGCCACGACTTTCATTACACTATACCACCGTGTACTGACTTAAGACTATGCACGACCAGTTCATGATGTAGTCAATTCTTAGTCAACACACTGTCTTTGTCCAGTCAAAGCTCGTATACTTAATTAACTTACAGAAACTATAATTAACGTCACCTTTATATTGTCATGATCAATGTAACAGGTCACAAACAAAGCATTCAGCCCTGAATGCAAACAGATAACAGGCCTCCAAGATCGTGCACGAAATCCTCCAGATTACATCCCGACCATCTCTTGTCCGACATGTTGGCGCACCTTTCGGGCAGAGATAGGTCTAAACAGCCACCAAACGACACACCAAGCTGCCACGGCACATAGATATTGTGATGAGAATGGCCCTCATCGATCATGAAAAGCAAAACACACACACACACACACTAAAACACACACACACACTCACACACACACACACAAACACACACATACACACAACGGATTTAGCTTTGAACACTTTAATATGAATTTAAGAAATATTTTTTTTGGTCCACATCACATGTCGTGTTTTCGTTGCATTGTTTTATAGTTTTCTGTCTATCAAAAGAGTGTTTGTATCTTTAGTTCTCCCTACAGAAGGTCTGTAGAAATGCAGTCAGTGAATCATTGTGTTGTCAGAAAAGCTAGTTTCTTGGATAAACTTTGGATTTTTTATAACAGTCTTGGATTTTAGTGAGAACGTGCATCTCAAGTTTTTTGCCTACCAATTACCAATTTTAAATGATAACTTATATGGGTAGTTGTACAGATATCTTTTTACTATTATTTTGACTTTTGATTGAGGTTACATGTATTTGTAATGGAGTGGGTGTCAGGGGCGGATTAAGACTGCACGCGGCCCTTGGCTGCAATTCAAACTGGGGCCCTATCCAGCCAGCGTACCTTTAGATAAAATGATTGCTAGCGGCTTATATAAGACTGTAACTTGTGACTATTCAGCCAAAAAGATTTTTCATGAAAAAACCGAACACGAAGAAATAACTGTTTGCCGGTATCCTAAAATTGAGTGTAAAAGACAATTTAAAAAACAAAAAGACAAATGAAAAAAACAATTCCACACACCACCAGTGAATCGATCCCGCCACCGCTTGCACCACAAGCCTAAATACTTCCTATGCAAAAATTGTAAAGTGAAAATTTGTAAATTATATTCATTAATATTTTTTCTTATTGAGCCTATCAAATCAGGTTTTTCGATTACTAAGGCTATCATGTCGGAATAGAGATCAGATTAATAGATAAGATTTTATTAATTTATTTAATTTATCATATTTTCAGAGATTCGTGCAAGCAATTGTACACATTCATTATAAATATACTACGTTTGGGGGCCCCTAAATCATCGGGGGCCCCTGACTTTAGCCCACTCAGCCGGGGGGGGCTTAATCCACCATAGGTGGGTGTGAATTAGGTTTTCTTGATTCCTACAATATCCGGAAATTGACTAAACCGCTTTCGATAAATACAGAAGATTATCAGTAAAAACTAGGGCTGTCAAATGATTAATTTAAATTTAATAGTTAACTTTTGAAAAAATTAACGATTAATTAATCGTTAATTTCGATTAAAGCCAAAAATTAAAATTTATGATGTAATAAGTAAAACTTATTAAACTTTCTTTTGTAAAATCTAAATAACACTGGAATGTCTCCTTTATATGTCATCTTTTAACTAACTACGCAAAAAGACCATTGTGTTGATATTATTTGGTTCAAGTGATGAGCGGGTCTAATTGACAACATAACGAGCCAAGCTGAACAATCATTCACATGGAACTTAGGTAACTCGTATGCACAAAACAGTCTTGGCAAGGAATAACATTATCGGATATTGGTGTTCATTAAGTTTCCACCATTGTAGAGAGTTAATGGATTCACGAACTTTCATCTCCATTTTGTCACGTAGTAATTCATCAGAAGAGCTGTCGTCATTTTCTTTCTCTGAGTCAGACTCCATTACTGCCATTAACTTAACTTTTCATTTGGTTTGATAAGTAGGCGAAGTGTTAGAACCACGGAAGCACACTTTATCAACATTTTGAACATTCCCGCCAGTCAATATTTTAAAACCAAAATGTTTGTGTAATCGTCAGGAAATTTGTTATTATTTATAGGCCGCTTTTAAAAAAAAACTTTTTGACTTCCAATAATATGTAAGTAATGGGTCGATTAATCGTTAAAAATAATTTAATCGTTAAAAAAATTTAACGATTAATCGAGAAATTAATTCTTAATTTCCGCAGCCCTAGTAAAAATCATACTAAAAACTTTGAAAGACACAAAGTTTGAGTGAAAGAATGATTATCAATGGTCAGGGCAGTTAAAGCAGGGGATATCAGAATGTGTATGCCATACCTCCCTTTTGGTTGAGCTTTACAGGAATATTTATTTTTTAAAAACGTAAAAACAAAGTTTTTGACTATAAATCCCATATATATATTAGACATAACTAAAAGTATTGATTATGTTCAATATAATACGCACCGCACGACAGACCCTGTGACATCGAGGGCTGGAGTGAACCTCCAGTTACCTGTGGAGATCAACTATAGCAGACGGCTACACATGCTACATAGAGATACATAGAAATAAACTAAAAATGCGTTTATTTAATAACGGTACATCCCGATCGATTTGAAATTTTGATACAATGCATTATTAGGTGACACAAGTCTATGTGCAAAATTTCAGCTCGATAGCATTGTGGGAAAGGGGTCATTTTTTACTTTTGTTTTTCCGCGGGCGGGCCACGACAGACAGAGAGACAGAGACAAGACAGTGAATTTAATGTAAGTGATTTAAAAATAACAACTATTTTGTGAAGAAACTTTAATAAATAATGATTATAGAAGATCTAAAATTAAGATGTAAAGAAAGCATCATTGTTGAAACAAAGTGATCACGAAATGTCTGGTAGAACATTGAAAGCCATTCTTTGATTTAAATTTTATATTACATGCATTTAACTCACACACATGTGTTTGAGTTAACAATGTTTCTTTTTTAGCTGGCGTATCGGAAATTTCAGGTGATTTATTTTTAAACGTTATTTTCAATAATCGATCGATACGTGACATAGAGAATTAAGATTGAGACAAAAAATTTAATATTTGATCAGAGAGTACGGTTAATATTATTCTTATGTTCATAATGGCTTAGGGATATATTATGACAGCATATGATGGTTTTATATGAAGAGTTAATGCTAATGGTACGGTAACTTTACATTTGGTCACTGTAGCTCTGAAAGTAAGGTAATAGTAATAATTGGTATTGTTTGGTATTAACACATCTTAAATCTATTTAGACTCTTCTAAAAGAAAGTCTGCAATCAAATATTAATCAATTTTATTAGATAGCCATAACAAAATTTTAACAGCAAATATGTAGACTTTTTAAACTCCACCAGCAGAATAAATTCCACATCTAGTTTTTAAAATAAACAAAAATCGTTATTTCTTTCAAAAATACAAAATCTGAAAAAAAATTAAAAAGTGTGTCACTGAGGTTGACGCCCCCCCCCCAGACTCCCTCCTCCTACGCATGTCAAGTTTGTCGTTATCAATGAAATCGATCATGTTGATTTTAACGATCTGCTCAATAACCAACACCCCCCCCCCAACCTTTTCATTTATAAAATATGGCACCTGGGCCTGCTGACATGAATGTTACTGCAACCAGAGGTCAGTCAGGACATTCTTGGTCGATTTAACTGTCAGTAAACACATCGTGGTTTAATGCATTTTAACATGGTTCAATGATATGATACCGTATTGGGGTTTATTGTAATTAGTGCAAAAACCAATAACTGCCTCAGATATCTGCTTGTGAAACCAATAACTGCCTCAGATATCTGCTTGTGAAACCAATAACTGCCTCAGATATCTGCTTGTGAAACCAATAACTGCCTCAGATATCTGCTTGTGAAACCAATAGCTGCCTCAGATATCTGCTTGTGAAACCAATAACTGCCTCAGATATCTGTTTGTGAAACCAATAGCTGCCTCAGATATCTGTTTGTGAAACCAATAACTGCCTCAGATATCTGTTTGTGAAACCAATAACTGCCTCAGATATCTGTTTGTGAAACCAATAGCTGCCTCAGATATCTGCTTGTGAAACCAATAGCCGTCTACGACCTTTGCTTGTTAATATTAAAATAATAACCGCACGTGTTTAGCGTATACATCAACAAATGTTAACATTTTGCCCAGATTTTGTTAAACTTGCACAATTAATCACACTAACATAATGCAAGCTAAGGCAGCAGCTTTAGGCCAACAAAATCAAACCAAGTCACTGCATGTGATAAATTTGTTTTAATTTATTGTGTAAGCAAAAATGGAATACAACTAAATGGATTGCGTTCAATTTCTGTTACGAACACAAGGGACAATCTGGTCTTAGTAAACACAAACTGGGAACCATGTCACGTTGAACTTGTCATAAATTTAATATAAGAATCCCTGACACATGCACGCACAGTTTAGAAACAAAATATTTAGACTGTAACATAATTATATGAAGACAGACAAGACAACATTAAATGCTGCGTTTTGGATGAGACGTCAAATTGATTTCTGTTACAAAATAATAAGCAAATGCGCAATAAAATTATATTCACGTGAATACAAATTATTTATACTCAGGGGCCGTCAATAAATGACGTCACGCATCTAGGGTTGGAGGGGGGGTCCACACATTTATGACGATGTGTGACGAAGTGGAGGGGGGTGTTTGAGAACTGTGACGTCACATCACCAGGCCAAACTTTAAATAAAAGGTCCACGTAAATATTTGATTGCTTACAATTTATTTAATGAAGTTTTACATAGAGCTTCACGCGTGTTACGATATTAGAGTGCAGCCTTACACTAAATACATACTTAAATGACAATATAATGATTTGAAACATGCTCATTTTCAAATAGAGAATACGGCTTTTATGGCTTGGGGGGGGGAAGCTTTGTGACATCTTATTGGAAGAAGAAAAAAAAAGGGGGGGGGTAACTTTTTGTGACCACTTGTAACGAAGGGGGAGGGGGTGAAAAATCTGCCAAATCGCCTAACGTCATTTATGGACGGCCCCTTACTGCCGAGCACCTTATTTCAATGAATATATGTCATTGTTTACCAAAAAAAAAGGGGGGGGGGAATATGCAATCCAAGATTTTTATACCAGAAAAATTACAATTGCATATATTGTCTGTAAAATTAGCACAATAAGACTGGTGTTTCTTTAATATACAGCAGGGGTCACCAAACTACGGACAGCATCCGCTTGTCAACTTACTTGAATGAAGAACTTATTTTACAGTTTATCAAATTAAGTAATTCATTCATATTGGGATCTCTGATGAAATAATGGGGGAAAAGTTTCTAACTTTAATAATAAATTTGTCTTATTAGGATCAATGATAAAGATGTACGTTAAAAATGAAGAATGACAATAGTCAATTATAATAATCTTAAAGATGTACTCTAAAATTGAAGAATGACAATAGTCAACTATAATAATCTATATCTTTTTTTAAGCAATACGTTAAAAATAATTCTTAATTATATTATTTATCGCTGTTAAATATACAATTTTGAGTTTATCTTAGTTAAGTATAAGTTTTTGAGCATGGTTCTATTAACAGAGAACCACATGGCAATAAGTCTGACTATGATGATGGAAACATTGTACAAGAATACAAGTTAGTTTGTTGCACGTTCAGATCCAAGACTCTACTCCATGACCCCGGTTTTATTCTTTTCTACACTAAACAAATGATGACCTTAAATATTAACATATCCAACAAAATGATAATGTGAAAATGGTCATAGTTAGATACAGAACAATCAGGTCCCACACAGAGAAACCTCAAACAGTCGTGTTGGCATCATCACAGACAACTGGCTAGATTTCAGACCTTTTTGATCGAGTCTTCTGTTTATACTGTGACGTCATAATTTAAACGTGTGCTCTGTGGTATTTGATGTTCTCTCGTCGTTCATCATTGACACAACACAACGTTTTTTTTCATTTAAAAATTCGTTCAAGTAACGAGGTTTTATCCAGAGCGAGTGTCACCTTATTACCATGTCATTTCCACATTTAGTCTTGAATACAATAGAATAGATTATCAACACTCGTATTTTTGTTTCAGTATGAAACACAGCATCAGAGAATGGAGGTGAGCTTCACAGGAGAAATATTTTAGACATCCATTTTGGTTATCACGTGGACGCATGAATATAAAGTCTGTCCCCTGATGTAATTTCAAAGCCTGCCATGTCACATAAATACAAAATATTTCTCCCCACACGAGTTTACTGTCACATCACAAGGGTAAAATAAAAATATGTTCCCTCACTTAGTATAAATTATGTCCCATCACATAAATATAAAGTCTGTCAACTCACTTAAGGTTAAAGTCTGTCAACTCACTTAAGGTTAAGGTCTGTCATATCAATTAAATACATAGTACGTCTCCTCATAGAAGTAAATTGCTGTAATCATGGTGATCAAAGTATTCACATCCACTCCCGTGATTTCAGCTCATGTCACCAAGTTGTTCAAAACCCGTGATCCGGGAGTTTCCCAGTCATCCGGGTGTTTACCAGTGACCCGGACGTTTGCCAGTGATCCAAGTGTTTACCAGTGACCCGGGTGTTTACCAGTGATCCAGGTATTTACAAGTGATCCGGATGTTTACCAGTGATCCGGGTGTTTACCAGTGATCCAGGTATTTACAAGTGATCCGGATGTTTACCGGTGATCCGGGTGTTTACCGGTGACCCCGGGTGTTTACCAGTGATCCAGGTATTTACAAGTGATCCGGATGTTTACCAGTGATCCGGGTGTTTACCAGTGATCCAGGTATTTACAAGTGATCCGGATGTTTACCGGTGATCCGGGTGTTTACCGGTGACCCCGGGTGTTTACCAGTGATGCGGTCAACATTACTGCCATACTGAATCGGATTTGTAACATTGGAAGCCGCCGAGTAGTGGGACCTGGCAACAGATCCATCCTGGCTCTTGGCGTCATCACTGTTTAAAGAAAAGTTTGTGGAAACACAAAAATTATGGCTGAAAAGAGTACATTTTTAAATAAGCCAAATTATTTTCAAAATAGATGACATTTTTATGCAAGAAACATACCGTGCCTTACATTTAAATATTTAATCCTTGAAGAAAATTTGAGAGCATTTTCACATGCCTAAGTAATACACAGTGCAATTTAATGACAAAAAATTATTACAATGAATCAATAATTCACACAAAAAATTATAAACGTCCAAAAGCTGTTGATCCAGGTCGGTAGAAGGGAGATGGGGTTGGTACATTGCGTATAGACCTTATATGTAGATATATTTTTTCACATTGGAAGGAAGGTATTAAAATATTCTAAGTAAATGCAGGCTATTTCGCATCTTTTGTATTAGGCTTTGATTCAAGGGGCCACAACACATTTAAACTAGGGGACAGCCGAATATCCGGGATGCCGGATATCCGGACCAAATATCAGGATTTTCGCCACTATCCGGATTCGGCAAATACCTAAGTCAGATCCAAATAGCATCCGGATATCAATGTAGTAAATAATTTTTGAAATTAAATTAAATTAATATTAATTAGTTTATAAACAAATATGTAAAAAGTATTAAAAAGTAAAAAAAAACAATAACCAGAAATCAGTACATTAACAAGTGTTTACTTCAACAACACAAAGTTTAACTGGAATTTACTAACTAGTAACTATTTTATTTACTCATGTCATTAAATTATTTTCATTGTTATAGCTGATATATTAATTTTATGTTACAAAATAATAATGTTATGTTAAAAAATAATAATTTTTATGTTAAAAACTAATAATTTTAAGTTAATTTGTAACTATTAGTTTATACTATAAACTATATAGATAGTTAGATAGGAGCCTTGGAAACTGGGACAGTGTAAGAGTTGGCTTTCGTTTTTAATTTCTTTGTCATTGACTAGTACGTTGACAGTAGTCAATCTTTCAATACTTTCAATTCATTATTCAAATTTAAACATTTTACTTATATGATATAAGTTATATCATTGTAATAATTTTATATTCATCTTTGTTTTTTTCCGTTGAACTTTTAATGGCAGTTGAAATTGTAATTTGATTTGCGAACTTAAAAATAAAAATGTTGCTTGTCTCACATGTTATATCTTACTCAGTCATATAATTTTAAAACTCTAGTCTATTGTGAATATAATAATTATACAAAATAAGTTAACTAACAAAATAAGTTATGCATTTAGTTATTAATATATAACAAAATAAACAAATTAACAAGCGTTGATCCATTCAAAGTATTCAAATCTACTCAAAATATAGTATAAGAATCAATTTCAATACGATAAAAGTATATTAAGTTAAAAAGTTACAAGTATAGACATTACTTTACTACATAAGATAACAAACTAAGTTAACTAATAGCATATTAAACTTAAATTGTCTGAATAAAAGAACAGTTTTATTATGGTTCTAGGTCACGACTTCTTGTACATAACACTACACACTCAGTACAACACTGTTCGCTTGGTACACACTACACAGTTCGTGGAACTACGTTCAAGTTCATTCATTCAATTCATTGTAAAATGTTCATCGTTGACTTTGACAATGTAACAACGTCGATAGCAGATACTCTTCCATTGTAGGATAATAAATATTTTAATAAATAGTATTAAATACTTGATATAAAGCAGTAAAGTACACCCTATTAGCTCTTACACTTAAATGGGGAGATATCCGGAATCCGGATCCGGCAAATATTAGGGCCAAACTATCCGGATTCGGCAAATAGTAAAAAAAAACATATCCGGCTGATCCCTAATTTAAACTGACTATAAGTTGTTTTTAAAAATATTTTCCACTTGTTTAACGACACGCGCTATGTAATATAAAACAAACTCTACATCAATCTTACGTCGGTCCGTGTGCTTCCTCAGGATAATCATCTTGTTCACCATTCTCACTGAGGATATGCATAACATAAAACATGACGTGATACACAAGATAAACTTTCCATTTTAAAGTTATATTGCTATTATATTTTTTAAATTATTTATGTGGAAGGTAATTGTGTTTATCGTCGTGAGATGATTTATCTGGTGAGGGGACCATCAAAGGTGCAACTTTCGGTGCATTGTATCAGCAGATTCAAAAAAACTTCGTAGTTACAGGAAATGTTCGCCTAAAATATCTACTGAGCCACGTTAACGAATATATGATTTCTTTTAGACTCTTCCCATTCTTATTTAATAAAATTAAACATATTCTATCTTATTTATTCAACAATACCTCCCCTCTGTCTTATTTATTCAACAATACATCCCCTCTGTCTTATTTATTCAACATTACCTCCCTCTGTCTCATTTATTCAAAATTACCTCCCTCTGTCTCATTTATTCAACATTACCTCCCTCTGTCTCATTTATTCAACATTACCTCCCTGTCTCATTTATTCAACATTACCTCCCTCTGTCTCATTTATTCAACATTACCTCCCTGTCTCATTTATTCAACATTACCTCCCTGTCTCATTTATTCAACATTACATCCACCTGTCTCATTTATTCAAAATTACCTCCCTCTGTCTCATTTATTCAACATTACCTCCCTTTGTCTTATGTATTCAACATTACCTCCCTCTATCTTATTTATTCAATATTACCTCCCTTTCTCATTTATTCAACATTACCTCCTTCTGTCTCATTTATTCAACATTACCTCCCTCTGTCTTATTTATTCAACATTACCTCCCTCTGTCTCATTTATTCAAAATTACCTCCCTCTATCTTATTTATTCAACATTACCTCCCTCTGTCTCATTTATTCAACATTACCTCCCTCTGTCTTATGTATTCAACATTACCTCCCTCTGTCTCATGTATTCAACATTACCTCCCTCTGTCTCATTTATTCATAATTACCTCCATCTGTCTCATTTATTCAACATTACCTCCCTCTGTCTTATTTATTCAACATTACCTCCCTCTGTCTCATTTATTCAACATTACCTCCCTCTGTCTCATTTATTCAACATTACCTCCCCCTGTCTCATTTATTCAACATTACCTCCCTCTGTCTTATTTATTCAACATTACCTCCCTCTGTCTCATTTATTCAACATTACCTCCTTCTGTCTCATTTATTCAACATTACCTCCCTCTGTCTTATTTATTCAACATTACCTCCCTCTGTCTCATTTATTCAACATTACCTCCCTCTATCTTATTTATTCAACATTACCTCCCTCTGTCTCATTTATTCAACATTACCTCCCTCTGTCTCATTTATTCAACATTACCTCCCTCTGTCTCATTTATTCAACATTACCTCCCTCTATCTTATTTATTCAACATTACCTCCCTCTGTCTCATTTATTCAACATTACCTCCCTATGTCTTATTTATTCAACATTACCTCCCTCAGTCTCATTTATTCAACATTACCTCCCTCTGTCTTATGTATTCAACATTACCTCCCTCTGTCTCATTTATTCAACATTACCTCCCTCTGTCTCATTTATTCAACATTACCCCCCTCTGTCTCATTTATTCAACATTACCTCCCTCTGTCTCATTTATTCAACATTACCTCCCTCTGTCTCATTTATTCAACATTACCTCCCCCTGTCTCATTTATTCAACATTACCTCCCTCTGTCTTATTTATTCAACATTACCTCTCTCAGTCTCATTTATTCAACATTACCTCCCTCTATCTTAATTATTCAACATTACCTCCCTCTGTCTCATTTATTCAACATTACATCCCTCTATCTTATTTATTCAACATTACCTCCCTCTGTCTCATTTATTCAACATTACCTCCCTCTGTCTTATTTATTCAACATAACCTCCCTCTGTCTCATTTATTCAACATTACCTCCCTCTGTCTTATGTATTCAACATTACCTCCCCCTGTCTCATTTATTCAACATTACCTCCCTCTGTCTCATTTATTCAACATTACCTACCTCTGTCTCATTTATTCAACATTACCTCCCTCTGTCTCATTTATTCAACATTACCTCCCTCTGTCTCATTTATTCAACATTACCTCCCTCTGTCTCATTTATTCAACACTTATTTTGTTTACTGACTAGTTTCAGCACGCCTTACTTGTTTCGCTGTGTCAAAATTTGAGACACAGAACTGCTACAAATAAAAGTTTGTCCAATGAAATTTAGAGTTGAAAAAGGTTAGCTAAAATAAAAATGGTCCAATGAAATGTTGGTTCAACAAATGTTATTACAAATAAATGTTGGTCCAAGCAAATAATTTGTTACCGAAATGACACTAAAAATAAAGACACGAAAAGTTCACCTACACGACATGTTCTTCCTCTTTTGTTTTCGTGACAAAATTTTCTTCATTTCGTTCACTGTGAAAAGGAAATAGTGCATTTAAAATAGTGTTGGGGGCAGATATTTGGGTTGTTGGTTTAATATATTACTCATTAGAAAATGATCTTTATTTGGAAGATTTCTACCTTTACTTTGGCACTTTTCCTGGTAAGAAACAAAAGGGTTAGCCCTAAATTTAAAATATTTTCTCAGATGCTAAGATGATTAGATGATAAGATGCTAAGATGATAAGATGCTAAGATGATAAGATGCTGAGATGATAAGATGCTAAGATGATAAGATGCTGAGATGATAAGATGCTGAGATGATAAGATGCTAAGATGATAAGATGCTGAGATGATAAGATGCTAAGATGATAAGATGCTAAGATGATAAGATGCTGAGATGATAAGATGCTGAGATGATAAAATGCTGAGATGATAAGATGCTGAGATGATAAGATGCTGAGATGATAAGATGCTGAGATGATAAGATGATGGGATGATAAGATGCTGAGATGATAAGATGCTGAGATGATAAGATGCTGAGATGATAAGATGCTGAGATGATAAGATGCTGAGATGATAAGATGCTGAGATGATAAGATGCTGAGATGATAAGATGCTGAGATGATAAGATGCTGAGATGATAAGATGCTGAGATGATAAGATGCTGAGATGATAAGATGCTGAGATGATAAGATGCTGAGATGATAAGATGCTGAGATGATAAGATGCTGAGATTATAAGATGCTGAGATGATAAGATGCTAAGATGATAAGATGCTGAGATGATTAGATGATAAGGTGATAAGATGCTGAGATGATAAGATGCTAAGATAATAAGATGCTAAGATGATAAGATGCTGAGATGATAAGATGCTAAGATGATAAGATGCTAAGATGCTAAGATGCTGAGATGATAAGATGCTAAGATGATAAGATGCTAATATAATAAGATGCTGAGATGATAAGATGCTAAGATGATAAGATGATAAGATGCTAAGATGCTAAGATGATAAGATGCTGAGATGATTACTGATGTAACTCTCTTACATAAAATGTGCATTTATTGACTTCTTCGTCCTGAAACATGTTGACCTGGAAACGGGAAGAAAAATGTGAATACAATTGTTAACAGAAATGTGGATACAGTTGTTAACAGAAATGTTGATACAGTTGTTAACAGAAATGTTGATACAGTTGTTAACAGAAATGTGGATACAGTTGTTAACAGAAATGTGGATACAGTTGTTAACAGAAATGTGGATACAGTTGTTAACAGAAATGTGAATACAGTTGTTAACAGAAATGTGGATACAGTTGTTAACAGAAATGCTTATGATCGAATTTTATCGTACCAACATACATTTTTACTATTCACTTTATAGTTTATTTCAAAAATCAAAATGTTAATTTTTGAGGAATTTTGCAATGAAGAACTATATTAAAAACGAATTATGCTTTTACCCTATCTGTTTTTACCCTAAAATATCGTGAGCTAAATTACATAAGATAAGAGTTAATTAATCAGCAAATTACACAATAACATTGCAGTGATAACAGGCTAGATTAAAGATTACTAGATCAGGGTAACTACTAAAAATCCAACTGTACCAGTAAATTACTGTTGGTCACACAGATTGCTATTTGCCAGCACCAAAATAAGAATCACTTACCGAATGAAAAGCATCAACAAACAAACCGGAAGCACTATGACAGCAGCTGACAACAGTAGTAAGAAAGGTCGATAGTCTATAGGAGAAGATAGAAATGTATCTATCCTAATAAAAGTGAAAGCCCTGACTCACTCACTCGTCAAAACCTCTCAACGGCGTAGCGTGATATGTGCCACCCGGTGACCATGACCCAGATCCCCCCCCCCACCGGAAATATATTGTTTCTAAAAATAAAATATAATTTTATTATAAATTAATAATAAGGATACTATACATTTTTATGTTAGAAATAAATACAAGAAATTTCATTTCTTTATTTAAATTTAAGTTTTCTGCTTTTGCTCATGGCACAATGGTTTCAATACTTTCAGTTATGAGATGCTCTGCTCAATAGAAAGAAAGAAAGAAACGATATATTAGTCAATCTTCTTGTTTTCATTATTGACCATAATCAATTTTTCCTTGGATTTTCTGTTATTTTATTAAATTTTAATTTAACTTAGAAAAAAACGACTAATTGACAATGATGAATTTTACGTCCCAACAAATTGACGCCCAGAGCTTTTGATTGGGGGGTATGTTTGAAATTGTTTGTGTACCGTAATTTTCGCTGCTACAGAAGGAGTGGCTGTCTTTGAAGAATCAATTAAGCTACAAACAAATCAGTATTACGTTTTCATACTTCTTGGTTTCTGAGTTCAGTTGCATATGTATCCAAATAATGTACATCCAAGATGGAATTTGACGTTTTGGCGGTAGAAACGTTTACATATTTTAAGATAATTCCTTATTTCATTTATCAATTTCTTATTTGGTATTTATTTTATTTTGATAAAACTTTCCCCTGTTTTAATTAAAATGTGAATTCTTTAGAGCAGTGCTTCTCAAACTTTTTAGTATGGCGGACCGGCAGGAATTTTTTCCATTGCACCAGGGACCGGTGCACTATTTTCCCTGCACTGACAATTTTTTCGGTCCTTTTTTTGAGAACATCTGCGGACCGGCAGCGGATGGCCCACGGACCAGCACCGGTCCGCGGACCACCACTTTGAGAAGCACTGCTTTAGAGGCTAATTAACAACAAGGAATTAACACCCTTAAAAAGTGCCGCCCGGGGCATTTGCCAGCGCTTGCCCCTCTCTCACTACCACACTGCTGATTCTCCAACTTCCCGTGGAGGTAGAAACATGAAACTTTGGGGGGTTGTTGAGTACACTCCCGCGATGGTAACAGGCGGAACAAATATTGAAATTATCATTCACTGGGGGCCAGGGGCGGAAATGTAGTTGTTTCCTAATATGAGCTATTTTAAAATTAGTCTAAACTTTGGCTACTGTTTAAATCGATGGATCGTGACCAAACATTGTACATAAAAACTTGATGACCCATATTAAAATACTATGGGGCAATCAACTCCTAATGTCCATTTCCCCCCCTTAATAAATGAATTCCTTATTACCCATTCTATTTTACTCAATTTGACTATTGGAAAAATCTTAATTTGATGGTTTTAAGATGAGTGGTATCTAAGTATTTTTTAAAGATAATGAGACATTTTATTAGAAAAATGCATAATAAAAATTTAATTTAATTAATAGAAAATGTGAAAAGACCGCATCTTGAAATAATAATTTTAAAATAAAAAGAGTTTTTAAAATTTTAAAATTTTACAATTTTTATTTTATTTATTTATTTAATTTAAGTAATTTATTTATTTTTAATAATGCCGATGATAAAAATGATCGATAAAAATTTCAGATCTATCGAATGTACCGTAATTAAATTAATGATTTTTTAAGTTTATCTCTCTTTCATCTCTCTCCATGTAGCATGTTAATTTTTGTGCTACAGTGTCCTGGTGCGTATTATATTGAACAACCTTTCTAATATTTTCCTTTTGCGCAGTGCGGTGCGTATTATATTTTACGATACTTTTTAAAAATATATTCCCGATCGGTGCGCATTATATTAAACATGTTTTACGAGACATAACTAAAATTTGAGATTTTTGAATTATGTTATAATGAAAATTATTTTAGTTATGTCTAGTATATAAAGGATTTATAGTTTTTAAAAAAAAATTTTTACGGGTTTTTAAAATTTATTGCTACGAAAGGGGCGTGTCTCTGAATTTTATTTTATTGTTATGTTGCGCAGCTTATATTACGAATTCTATTATGCACCAGAGGGGCCATGGTTAGTTGTAGAGTGTCAAGTGTCATTCAAGTAATCAGTCACTAATCAAAATAACCAGTATGCAATGTGTGTTCGTAGATATAGATAATAAAAATATATATAAATACGGCCTTCACCAGTTTGGCTTCAGTCGACAAGAAAGTTATATGGGAACTTATTGTGGCCGTTGTGTTCAGGAAAATGTATGTCGGGTCGATATTAATGTTATATGTACATATATAGAATAATTTATATATTACGTACCAATGTTTGGTAGATATTAAAGTCATATGTACATGTATAGAATAATTTCTAAATGACCTACCAATGGTGGGTATAGATATTAAAGCAATATGTTCACGTATAGAATAATGTACATATGACCTACCAACTGTTGGGTAGATATTAAAGTTATAGGTACATGTATAGAATAATTTCTAAATGACCTACCAATGGTGGGTATAGATATTAAAGCAATATGTTCACGTATAGAATAATGTACATATGACCTACCAACTGTTGGGTAGATATTAAAGTTATAAGTACATGTATAGAATAATTACCTTATGACCTACCAGTGTTGGGTAGATATTAAAGTTATAGGTACATGTATAGAATAATTACCTTATGACTCTATGACCTACCAATTTTGGGTAGATATTAAAGTCAGATGTACATGTATAGAATTATTTCTAAATGACCTACCAATGTTGATTATAGATATGAAAGTTATATGTACATGTATAGAATGATGTACATATGACCTACCAATGTTGGGTAGATATTAAAGTTATATGCACATGTATAGGACTATTTACATATCGCCTACCAGGACATTCTCCAAACACTCGCTCCTGACAGTCCCTGCCACATTTCTCTATGCAGGACCCTACACAGTCGAATCCGTACTCATTCTTATCACAGGCTGTTAGATACACAAATTGTTAGATATACAAACTGTTAGATGGCCCATATTTTATATACATAACCTGATAGATACACAAACTGTTAGATACACAAACTGTTAGATATAAAAATTGTTAGATGCTGAAAATTTTAAATACACAAACTGCTAGATACACAAACTGTTGGATACACAGTTATTTGCACAAAATGTGACACACAGGCTGTTAGATACAACATGAACTGTTAGTAGTTGGCATTAGAGTAAATATTTGGCATTAGAGTAAAGAGCTGTCATAAAATACCTGACATTATTTTATTAATTACTCCTTACGATGTGTTCCTAAAAAGTAAACAAAATTTCTTTTCGTTTTCATCAAAATATTTCCTGAGGACTTTACACAAAAATTGTACGTTTTAAATCTCATTCCTTTTAATTTCTAATAAAATTCTCTTGGTTTCAATCACATAATTCCTGAATAGTTTACCTTTGCCACACCCACCAGCAGGATTCTTATATCCACGTTGACAAGATGTACACGCCCCTGAATGTTCGTCACACTCATGGACACAATGTTTACAGGAACCAGTACAGTTCGGCCCCCATCTCCTGTCACCACATACTGGACACATGGGCGAGACAAGCAAAACATTGCCATTGAAACAGATCAACATTTCCAGGAACATAAGGAATCTTGTGCAATCTGAATTATATTTCTGCATAAAACTCTTTAAAACATAAATATCTGCAAACAGAGCAGAGAAATTGATTTACACGTATTTATTGATATAACAATTATACTGAAATGAGGAACAAAAACAATGATGTAGGACCATAAAAAAGTATGCGAGGTACAGAAAAATTCATATAATGGTAGAACCAATAACGGTATTAGAAAAACTTTCAAATAATGATAAAACATTCATGTAAGTAAGATAAAGGCCAACATGTAAGACTAGTAACTTAAAAGAACTATAATGAAAGAATTTTTCGCCGAAAAAGGATGAATGGATGGTTTGATCAATTAAAAATGTTATAGCAGAAATGAATTCTTCAATAACCACAGTATCACAACTAAGAGGACCTCGTTACAACAAAGATTCAACATTCATTTTTGAAATAAAATTTATATTACATTTTCTTACAATTTATTGAGATAATGCTAACCAGCTTTTAATTTAGGATAATTTCAAAATTAGATATTTCTATGAAAGACTGAAGATAAATAGAATCAATAGAGTAACTATATAGAAATAGGCGATAACATCATTTTCAAGTGCTAGGAATTATCACAGAAGGTAGCGAATTATGAATTTTTTAAAATATGACAAAAGTAGCAGTAGAACCAATGTAATAAAGAGGTGGTAACTGTGACTTAAATTAGTAATGGTAACTGTGACTTAAATTAGTAATGGTAACTGTGACTTAAGTTGGTAATGGTAACTGTGACTTAAATTAGTAATGATAATCGTGACTTAAATTGGTAATGGTAACTGTGACTTAAATTGGTAATGGTAACTGTGACTTAAATTGGTAATGGTAACTGTGACTTGAAATTAGTAATGGTAACTGTGACTTAAATTGGTAATGGTAACTGTGACTTAAATTGGTAATGGTAACTGTGACTTAAATTGGTAATGGTAACTGTGACTTAAATTGGTAATGGTAACTGTGACTTAAATTGGTAATGATAACTGTGACTTAAATAAGTAATGGTAACTGTGACTTAAATAGAGGGCCATCCATAAAGTACGTCACGCTATTTTTACAATTTTTAACTCATACAAATACATAGTCATACATACCCCGTACGTACCCCGTACATAACCCGTACATGCCCCGTATATACTCGTACATATTCATACATACCCCGTACATACCCAAACAGAGTGGCGTAGCGGCTGGGGCAGGGGGGGGGCAAATTCCTAGTTGTTAATTAGTTTCTAAAAATGAAATTTTAAAATAAAATGGAGTTTTTTTTAATCAAAATTAAAGAAAAGCCAAATAGGAAATTAATAAAAGAAATGAAGGAATTATCCAAAAGCATGTGAATGTTTGAACTGCCAGAACTTCAAACTGCTTATTGGATATAAATTCTTCCGATACTAATACTACTGTAATTAAAAAAACAGAGGATAAATTAGTATGAGAACGTGACACTGATGTGGTGATAATTTCATTGATTCTTAAAATTTGACAGCCGCCCCTGTTGTCAAAATGCATGTTCCACATTGTTAATTAGCAAATTGTTAAAACGTGAAAATAAATTTTAATAAAAGAAAAGAAAGCCAAGATTTAAAAAATTAACGAAATGAAGGACTATACTAAAATACGAGAGCGCTTCCAAAAAGCCAAAACTTCAAACTCCATTTAAATCTAAAGTCTTCTGAGACTAATGTGACAGAGGTGGAAAACATAGGGGCTGATTGTATGACAAGAAAGTGCTGGTATATATATTTGATTCAAGTTTGATTTTAACGTAAGTGAACTACTGGAAAAAAATGTTGGCGTATTTATATGGCTTATTTTAATTTTAAGTTCTTTTGTTTTGTGGCATAAACACAAATAATGGAAACAACTGCTTACCTAGTGGAATTAAAACTTTGGCACAAATAAATACAAAATTTGGGGGGGGCGGCAAATTCCTCGTTTTTAATTAGCTAATTGTTAAAACGTGAGTATAAATTTTAATATAATAAAAGAAAAATCAAGATAAGTATTCAATAAGTACTCAACATTACCAAAGTTTTTTGCAAATGGAAGGAATCAGAAATTGGATTTAAAAAAGAATAGACTATTAACAACGACCGACAATTAGTTGTAAAAGAGAAAACAAAGTGGCAAGAAGTTCTTGTTAGAATATTTGAAATGATTAAACCCTGGCGAAATTGAATGTGACTTTTTGAGGTCACAGTCACAGAGAGGGCAATGTTTTTGCGAATAAAGTCAATATTCTGGAACTAATGCATTAGCTTGCAAAGTACGTTCGAGCACTCCGAGAACATAGTGGGAAAAGGGGTAGAAAAAATGTGTCATCTAAATTCAAACTGAGCTCATAGCTAGCAATTTTAGGTGATACAGTTCATGAAAAATTATCTTTCTTCAATAACAAGATACCAAAAAATGTATTGTTCAATTGTATTTTATAGCTCTTCATTTATTTGACATAAGGATCAAACAAGTCGAGTTGTGTGATATGTAAAGATTTAAAATAAAAAAGTAGACGCTGTAGAATCTTTCAAATATTTCATTCAAACGAAAGTGAATCTGCTTACGACATTTCTGAAATGATTTTGAATAAATGATGACCTTAAAATATTGGACTGTACAGGCCCAACGTGTGTTAATACTTCTTAAGGGCTGGAAAGTATACAAGAGTTCAACACGGCGCAAAAACATAAAATCTCATGTCAAACTCGTTCAAACAGTTAAACCTAATTTGTCAATATGATACTCCAACTGAAACGAATTCTAAAACTATTTTAGTACATTTGATCGTTGTTACGCATTTTTTTCCAAGTCCATTCACTGTTGGAATAGATGAATTATCAAAAGGCTTAGACAATAATGATCAAATAGACACAATATTACTAGACTTCTCAAAAGCATTTGACAAAGTTCACCACCTTAGTTTACTTAAAAAACTTAACTACTTTGGAATCTCAGGTTCCCTTACATCACTGGATCCAAGACTTCCTTTTGGGCAGGGAGCAAACTGTAATAATTAATGGATCTAAATCTGCACCAATAAAGGTTAACTCAGGAGTTCCACAAGGAACTGTGCTAGGTCCCTTACTCTTTTTAATTTATATAAATGATTTACCCAACAACATCTCAACAGGTACAAAAGTTAGGTTATTTGCTGATGATTGTATAATCTATAGAACAATTAAATCAGAACAAGATAGCAAAATTTTACAAAAAGACTTAGATGAATTGATAAAATGGGAAACTAACTGGAGTATGTCTTTCCACCCAGAAAAGTGTCAACTGTTAAGAGTAACAAAGAAAAAGAAACAAATAAATTCAAAATATTACATTCATGGAAAAGAACTGACCCAAAACTAAAGATGCAAAATACTTAGGAGTCTTAATAAATGAGAAACTATCATGGAATCCCCATGTCAATGAAGTTATTAAAAAATCAAACAAAGCCTTAGGCTTTATAAAAAGAAACTTTAACAAATGTAATAGAGATATAAAACTAAAATGCTACCTCACTTTGGCATAATAATTTCGAAAAGGACATATTTTAAACTTTCAAGCGTCTTGGAAAAACTGACATCTGAAGAAGAAACTAGGAAAACGAGATCATATGCTGGCATTTTACTCAATTCTATGCAGTCTTTTTCTCTTCTATGTTATCTCAATTTATGGGAACCCGTCATTTTTTTAAATTAATGCAAAGCCATTGCATGGAACAAAGAGATGTGCTAATACAAAATGCTGTTATATCAGCTAAACAATTTTTGAAGAGATGGAGATATCAACTGAACGCCTAGTTAGAAGGAGAAAAATATGAGTAGGGTAAATTCAGAAGACATGGTTCTGTCTTTAAAACAAGAAGTACAACGAGAAATGTTTTATAGATGGATGGAATTATAAAAGAAAAGAAAATAACGCATTGATGAGTTGCATTTCCTTGCAAGAAAATATTCGTATATAATACCATGTAACCTACTAAATGAAGCATTTGAACATCAAATAAATTACTTTATTGACATTGACAGTTCAATATGGAAAGAAAAAGGATCCAGGTTTTTATGGCTGTACTTACATCACAAGAAGAGGTATTATGTTAGAAAAACCGGGGGAAAAGCCTTTTTCTAACAGAATATATATTTTGTTCTTATTATTACTTTCTAATTATTATTTTTCTACTTTATAGCGTTGACATATTTTTCGGGGGGGGGGCGGCAAAATTGGTTTCTGCCCCGGGCGGCATATACCCACGCTACGCCTCTGCCCGTACATGACACGTATATACTCGTACATACTCATGCATACCCCGTACATACTCATACATACCCCGTACATACCCGGTACATACCCCGTACAAACCCGGTACATACCCCGTACATACTCATACACACCCCGTACATACTCATACATACCCCGTACATACTCATTCATACCCCGTACATACTCATACATACCCCGTACATACTCATACATACGCCGTACATACTCATACATAACCCGTACATACTCATACATAACCCGTACATACTCATACATACCCCGTACATACTCATACATACCCCGTACATACTCATACATACCCTGTACATACTCATACATACGCAGTACATACTCATACATACCCCGTACATACTCATACATAACCCGTACATACTGATACATAACCCGTACATACTCATACATACCCCGTACATACTCATACATACCCCGTACATACTCATACATAACCCGTACATACTCATACATACGCCGTACATACTCATACATACCCCGTAAATACTCAAACATACGCCGTACATACTCATACATACCCCGTACATACTCATACATACCCCGTACATACTCATACATACCCAGTACATACTCATACATAACCCGTACATACTCATACATAACAAGTACATACTCATACATACCCCGTACATACTCATACATAACCCGTACATACTCATACATACCCCGTACATACTCATACATACCCCGTACATACTCATACATACGCCGTACATACTCATACATACGCCGTACATACTCATACATACCCCGTAAATACTCAAACATACGCCGTACATACTCATACATACCCCGTACATACTCATACATACCCCGTACATACTCAAACATACGCCGTACATACTCATACATAGGCCGTACATACTCATATATAGGCCGTACATATTCGTACATACCCCGGTGCTCTGGTTGCGCGTCATGGTGTTTTCCTGGTTTATGCTCTAAAAATAATTCAAATAAAAGAAGAAATAACCTGACAGAAAAATTGAAAATTTTAAAAATTATAAATCCCATACATGCATAAAACTATGTGTATTAACTATAACATTGCTATTTTTATGTACAACTTCAATATTTTGTAGATGTGAAGATAGATCAATGTAGGTTTCTTCATCAGCAAACATTTGCTAAACCGTCCTAACCTAACCTTCCTAACCTAACTGTCCTAATCTAACTGTCCTAACCTAACCTTCCTAACCTAACTGTCCTAACCTAACCTTCCTAACCTAACTGTCCTAATCTAACTATCCTAAAATAACTGTCCTAATCTAACTGTCCTAATATAACTGTCCTAATCTAGCTGTCCTATTATAACTGTCCTAATCTAACCTTACTAATCTAACTGTCCTAACCTAACTGTCCTAATTAAACTGTCCTAATATAACCGTCCTAATCTAATTGTCCTAATATAACTGTCCTAATCTAACTGTCCTAATCTAACTGTCCTAAAATATCTGTCCTAATATAACTATCCTAATTTAACTGTCCTAACCTAACTGTCCTAATTTAACTGTCCTAATTTAACTGTCCTAATTTAACTGTCCTAATTTAACTGTCCTAATTTAACTGTCCTGACCTAACTTTCTCATTCAAACTCTTCTGTTAATTATTAACATCTAACTTGTCTTCCTACAATTATGTGTATCGAAACATTTCAATAACATCTATGTGTATCAAAACATTTCAATAACATCAATGTATATGTTAATAGATAAATTACTCATCTTACGCTGAAGTTGCGATAATAGTTGTTGACACATTCGTAAACACTGCATTGACTATGAAATGTATTTATTCTTGGTTAACACGTATTTCTTAACAACCCATTTATAAAACATTCTCTGTTCATTTTATGAATTGGCTTGCTGTTCATTTTATATAAACTTCTATAGTTTGAAGTACAACATACCCCTGTTTCGAACTGATACTTGAAATGATGAAAAAAAAACCTTAAGCAACTGCAATGCGGTGTTTGTTTTTGGACTTACAAATGCAAGTCTGAAATGTAACAGTTGTTTATTATGGCTTTGGTGATCTTGGTGCGAGAACAGACATTGAAGTAAATAACATGGTTCCGTTTAAAGATCCAAACAGACTTATAAATATGTTTGCCTAACGATCATTTTAACCAGTGTTGTCCAACCGGTGTGCCGCGAAAGATTTTAAAAATACCATAAATTGCTAGGCTTTTCGAACCTTCAAGTTTTGACCAAAAAAATCCTTTAACCGAAAAAGAACTAAATAAAAACATTTCATGTGTGTATTGTTCTGGTTGTGAGAACCTCTTGAAAGCTACAAAATTTCTCTCCTCCATTGAGAATAAATATCTGTTGTAAGTAAATAAAAACCCTTTCCTGCTGTTCACTTTTTTAAAAACTTTTAATTACAGACGGCTATGGATAATTTTTTTGAAGAGAAGCCAGAAGGATTCCAGCGAGCATCAAAATGGAGAGAGAGCTGCGAAATCCAAGAAGAATGTTACCAAACGGAAATATCACGAGGAATATCTTGAGTATGGTTTCATACAATGTGCAAATGATCCTTCTCTTCCGTTTTGTCTTAATTGTAACATGGCATTGTCCAACGAGTCCATGAACCCCAGTAAACTGAAGCGGCATCTGAACTCAAATCATCCAGGATTGAAAGACAAGCCGAAAAGTTATTTGCATCCATTCGGTCCAACTTAGAGCAGCAATAAAAAAATAATGAAGAAATTTTCCTCAATTCCTGTCAAAGCTCAGTTAGCAAGCTATAAAATTGCGAATCTTTTGGTCAAACAAAAGAAATCTCATTTGGACGCTGAGACAATCATATTGCCGTCTTTACGAATCGCAGTTGAGACTATGGAGTTGGGACCCGACGCTGTTGAAAAAATAAATAAGATTCCACTGTCTCACCAGACGATGGGACGTCGGATTGCTGACATTTCGACAGATTTGGACAATCAAATTAAAGAGCATTTTGCGGAAGCCGACGACACCCAAAAGCTCTGGGCAATGCAAATCGATGAAAGTACTGACATCAGAGGAAAGGCGCAACTGCTCGCATACGTCAAACGTGAAAGACTGCAGATGATAGACAGAGAAATGAGAGTTTGCTTATCCAGCAATGAGCCGCGTTTTGAGCTCATCTGCTCCAAAGAAAACGCTCAAGTATCTCATTAATTATGAAACATCTTTTGAATAAACACTGATTTCTTGTTTTTTTGTGAGGTGTGCCGCGCAAATTTTTTACCAGTTTAGTGTGCCGTGAACGATTTTCGGTTGGACAACACTGATTTAAAGGTCCAAACAGACTTTTAAAATTGTTTGCCTGACGATTCTTTTTAAAGGTTCAAACAAACTTTTAAAATTTTGTGCCAAAACGATATTTTAAATGTCCAAACATACTTTTAAAATTGTTTGCCAACGACCTTTTAAAGGTCAAAAAGACTTCTAAAATCGTTTGCCTAACGATAGCTCAGATTGCAAAGATCTCTTGTGGAGTCAAGACAACATTCTTTTATATAGCATCACCAACCTGGACAGTACAATATCTTCTCTGGTTCACATTGTATGTGATGGAACTCTGTGACGTCACCGACACATTGTTTACCGACCCCTTTAGGTGGTGGATTGTTGCATTGTCTGAAACTCGTCAAATAGAAAAGTAAATAATAGACCTTAGTTACCTAGGTAAATAATAGACCTTAGTTACCTAGGTAAATAATAGACCTTAGTTACCTAGGTAAATAATAGACCTTAGTTACCTAGGTAAATAATAGACCTTAGTTACCTAGGTAAATTATAGACCTTAGTTACCTAGGTAAATTATAGACCTTAGTTACCTAGGTAAATAATAGACCTTAGTTACCTAGTTAAATTATAGACCTTAGTTACCTAGGTAAATAATAGACCTTAGTTACCTAGGTAAATAATAGACCTTAGTTACCTAGGTAAATAATAGACCTTAGTTACCTAGGTAAATAATAGACCTTAGTTACCTAGGTAAATATAAGACCTTAGTTACCTAGGTAAATAATAGACCTTAGTTACCTAGGTAAATAATGGACCTTAGTTACCTAGGTAAATAATAGACCTTAGTTACCTAGGTAAATAATAGACCTTAGTTACCTAGGTAAATAATGGACCTTAGTTACCTAGGTAAATTATAGACCTTAGTTACCTAGGTAAATAATAGACCTTAGTTACCTAGGTAAATTATAGACCTTAGTTACCTAGGTAAATAATAGACCTTAGTTAACTAGGTAAATAATAGACCTTAGTTACCTAGGTAAATAATGGACCTTAGTTACCTAGGTAAATTATAGACCTTAGTTACCTAGGTAAATAATAGACCTTAGTTACCTAGGTAAATTATAGACCTTAGTTACCTAGGTAAATAATAGACCTTAGTTACCTAGGTAAATAATAGACCTTAGTTACCTAGGTAAATAATGGACCTTAGTTACCTAGGTAAATAATAGACCTTAGTTACCTAGGTAAATTATAGACCTTAGTTACCTAGGTAAATTATAGACCTTAGTTACCTAGGTAAATTATAGACCTTAGTTACCTAGGTAAATTATAGACCTTAGTTACCTAGGTAAATTATAGACCTTAGTTACCTAGGTAAATTATAGACCTTAGTTACCTAGGTAAATAATAGACCTTAGTTACCTAGGTAAATTATAGACCTTAGTTACCTAGGTAAATTATAGACCTTAGTTACCTAGGTAAATTATAGACCTTAGTTACCTAGGTAAATAATAGACCTTAGTTACCTAGGTAAATTATAGACCTTAGTTACCTAGGTAAATTATAGACCTTAGTTACCTAGGTAAATTATAGACCTTAGTTACCTAGGTAAATTATAGACCTTAGTTACCTAGGTAAATTATAGACCTTAGTTACCTAGGTAAATTATAGACCTTAGTTACCTAGGTAAATTATAGACCTTAGTTACCTAGGTAAATTATAGACCTTAGTTACTTAGGTAAATTATAGACCTTAGTTACCTAGGTAAATTATAGACCTTAGTTACCTAGGTAAATAATAGACCTTAGTTACCTAGGTAAATTATAGACCTTAGTTACCTAGGTAAATTATAGACCTTAGTTACCTAGGTAAATTATAGACCTTAGTTACCTAGGTAAATTATAGACCTTAGTTACCTAGGTAAATTATAGACCTTAGTTACCTAGGTAAATTATAGACCTTAGTTACCTAGGTAAATTATAGACCTTAGTTACCTAGGTAAATTATAGACCTTAGTTACCTTGGTAAATAATGGACCTTAGTTACCTAGGTAAATTATAGACCTTAGTTACCTAGGTAAAAAATAGACCTTAGTTACCTAGGTAAATTATAGACCTTAGTTACCTAGGTAAATAATAGACCTTAGTTACCTAGGTAAATTATAGACCTTAGTTACCTAGGTAAATTAAAGACCTTAGTTACCTAGGTAAATAATGGACCTTAGTTACCTAGTTAAATAATAGACCTTAGTTACCTAGGTAAATAATAGACCTTAGTTACCTAGGTAAATTATAGACCTTAGTTACCTAGGTAAATAATGGACCTTAGTTACCTAGGTAAATTATAAACCTTAGTTACCTAGGTAAATAATGGACCTTAGTTACCTAGGTAAATTATAAACCTTAGTTACCTAGTTAAATTATGGACCTTAGTTACCTAGGTAAATTATGGACCTTAGTTACCTAGGTAAATTATGGACCTTAGTTACCTAGGTAAATTATAAACCTTAGTTACCTAGTTAAATTATGGACCTTAGTTACCTAGGTAAATTATGGACCTTAGTTACCTAGTTAA
Organism: Ampullaceana balthica; assembly: GCA_944989445.1. Taxonomy (NCBI): domain Eukaryota; kingdom Metazoa; phylum Mollusca; class Gastropoda; family Lymnaeidae; genus Ampullaceana; species Ampullaceana balthica. The sequence continues at coordinate 972,444 of CALYLW010000120.1, forward strand.
ATAATGGACCTTAGTTACCTAGGTAAATAATGGGCCTTAGTTACCTAGGTAAGTTATGGACCTTAGTTACATAGGTACACTATTGTCCTTAGTTACCTAGGTAAATTAAGGAAATTATTTACGCAAGCAAATTATGGTCCTTGGTTACCTTAGTAAAATACTCTCCCTAGTTACCTATGTCAATTATGGACTTGAGCTTTTTAATAAAGTAGAAATGGAAACAGAAGAAAACCAGACAAAAAGGGGAAATGTTTAGAGAATCGATCATGACAGTTCAATTTTTTTCATCTTAAACAGCAATAGAGACTTAATGGTAGGTTGTTGAGCAATTTTAGCAAATATCTTGTATCTTGTATAAAAGTACTTCATCTTCTATGGTGACACAGAAAATGTTGGTATATTCCATGATGGATTTATAACGTTGAGTATATTCAAGGACAGATTTAGTTGTTAACGTAATCATAACTTTAACCCAAAAAAATCTTTCTCACATCCTTCAGTTTTATCTATACTAATGAAAAGAGTTGAAGCTCTGTTACCTTATCCGCAATAGTTTCCTGTGTGAGCAGTCAGGGTTACAGAACCAATCCTCCCATTCACCCCAATTGCCGTCAACTAAATGAAACGTTGAAGCATATAAGATACGTGTATACATAAGATTCATAGATTAAAGCATGAGATAATTAGAAAATTATTTCAACATTTGCAGAAGCGTAACTTGGTTTTCCGCGCCCTTGGCTAATACTTTTTTGGCGCTCTTGCGAAATAGGAATCATTCTTAATTATACATAATAAATTAATAATTGAAGGATTAGCCCTCGGCACCCTTGACAACTGCCCCGATGCCATGTCGTTGTTACGTCTTTGAACAATTGAAAGACTTTGACATTTTGGACAAAATTTGACAAAGACCACTAGTCACTAAAACAATTGAAAACTCGCGGAGGGAGATAACCATTAAAAACTTCGGACCTGTAAAACATGTCGTTGCCTTCCCTTTATAAATTCGCCTGTCTGTAAGATTTGATAAGATCCATTTAACATTATTTACTATAAAGACAATGAAAAGGACATTATTTTATTTGTAAATTGTTACTTAATGCAATATATATGCAATTAAGTAAAAGATAACATCATATAGCGGGAGTCTATGGCATCCATCCATCCTCATGGGATGATGGCGTTTCCTCCTGCTCCTCTTCCCCCGTTCCCCTTTCTCCTGGCCTTTTTCTCCTCGCTCCTGGCTGTGAGGGAAGCTTCCGCGACTTGAATGCCCTCGCGCACTTTTGCCCGCCAGACAGTGCGCTCCTCAGCAATGGTCTCCCATGTTTTATGGTCAATCTGCGCCAGAGTCGTGTCTTTCTTGCAGACATCCTCTTTTCCGCACACCAGTTGCCAGCTCGCCGTAAAGCAAGGCTCTTGGAATGCGCTCCAAGCTCATCCTGCGGACATGACCCAACCACCCGCAGGCGCCTCTCACTCAGGATTGAGTGCATGCTCAGCATATGACTCCTTCTGAGTACCTCGACATTCGTGATCTTGTCCTGCCACTTGATGTGCAGAATCCTGCGCAAGCATCGTAAGTGGACGCTGTTGAGTTGCTTTGTTTGTTTGGCATAGGTCGTCCAGCACTCGCTGCCATAGAGGAGTGTGCTTTTCGTCCTATCAGTGAGCTGTGCATTGTTCCACACTCTTTGATTCAGCCTAGCCATTAATGGTGCAGCCTTGCCGATTCTAGTTTCAATTACCTTTTCCAGGCAGAGTGTGCTTGTGATGTTACTGCCAAGGTAGGTATAATCCTCGACAACATCCAAGGTGTTTCACTCCATGGAGATTGCTGGGAGTATTGCGGGAGTACTGTCAGCCAAAACATATACATCTCATTGGAGCCTTTGATAAATCTGCCCAGGCCTATACAATTTTTAAGTGGCAAGCTTGCAGCACACTGTATACATGGGTGGGTGTGGCAGGTGTGGCGGGTGTGGCAGGTGTGGCCAAACCATTGTCCAGGGGAATCCTGATCCTCCTTTTGCCCCCAAAAAAACAACCAGAAAACCGTAACAGCTCCGATAGAGTTACGGGCGTTTCAGGTAATGCATTATCACTTTGTTCTAACACACGAAAAACAACTGAATGCATGTGTGTAGGCGTGATCTCTGTTGCATCAGTTCAATATCTTTAATCAAGCTATCACATACGAGCAACCAAGCCCGTCCAAGGACGATCCGCCGTCGTTTCGGTGGCATGTTGTAACTCCCCTACAACCACGGTCTCGACCAGCCATACATGTGCATCACGTCAAAAATAATATTCATTATAGTTATAATAAATAAGTAACCTGTAAAAACAAAGTTTTTGACTATAAATCCCAACGCGTACCGTTCAAAATAAAGTATTGGAAAAAAATACTGCACCAAAAATAACTTGTTTTTAATGTCCGCGTCAACAAGTTCAATATGTAAATGAGATGACCGGACAGAGAATTGCCTTTTATTAAATAGGAATAGATTCACAATATTATTCTGTTTAATACAAGTCAAAAACCAAATAATTGACAAACCATGCTTCCTTAGTCTCTATATTACATGAAACATAGCACAGCGCTATTTCCTAGTCCTCCCGCTATAGCCACATAGACAACACTCTCTTATTACGCCTTTTATTGTCCCCCTCCTTCCCCCAACTGACCGTCCATCTCACGGACGTTCTCAGTAACGGACCCTGCCCCCACTCAACCAGTATCCACTCACACGCAACAACTTAGATGACTTCACACCACGGTATCCGACAATCACAGCGGGCAGGATGCAAACAAACTTAACAACAGACAACCTAGGCCTGTGAAACTAAAATACATGTGACAATATGTGACAATACCTCTGAGTGACAAAAAAACGTATCACAGACAGCATTGACCCGTGAAATTAAAATACATGTGTCAATGTGTGACAACATATGACAATATGTGGCAATACCTCTGAGTGACAAAACAACTAATCACAGACAACATTGGCCCGTGAAATAAAAATACATATGAGAATGTGTGACAACATATGACAATATGTGACATTATGTGACAACATATAAAAATGTGTGGCAACATGTGACAATATGTGACAATATTTGACAATATGTGACAATATGTGACAACATGTGACAATATGGGACCACATATAACAATATGTGACAATATATGACAATATGTGACCACATGTGACAATGCGTGACAACATGTGACAATGTGTGACAACATGTGACAATATGTGACAACATGTGACAATATGTGACCACATATGACAATGTGTGACAATATGTGACAACAGGTGACAATATGTGACAATATGTAACATGTGACAATGTGTGACAACAGTGACAACATATGACAATATGTGACAACATGTGACAACATGTGTCAACATGTGACAACATGTGACAATATGTGACAACATGTGACAATATGTGACCACATATGACAATGTGTTACAATATGTGACAACATGTGACAATATGTGACAATATGTTACATGTGACAATGTGTGACAACAGTGACAACATATGACAATATGTGACAACATGTGAAAACATGTGTCAACATGTGACAATATGTGACAACATATGACAATGTGTGACAACATATGACAACATGTGACAACATGTGACAACATGTGACAATATGTGACGATACCTCTGGGGGATTTGCGAATATCTTCGTCAATCAACCCATCGTTATCATTGTCTGAAAGAAAATTTATTTGAAATATAAATTTTAATTTCTTAAATATTCGCATACTTTGAATGACTTTTTACATCTAAAAACAAATATGAACAAATCCGAACAATGACCATGCTAAAGACATCCGTGTAAGGACAAGCAATTGCTCCATCAGATTCTATTCATAACCGTAATGTAGCTCAAGTGTAAGAAAACTGTTTTTATTGTTAGCAGGTGTAGGTAAGTGTACAGAAATATCCGATGGGCATGACATTAAGAACTGGGGTCAAACTGTCCCGTAAAATGGCGGTTATTCATAGTTGTGTGTGTGTGGGGATTGACCGGTGTCCTTCTCATCACAAAGTTGGTTTGGGGAAGTGCAGTGGCGTAGCGAGGGGGGCAGGGGGGGGACATATGTCCCCGGGCGCCACGTTAGGGGGCGCCAAAATGAGTATTAAAACGCATTACTTAATTTTATTTTGATGTAAACTATTGTATCCCAAATACGTTTGCAAGATTTAATTTTGGAGCTCCGAAAATATCTTTATTACAAACCAGTTGGCAACAATGATTTAGGCGCCCCCTTTGAGCGTTAAGGGGTGCCATTCTACTCATAAATAAATGACACATCCACAATGAAGAATAGCTGATGGCTTTAAAAAAAACTGAGTTGCTGGGAGTGAGACTAGGGGAGCAGTAAGAGGCAAAGGCGATTCTATTAATAGAACAGACAGAGACGACACTAAAAGCAACCAAAATGACCAAGACAAGAAAAAGGAGTGGCTTAAAGCAGTGGTTCTCAACCTGTGGTCTGCGGAGCACTAGTGGTCCGCGAAGATGTGCCCGGTGGTCCGCGAGCAAAGCATGAAATTTACGCACTGTATAATTCATCAAGAAAGATTAGCAAGTAAAACACAGACTTAAAAGATATTTTTTATCTGGCCCAAATATTTTTTTAATTTTATCAGGGCTCGCCCATCATATTCTGTCTCTTTGATTTCTTATGTTCGAATATGAATCTTGGACATTAACAGTTACTGATGTAAACTGAAGTTCGCTGGTTATCAGACTGTTTGAATAACGTGATGACGTAAGAGAGTTTTTTGTATAAAAAAAACTCTAACTTGTCGATCATTTAAATCATAGCTTATGAGTTGCTGTTCTGGCTTATTTGGCTGAAATTTTTGAAGAACTCAATAAACTTAATTCAACTCGGCAAAGAAAGCAGACACATTTAATTACTCTCAGTGACAAAGTGTCTGCTTTTACGAAAAGAATATTATTTCAAGTTATCTTTGAGATGTTTGATCAATAGTACTAAACCACCGAGAAATCAGAAAATGCTGGAATAAATAAACAAACTGTTGATAAATTTGATTTCTGGCCATATTCAATCAATGCACAACCAATTTAAATTCTACTGTTGTGATTTCTAACGTTCAGTGGTTTTTCGTGGGTGTCGAGTACTCATCTCGCACGCATTCACTCATCAAATAAAAAAAATGACCAACATCGTAATTAAACCAATTCTTTGAACTGACTAGCGATACCACTTTGAATATGTTGCATCAGAAAGTGGGCTTAATGAAATTTTGAGTCCCCTTCAGATAGCTTTTAAAATATGTTACCACTTTGCAACTTTGTGAAAGTGGATTTTCTGCATTGCTTACAATAAAAACAAAACATCGTTCGTACTAAATAAACTAATATGACAGTCTTTTTAATACAAACTACTGTTTATGACTTAATGTTTTTTTTATTGTAAGCAAGTAGAATTAAATAAGAATACTATGAGACAAATGACATTTGTTCGTTACAAAAGAAAGACATTACAATATTGAATTTTGGAGCACGCAAATCGTAGCATATTAGTATAGTTTTACTAACTAACATGTATATTACTTATAGCTAGCTATATACACAGTATAATTATATTTAACTTTCCAGCATGGCAGTAACACGGTTTTTAGTAGTGGTCCGTAGCTAAGAAACACATTTTTCAAGTGGTTATTGAATCTCAAAAGGTTGAGAACCACTTGCTTACAGAATGGTTAATTCGCGTCCCTTTGCTGCATACTGTGACTCTTTAAGAAAAAATACTTCCCCAATCCCTCTGTGGAGGGAGTAAAGTGGGGGAGAGGAGGAAATGTCTCTCCTCTCACGGGCTTCCGTCGGTATGTCAAAGCAAGTTGGATTCCTTTCATATGAAACAGCAGAAACCGCCTCTATTTCCTGTCTCTCTGTGATCAAACTTGTTGCTCAATATGATCCATTATTAGAAAAACACCTACAACATGCCCGAGATAATCCAGGCTCAGTATCTTATTTATCACCGGAACTCCAAAATGAATTTATCCACCTTCTTACATTGACTGTAAGTTATCAGCTGTTGAGTGAAATCAGAAAAAACAAGTACTACGGTATCTTACTTGACTCAACATTCGATCTAGGACACCGGGAACAGTTTTCTATAGTCATCAGATTTTTGGATGTGAATTTTCAAACTAAAAAAGTAACCATCAAAGAATCATTTTTAGGTTTTGTACAGATACATTCCAAAGACGAAACAAACCTGCTTGAAAGAGTTGTCGTAGAAAAATGGAATCTAATAGCATACCACTAACGGACTGTCGGTCACAATGTTATGACAATGCTGCTGTAATGACTGGGCATAAAGCCGACCTTCAACAGCGAATATGTGCCAGAAATCACAGAGCATTGTGCATCAACTATGACAACCACAGCTTAAACTTAGCAAGAGTACACTCAGATAAACAGGATCCAGTTACTATCACGTTTTTTGTGTGAAACAATTGTAAGTATACATTTTTGTTTTCTCTCGTTCAACAACTTGTTGGAAAGAATTAAAAAGAGTTGTGCCAATCACAATGAAGAGGGAGTCTGAAACACGTTTGAGTGCACGATCAGAAGCTGTTAAAGCTATTTATGAGGACTAGATGAACTGGTAGGGCTGTTGGAAAAATTATCAGAACATACAAATATGGCGCCTGACACTAGATGTTATGCAGAAGCTTTGCTGGTAGGTATATTAAACTTTCACTTCCTATTTTTGTTACATTTCTGGTACATCATACTTAGGAAAATTGTTTGTGTCCAGAAATGGGTGCAGAATCATACAGTGAATTTCAAGGAAGCATCATTTGATTTTGAATCGCTTGAGACAGAAATTGTCAACATTCGTGATAATTTGAGCCAGGTTAATGTAGACAATGGAAAAAAGATACACAACTTTGGGAATCGAGGTTGATAGAATGATTACACGACATCGGAGGATAACTGGAGAATTAACAAGAGATGCAGAACTTTCTGCAGAAGAAGAAATTTCACCTGATATAAACAGCGTAATTGATAGACTCCAAAAAGAGATATCTATACGTTTTGATGTCTAAAAAACTTAACAACAAATTTGGATTTTTAGTAGACGTAAAAACTCTTCTTGCTGAGACAAAAGTCGATACACTTCGTTAAAATTGCTTAGATTTTGCTAATTTCTATGACACTGGCGTCAATGGTCACGAATTGTGCACAGAAACCGAAGACTGCAAAATGCTGCTCAGTAAACGGGCTGAAGTTCTTTGGATCTTCTTGGTTTTATTGTTTCATATGGAGATGAAATATTTCCAAATCTGCGCATTTCAATTCAAATACTTCTAACAGTTGCTGTTTCAACTGAAACTGTGAGCGGTCCCTCAGCAAACTAAAGCTTATTTTGTCTTATTTACGTGCTTCAATGGTACAAGATCGTATGAGTGATCTTGCACTCCTTAGCATCGAAAGAGAAACACTTGAGAATATTAATTTTGACAACGTGATTGGCGAGCTTGCGCCATTCAAATGAAGGAGGATCAATTTTTTGTAGACTATGATTCTATGATGTCTATTCGAGTCATGTATAATTAGTAGTGCATTTTTTAAAAAAAATTGTTTACAACAGTATAGAGAAATATTATTCTGTATTCTATTTCATTAAAATACCAAATGCTTCGAAAATGAACCATATAAACCGTAAAATTTCAAATAATTTTTTTTTGGGGTCCGACAAGGGGCGCAGATTTTGTGTCATGTCCCCGGGCGCACATGACCCTAGCTACGCCACTGGGGAAGTGTGCACAGCTTCAGCTCAGGTGCTCTCATCTCAGGAAATGAATCAAAATTGAGATGGGAAATTAAACTAATAACAAGCTATTAAAGGGAAAACAAATTAATTCAAAACTAAATTATTTAGTATAAAATGTAACAAACAACTGAATATATTACTCATTGAACTTTGAACTTTGCATTTAGATAATGTAGTATATTATAAGCGTCATTGTGTTTATGGGTCACTACATGGGACATAGAAAGATCAGTGCTTGATAAAATTACTGGACATTAAGTACTTGAGAGAAGTATTGAAAGGTACTTGAAATTTGTAGGTCGGGTGTTTTTACAAAGGAGATTATTTAGGAGGCACTTTAAAATTAACATTTTTAATCTAAGTATACGAACATCTGAATGACGTCATTGCAGCTCGATTTCAAAAGAGAGTTAAATAAGAGATTAATGCCTATCAGACAAGCCATTGTTTCACATAAAAGTAATATTTTAACAGTGATCTAAATGTTTATGAGGTTTGTCACATGGTATTTTCTGCTATCAAGGCTATCAGGCAAATACGCTGTAAGTCGTTTGAAGACTCTGAATCTCTTGTTCTTCTATGCATATTCTACTAGTCATTTAAGAGACCTAAAGATGACAAGATATGCCACCATTGTATGACATCTAAGGAGACCTAAAGATGACAAGATATGCCACCATTGTATGACATCTAAGGAGACCTAAAGATGACAAGATATGCCACCATTGTATGACATCTAAGGAGACCTAAAGATGACAAGATATGCCACCATTGTATGACATCTAAGGAGACCTAAAGATGACAAGATATGCCACCATTGTATGACATCTAAGGAGACCTAAAGATGACAAGATATGCCACCATTGTATGACATCTAAGGAGACCTAAAGATGACAAGATATGCCACCATTGTATGACATCTAAGGAGACCTAAAGATGACAAGATATGCCACCATTGTATGACATCTAAGGAGACCTAAAGATGACAAGATATGCCACCATTGTATGACATCTAATCGAAAGAAGCCCTATATAAAACCTGTATAATCCACTTCTTCTTCGTCTACCAAACCATCACAGTCGTTGTCAATGAAGTCACCGGCTACAGGGTCTAATGTAGAGTCACATGCCTGTTAGATTGAAATCATGGAACATATGCTAACGGAAACCCATGACGTAATATTGATGTGTGTAATAGTGACAAGAGCCACATATTGATGTGTGTAATAGTGACAAGAGCCACATATTGATGTGTGTAATAGTGACAAGAGCCACATATTGATGTGTGTAATAGTGACCAAGAGCCACATATTGATGTGTGTAATAGTGACAAGAGCCACATATTGCATTTAGCTCAAAACTTAAGGCATTGGCGAATTTTTTCAGTAAATGGTAAGTAATATAATTCACTTCAAAATTATTAACTTTACATGATTTTTTTTTAAATTTAGATTGTATACATTTGTTTTAATGAGGTTCCTACTATGCTGTCTATCAGTTTCATTGACATTTCAAAAAGATTAGCAATAAATGTTCCTAAAGAAAGGAAATGCAACTGTTGCTGCATGGTTTTGGACAGTGATTGAGACAATCACTGGTTATCACATAATGGCTGCCAACAGTTAAGATAACATCATGCATACAGGATTGATCTGTTGCTTGAATATTGATCACTTTAAATAGAGAAAATTTGGTGCAAATTCATTGCTTTCTGAAAATAAGAGTAAATACCTGTTATCTACCTGCAAATTTAAAAAACCTAATATCCACCTGTATATAAAATACCTGATATCCACCTGGATGCATAAACATGACCTCCTTCCCAAGACCATAAAAATAACAGCCAAAATTCTTAAATGCACTTGACCCAATTTCGTGATGTCCAGATGGTAGCTCTAGGTGACCAACAACATACATGGGAGTTTCAACAACCTTTCGCCATTTAAATCTGAATATGGAAATCATATTTTAATATAAGCTTGACTTTTTGACTCGTGTAAGTGTTTGAGAGACATATGACACAGACATATAGTGGTCTATTCAATCGTATAGGTGGTAACTTTCATATGGCACATACATATAGTGGTCTATTCAATCGTATAGGTGGTAACTTTCATATGACACATACATATAGTGGTCTATTGAATCGTATAGGTGGTAACTTTCATATGACACATACATATAGTGGTCTATTGAATCGTATAGGTGGTAACTTTCATATGGCACATACATATAGTGGTCTATTGAATCGAATAGGTGGTAACTTTCATATGACACATACATATAGTGGTCTATTCAATCGTATAGGTGGTAACTTTCATATGACACATACATATAGTGGTCTATTGAATCGTATAGGTGGTAACTTTCATATGGCACATACATATAGTGGTCTATTCAATCGTATAGGTGGTTAGTGTCAAATGGCACATTGATGTAGTGGTCATTGGAGTCATGTAACTGGTAAGAGTCATGTAGCACATTGATGTAGTGGTCATTTGATTCATGTAACTGGTAAGAGTCATGTAGCACATTGATGTAGTGGTCATTTGATTCATGTAACTGGTAAGAGTCAGGTAGCACATTGATGTAGTGGTCATTTGATTCATGTAACTGGTAAGAGTCAGGTAGCACATTGATGTAGTGGTCATTTGACTCTTGTAACTGGTAAGAGTCATGTAGCACATTGATGTAATGCTCATTTGACTCTTGTAACTGGTAAGAGTCATGTAGCACATTGATGTAATGCTCATTTGACTCTTGTAACTGGTAAGAGTCATGTAGCACATTGATGTAGTGTTCATTTGACTCATGTAACGGGTAAGAGTCATGTAGCACATTGATGTAGTGTTCATTTGACTCATGTAACTGGTAAGAGTCATGTAGCACATTGATGTAGTGTTCATTTGACTCATGTAACTGGTAAGAGTCATGTAGCACATTGATGTAGTGTTCATTTGATTCATGTAACTGGTAAGAGTCATGTAGCACATTGATGTAGTGTTCATTTGACTCATGTAACTGGTAAGAGTCATGTAGCACATTGATGTAGTGTTCATTTGACTCATGTAACTGGTAAGAGTCATGTAGCACATTGATGTAGTGTTCATTTGACTCATGTAACTGGTAAGAGTCATGTAGCACATTGATGTAGTGTTCATTTGACTCATGTAACTGGTAAGAGTCATGTAGCACATTGATGTAGTGTTCATTTGACTCATGTAACTGGTAAGAGTCATGTAGCACATTGATGTAGTGTTCATTTGACTCATGTAACTGGTAAGAGTCATGTAGCACATTGATGTAATGTTCATTTGACTCATGTAACTGGTAAGAGTCATGTAGCACATTGATGTAGTGTTCATTTGATTCATGTAACTGGTAAGAGTCATGTAGCACATTGATGTAGTGTTCATTTGACTCATGTAACTGGTAAGAGTCATGTAGCACATTGATGTTGTGGTCTAATTACTCGTGTAATTGGTCGTGAGACAGACATATTCCCGACTCATCCTTTATTCGTCTGCTCAAATAAGAGAAACATGTGTCGGTCCAACAGGAAGTGTGTGGCGCCACGTGCCAGGTTAATCCAAAGTGCCATTGACTCACGTTTTGTTTTTGGATCAAATATCAGTAAAAATTGATCAACTTATTATGGAAGATCGCCAGTTTCCTTAGTGCTGTCAGATGAACTTGGATACATACTTCATTCCAATAATTGACATAATGACAGCCATGTCATTTTAGGGGGGGTTTTTTGTTCTAAAAGTTATTTGTGTTTTGGATTTTAAGCTCACTACGCTGTCTGTTCTAAGCTAAATCCCTTCCTATTTAGTATTAAACAATAACTTACAAGGCCGGCAATGGTTTATCATCCAACGTTATAAATTGGCGACTTTCCTTCACGGTAACTATTGCAGCGAAATTGAGAGTTGAAGTATCTGGCAACCTGATTTTAACAAAAGTATATCAATTTTTTTTAACTCTTTGGTATTGCAAAAAAGCGGGTAAGACTTATAAGTACATACGAAAAAGTAGCATAATGTAGACGAAAATATTTGATCATAATGTAGAAAACACGTCATGTGATAAACAGAACTTACTTCCATACGTAACGGGAAAAGAACAGGTTATTGGGTGTTAACATACAAATGCTGGCGTCACCCAAGGGTTCTCCGGTTAGATTCACATTTTTGCCGTCTCTGCATGCTGAGACTTGGATTAGCGCTACTTGTATTGGACGCAAGGAATAAATCCGTACATTGAAATCCTTCATCGGAAGCTTAAAAAGAATTTTTTAAAATCCATTTCTGAATTGAAAGTAATGAACTAACACAAAACGTATGTGTAAGACCCCAGTATACTCAAGTCTAATAAGGCAAGTGAAAGTTGACAAGGTTGATGATGGTAGCTATAATTATAATAGAACTAGGGCATAGGTTCCCGACCTTTTCCGTGTGGCGACCCTTTTTATAAAAGCCATGTGACCCGCGACCCCCATGCAATTGAAAATGCCATTTTCAATTAGTTTTTTTTAAATAGTTCTTTTTAGTATAATTTTAGCTATGTTTAATAATTAATTGAATATGATGGTTGAAATTGCATGCCATCAACCAGCTTCAGAATTCTCGGGTGAGTTTTTGTTAACGCCGACATCGTGTCATTTTCAATATTTAATTTAATTTTCAATCTTTTGTTTTTAAATTTAAAAAAGATTTGAAAATCCACTCTCACAGAGATATGTAGACACAAACGGAACTCTAAAACTCTAAGGGCAAGCATCGTCACATTTGGGTATGAATGATAGATACTATTATTATTATTATTATTATTTGTTCAATTATATAGCGCAGTACCCCAGCCTACAGCTGGGCTCACAGCGCTTTACAAACATGTTCAACAACTACATAAAACACATTGCACTCTAAATCTTCCTAAACATAGTTACACACAGAAAATGTCATATAAATGTTCAGAAATGGAAGCAACACCGTCATAGACTGTTAATTTGATGGAGCAATCCTTAGCGAAAAAGGTATCCATGGTGAAGATCCTGATCCAGAAATAATAACAAGACAAATACACAATTAAATCAAGAGTTCAATGCTGTGCATGCCTGTTAGGCGTATCCTCGTTCTCAAGATTCCACCAAGAAGTTTAATCGCAATGGTCGTCCCGTGGTTTGTTGTAGTCTGTATCACTTCCATCAGGTTGTACCGAGTCACCTTGTAGCGAAAGTTCAGTCTTTTTGCCACCGAAATTGTGTGAGCAACTTTTCATTAAACAAGTTACGTGCAGAGGAATTATTTAGGAAACCCAAGAAATAATCGTGTATTTCATCGGGAATGCTAGCGACATCAAGGGAAGCAGAGAATGGATTTTTTGGCTATATTCTTTCTTCTTCTCTCGGCTCATGGAAGTAATGCTGCAGTTCGTTTTCATACGATTCGAGATTCCCAGTAGACACTCATTCAAATTTTCGCGTGTTTCACATACAGATTCATTGATCACACGGGAGAGTTTCTGAAACATCGCAATGTTTCCAAGACTTGCATTTTTCTTCGGCAATTTACCAGCTTGGGTAAAAATGCCCCGAAATTATCTTGAAATGTGATAATATCCGTTTCCATATCCTGAAGTTTCAGTTTCAGCCTATTTCGATGTTCTAATGTATCTGCTAGATATGCTACTTTTTAAACCCATCTTCGTCATTAAAATATACCAAAGGGTCATGCTTCCTTTGAACTTCAAGAAACAATCTGATTTCATCTTTCAATACAAAGACAAGATTCACAACATTTCCTTTCGACAATCTTTCTACTGCATTGTAGAAAAAAGAACCTCGTGATCAGAATCAAGTTCTTTGCACAGTTCTTTAAACAGACGAGTTTTAAGAGCTCCAGTTTTGAAGTAAGTTACGATTTTGATCAGCAAATTAATTGCAAAGGAGTCTTACTGGAAATAACAAACCTGAGAATCATTCAGTGGATGTCCTTTGCTTGGGGAGCAAGTTCTTTTACTTTTTTCTGAAATCCTGATTTTGAACCATGCAAAGATCCGTACGAACCCACAGACGTTTTCCAACTTTAATCCTCCAGTCTCAAAATAACGTAATTATCTTCTCCATAATCTCTTCACTTTTTGTAGTAGCTTCAAGTCCACTTCAAAATAGGTACTCTTCTTTGATATCATCTAAATGAATATGCTTGACGTGGACAAGCAACTGAGCACTCGAGGTGTTGAGTCATCAACTTGAAAGGAAAACCATGGTGAAACCTTTAGTATGCATCTGGTAAAGCAGGGGCTTCCAAACTTTTTTTCAAAGTGGGCCATGTTCCTTTCAGTAATAGTATGTGCGGGCCGGATAAAGAGAATACACAAAAATTACATAAGGCTTTTTAATTATTTGATTGTTATTTGTTTGTAATTTGTAAGAGTGATATTTTGGGGATGAAAAGGGGACATTACCATCTGGATTTTTTTCTGTTTGTCTTTGGTCATTTTATAATTGTCTTATTCCCTCATTTAAAATTATGAAAATTGAATAAATATTGGCCAAGTTATGAAATAAAGATTTTAATTTTATATTCTTTACTACGTATCTTAAATAAATAAAATGTGTTGAATCTTAAATAGCGCTGAAAATGTTTAGTCAAAAATATGATTTTAAAATGCCACATTCATTTCCTTTAAGAGATAGCAAATATAAACAATATTATGACATCAATATTCGCAAACGAATGTCATCTAATGTCGTAGCCCTAACAGAACATAACTGCAGTCATTTTTGTAATAAATACAATCGAATGTCATCTAATGTCGTAGCCCTAACAGAACATAACTGCAGTCATTTTTGTAATAAATACAATCGAATGTCATCTAATGTCGTAGCCCTAACAGAACATAACTGCAGTCATTTTTGTAATAAATACAATCGAATGTCATCTAATGTCGTAGCCCTAACAGAACATAACTGCGGTCATTTTTGTAATAAATACAATCGAATGTCATCTAATGTCGTACCCCTAACAGAACATAACTGCAGTCATTTTTGTAATAAATACAATCGAATGTCATCTAATGTCGTACCCCTAACAGAACATAACTGCAGTCATTTTTGTAATAAATACAATCGAATGTCATCTAATGTCGTACCCCTAACAGAACATAACTGCAGTCATTTTTGTAATAAATACAATCGAATGTCATCTAATGTCGTACCCCTAACAGAACATAACTGCAGTCATTTTTGTAATAAATACAATCGAATGTCATCTAATGTCGTACCCCTAACAGAACATAACTGCAGTCATTTTTGTAATAAATACAATCGAATGTCATCTAATGTCGTACCCCTAACAGAACATAACTGCAGTCATTTTTGTAATAAATACAATCGAATGTCATCTAATGTCGTAGCCCTAACAGAACATAACTGCAGTCATTTTTGTAATAAATACAATCGAATGTCATCTAATGTCGTAGCCCTAACAGAACATAACTGCAGTCATTTTTGTAATAAATACAATCGAATGTCATCTAATGTCGTAGCCCTAACAGAACATAACTGCGGTCATTTTTGTAATAAATACAATCGAATGTCATCTAATGTCGTAGCCCTAACAGAACATAACTGCAGTCATTTTTGTAATAAATACAATCGAATGTCATCTAATGTCGTAGCCCTAACAGAACATAACTGCGGTCATTTTTGTAATAAATACAATCGAATGTCATCTAATGTCGTAGCCCTAACAGAACATAACTGCGGTCATTTTTGTAATAAATACAATCGAATGTCATCTAATGTCGTAGCCCTAACAGAACATAACTGCGGTCATTTTTGTAATAAATACAATCGAATGTCATCTAATGTCGTAGCCCTAACAGAACATAACTGCAGTCATTTTTGTAATAAATACAATCGAATGTCATCTAATGTCGTAGCCCTAACAGAACATAACTGCGGTCATTTTTGTAATAAATACAATCGAATGTCATCTAATGTCGTAGCCCTAACAGAACATAACTGCGGTCATTTTTGTAATAAATACAATCGAATGTCATCTAATGTCGTAGCCCCTAACAGAACATAACTGCAGTCATTTTTGTAATAAATACAATCGAATGTCATCTAATGTCGTAGCCCTAACAGAACATAACTGCGGTCATTTTTGTAATAAATACAATCGAATGTCATCTAATGTCGTAGCCCTAACAGAACATAACTGCGGTCATTTTTGTAATAAATACAATCGAATGTCATCTAATGTCGTAGCCCTAACAGAACATAACTGCAGTCATTTTTGTAATAAATACAATCGAATGTCATCTAATGTCGTAGCCCTAACAGAACATAACTGCGGTCATTTTTGTAATAAATACAATCGAATGTCATCTAATGTCGTAGCCCTAACAGAACATAACTGCGGTCATTTTTGTAATAAATACAATCGAATGTCATCTAATGTCGTAGCCCTAACAGAACATAACTGCGGTCATTTTTGTAATAAATACAATCGAATGTCATCTAATGTCGTAGCCCTAACAGAACATAACTGCGGTCATTTTTGTAATAAATACAATCGAATGTCATCTAATGTCGTAGCCCTAACAGAACATAACTGCGGTCATTTTTGTAATAAATACAATCGAATGTCATCTAATGTCGTAGCCCTAACAGAACATAACTGCGGTCATTTTTGTAATAAATACAATCGAATGTCATCTAATGTCGTAGCCCTAACAGAACATAACTGCGGTCATTTTTGTAATAAATACAATCGAATGTCATCTAATGTCGTAGCCCTAACAGAACATAACTGCGGTCATTTTTGTAATAAATACAATCGAATGTCATCTAATGTCGTAGCCCTAACAGAACATAACTGCGGTCATTTTTGTAATAAATACAATCGAATGTCATCTAATGTCGTAGCCCTAACAGAACATAACTGCGGTCATTTTTGTAATAAATACAATCGAATGTCATCTAATGTCGTAGCCCTAACAGAACATAACTGCGGTCATTTTTGTAATAAATACAATCGAATGTCATCTAATGTCGTAGCCCTAACAGAACATAACTGCGGTCATTTTTGTAATAAATACAATCGAATGTCATCTAATGTCGTAGCCCTAACAGAACATAACTGCAGTCATTTTTGTAATAAATACAATCGAATGTCATCTAATGTCGTAGCCCTAACAGAACATAACTGCGGTCATTTTTGTAATAAATACAATCGAATGTCATCTAATGTCGTAGCCCTAACAGAACATAACTGCAGTCATTTTTGTAATAAATACAATCGAATGTCATCTAATGTCGTAGCCCTAACAGAACATAACTGCGGTCATTTTTGTAATAAATACAATCGAATGTCATCTAATGTCGTAGCCCTAACAGAACATAACTGCGGTCATTTTTGTAATAAATACAATCGAATGTCATCTAATGTCGTAGCCCTAACAGAACATAACTGCAGTCATTTTTGTAATAAATACAATCGAATGTCATCTAATGTCGTAGCCCTAACAGAACATAACTGCGGTCATTTTTGTAATAAATACAATCGAATGTCATCTAATGTCGTAGCCCTAACAGAACATAACTGCAGTCATTTTTGTAATAAATACAATCGAATGTCATCTAATGTCGTAGCCCTAACAGAACATAACTGCGGTCATTTTTGTAATAAATACAATCGAATGTCATCTAATGTCGTAGCCCTAACAGAACATAACTGCAGTCATTTTTGTAATAAATACAATCGAATGTCATCTAATGTCGTAGCCCTAACAGAACATAACTGCGGTCATTTTTGTAATAAATACAATCGAATGTCATCTAATGTCGTAGCCCTAACAGAACATAACTGCAGTCATTTTTGTAATAAATACAATCGAATGTCATCTAATGTCGTAGCCCTAACAGAACATAACTGCGGTCATTTTTGTAATAAATACAATCGAATGTCATCTAATGTCGTAGCCCTAACAGAACATAACTGCGGTCATTTTTGTAATAAATACAATCGAATGTCATCTAATGTCGTAGCCCTAACAGAACATAACTGCGGTCATTTTTGTAATAAATACAATCGAATGTCATCTAATGTCGTAGCCCTAACAGAACATAACTGCGGTCATTTTTGTAATAAATACAATCGAATGTCATCTAATGTCGTAGCCCTAACAGAACATAACTGCAGTCATTTTTGTAATAAATACAATCGAATGTCATCTAATGTCGTAGCCCTAACAGAACATAACTGCAGTCATTTTTGTAATAAATACAATCGAATGTCATCTAATGTCGTAGCCCTAACAGAACATAACTGCAGTCATTTTTGTAATAAATACAATCGAATGTCATCTAATGTCGTAGCCCTAACAGAACATAACTGCAGTCATTTTTGTAATAAATACAATCGAATGTCATCTAATGTCGTAGCCCTAACAGAACATAACTGCAGTCATTTTTGTAATAAATACAATCGAATGTCATCTAATGTCGTAGCCCTAACAGAACATAACTGCAGTCATTTTTGTAATAAATACAATCGAATGTCATCTAATGTCGTAGCCCTAACAGAACATAACTGCAGTCATTTTTGTAATAAATACAATCGAATGTCATCTAATGTCGTAGCCCTAACAGAACATAACTGCAGTCATTTTTGTAATAAATACAATCGAATGTCATCTAATGTCGTAGCCCTAACAGAACATAACTGCAGTCATTTTTGTAATAAATACAATCGAATGTCATCTAATGTCGTAGCCCCTAACAGAACATAACTGCGGTCATTTTTGTAATAAATACAATCGAATGTCATCTAATGTCGTAGCCCTAACAGAACATAACTGCGGTCATTTTTGTAATAAATACAATCGAATGTCATCTAATGTCGTAGCCCTAACAGAACATAACTGCGGTCATTTTTGTAATAAATACAATCGAATGTCATCTAATGTCGTAGCCCTAACAGAACATAACTGCGGTCATTTTTGTAATAAATACAATCGAATGTCATCTAATGTCGTAGCCCTAACAGAACATAACTGCGGTCATTTTTGTAATAAATACAATCGAATGTCATCTAATGTCGTAGCCCTAACAGAACATAACTGCGGTCATTTTTGTAATAAATACAATCGAATGTCATCTAATGTCGTAGCCCTAACAGAACATAACTGCAGTCATTTTTGTAATAAATACAATCGAATGTCATCTAATGTCGTAGCCCTAACAGAACATAACTGCAGTCATTTTTGTAATAAATACAATCGAATGTCATCTAATGTCGTAGCCCTAACAGAACATAACTGCAGTCATTTTTGTAATAAATACAATCGAATGTCATCTAATGTCGTAGCCCTAACAGAACATAACTGCGGTCATTTTTGTAATAAATACAATCGAATGTCATCTAATGTCGTAGCCCTAACAGAACATAACTGCAGTCATTTTTGTAATAAATACAATCGAATGTCATCTAATGTCGTAGCCCTAACAGAACATAACTGCGGTCATTTTTGTAATAAATACAATCGAATGTCATCTAATGTCGTAGCCCTAACAGAACATAACTGCAGTCATTTTTGTAATAAATACAATCGAATGTCATCTAATGTCGTAGCCCTAACAGAACATAACTGCGGTCATTTTTGTAATAAATACAATCGAATGTCATCTAATGTCGTAGCCCTAACAGAACATAACTGCAGTCATTTTTGTAATAAATACAATCGAATGTCATCTAATGTCGTAGCCCTAACAGAACATAACTGCAGTCATTTTTGTAATAAATACAATCGAATGTCATCTAATGTCGTAGCCCTAACAGAACATAACTGCGGTCATTTTTGTAATAAATACAATCGAATGTCATCTAATGTCGTAGCCCTAACAGAACATAACTGCAGTCATTTTTGTAATAAATACAATCGAATGTCATCTAATGTCGTAGCCCTAACAGAACATAACTGCGGTCATTTTTGTAATAAATACAATCGAATGTCATCTAATGTCGTAGCCCTAACAGAACATAACTGCAGTCATTTTTGTAATAAATACAATCGAATGTCATCTAATGTCGTAGCCCTAACAGAACATAACTGCGGTCATTTTTGTAATAAATACAATCGAATGTCATCTAATGTCGTAGCCCTAACAGAACATAACTGCAGTCATTTTTGTAATAAATACAATCGAATGTCATCTAATGTCGTAGCCCTAACAGAACATAACTGCGGTCATTTTTGTAATAAATACAATCGAATGTCATCTAATGTCGTAGCCCTAACAGAACATAACTGCGGTCATTTTTGTAATAAATACAATCGAATGTCATCTAATGTCGTAGCCCCTAACAGAACATAACTGCAGTCATTTTTGTAATAAATACAATCGAATGTCATCTAATGTCGTAGCCCTAACAGAACATAACTGCGGTCATTTTTGTAATAAATACAATCGAATGTCATCTAATGTCGTAGCCCTAACAGAACATAACTGCAGTCATTTTTGTAATAAATACAATCGAATGTCATCTAATGTCGTAGCCCTAACAGAACATAACTGCAGTCATTTTTGTAATAAATACAATCGAATGTCATCTAATGTCGTAGCCCTAACAGAACATAACTGCGGTCATTTTTGTAATAAATACAATCGAATGTCATCTAATGTCGTAGCCCTAACAGAACATAACTGCAGTCATTTTTGTAATAAATACAATCGAATGTCATCTAATGTCGTAGCCCTAACAGAACATAACTGCGGTCATTTTTGTAATAAATACAATCGAATGTCATCTAATGTCGTAGCCCTAACAGAACATAACTGCGGTCATTTTTGTAATAAATACAATCGAATGTCATCTAATGTCGTAGCCCTAACAGAACATAACTGCGGTCATTTTTGTAATAAATACAATCGAATGTCATCTAATGTCGTAGCCCTAACAGAACATAACTGCAGTCATTTTTGTAATAAATACAATCGAATGTCATCTAATGTCGTAGCCCTAACAGAACATAACTGCAGTCATTTTTGTAATAAATACAATCGAATGTCATCTAATGTCGTAGCCCTAACAGAACATAACTGCAGTCATTTTTGTAATAAATACAATCGAATGTCATCTAATGTCGTAGCCCTAACAGAACATAACTGCGGTCATTTTTGTAATAAATACAATCGAATGTCATCTAATGTCGTAGCCCTAACAGAACATAACTGCAGTCATTTTTGTAATAAATACAATCGAATGTCATCTAATGTCGTAGCCCTAACAGAACATAACTGCGGTCATTTTTGTAATAAATACAATCGAATGTCATCTAATGTCGTAGCCCTAACAGAACATAACTGCGGTCATTTTTGTAATAAATACAATCGAATGTCATCTAATGTCGTAGCCCCTAACAGAACATAACTGCAGTCATTTTTGTAATAAATACAATCGAATGTCATCTAATGTCGTAGCCCTAACAGAACATAACTGCGGTCATTTTTGTAATAAATACAATCGAATGTCATCTAATGTCGTAGCCCTAACAGAACATAACTGCGGTCATTTTTGTAATAAATACAATCGAATGTCATCTAATGTCGTAGCCCTAACAGAACATAACTGCGGTCATTTTTGTAATAAATACAATCGAATGTCATCTAATGTCGTAGCCCTAACAGAACATAACTGCGGTCATTTTTGTAATAAATACAATCGAATGTCATCTAATGTCGTAGCCCTAACAGAACATAACTGCGGTCATTTTTGTAATAAATACAATCGAATGTCATCTAATGTCGTAGCCCTAACAGAACATAACTGCGGTCATTTTTGTAATAAATACAATCGAATGTCATCTAATGTCGTAGCCCTAACAGAACATAACTGCGGTCATTTTTGTAATAAATACAATCGAATGTCATCTAATGTCGTAGCCCTAACAGAACATAACTGCGGTCATTTTTGTAATAAATACAATCGAATGTCATCTAATGTCGTAGCCCTAACAGAACATAACTGCGGTCATTTTTGTAATAAATACAATCGAATGTCATCTAATGTCGTAGCCCTAACAGAACATAACTGCGGTCATTTTTGTAATAAATACAATCGAATGTCATCTAATGTCGTAGCCCTAACAGAACATAACTGCGGTCATTTTTGTAATAAATACAATCGAATGTCATCTAATGTCGTAGCCCTAACAGAACATAACTGCAGTCATTTTTGTAATAAATACAATCGAATGTCATCTAATGTCGTAGCCCTAACAGAACATAACTGCGGTCATTTTTGTAATAAATACAATCGAATGTCATCTAATGTCGTAGCCCTAACAGAACATAACTGCGGTCATTTTTGTAATAAATACAATCGAATGTCATCTAATGTCGTAGCCCTAACAGAACATAACTGCAGTCATTTTTGTAATAAATACAATCGAATGTCATCTAATGTCGTAGCCCTAACAGAACATAACTGCGGTCATTTTTGTAATAAATACAATCGAATGTCATCTAATGTCGTAGCCCTAACAGAACATAACTGCAGTCATTTTTGTAATAAATACAATCGAATGTCATCTAATGTCGTAGCCCTAACAGAACATAACTGCGGTCATTTTTGTAATAAATACAATCGAATGTCATCTAATGTCGTAGCCCTAACAGAACATAACTGCGGTCATTTTTGTAATAAATACAATCGAATGTCATCTAATGTCGTAGCCCTAACAGAACATAACTGCGGTCATTTTTGTAATAAATACAATCGAATGTCATCTAATGTCGTAGCCCTAACAGAACATAACTGCAGTCATTTTTGTAATAAATACAATCGAATGTCATCTAATGTCGTAGCCCTAACAGAACATAACTGCGGTCATTTTTGTAATAAATACAATCGAATGTCATCTAATGTCGTAGCCCTAACAGAACATAACTGCGGTCATTTTTGTAATAAATACAATCGAATGTCATCTAATGTCGTAGCCCTAACAGAACATAACTGCAGTCATTTTTGTAATAAATACAATCGAATGTCATCTAATGTCGTAGCCCTAACAGAACATAACTGCGGTCATTTTTGTAATAAATACAATCGAATGTCATCTAATGTCGTAGCCCTAACAGAACATAACTGCAGTCATTTTTGTAATAAATACAATCGAATGTCATCTAATGTCGTAGCCCTAACAGAACATAACTGCAGTCATTTTTGTAATAAATACAATCGAATGTCATCTAATGTCGTAGCCCTAACAGAACATAACTGCGGTCATTTTTGTAATAAATACAATCGAATGTCATCTAATGTCGTAGCCCTAACAGAACATAACTGCAGTCATTTTTGTAATAAATACAATCGAATGTCATCTAATGTCGTAGCCCTAACAGAACATAACTGCGGTCATTTTTGTAATAAATACAATCGAATGTCATCTAATGTCGTAGCCCTAACAGAACATAACTGCGGTCATTTTTGTAATAAATACAATCGAATGTCATCTAATGTCGTAGCCCTAACAGAACATAACTGCGGTCATTTTTGTAATAAATACAATCGAATGTCATCTAATGTCGTAGCCCTAACAGAACATAACTGCAGTCATTTTTGTAATAAATACAATCGAATGTCATCTAATGTCGTAGCCCTAACAGAACATAACTGCAGTCATTTTTGTAATAAATACAATCGAATGTCATCTAATGTCGTAGCCCTAACAGAACATAACTGCAGTCATTTTTGTAATAAATACAATCGAATGTCATCTAATGTCGTAGCCCTAACAGAACATAACTGCAGTCATTTTTGTAATAAATACAATCGAATGTCATCTAATGTCGTAGCCCTAACAGAACATAACTGCAGTCATTTTTGTAATAAATACAATCGAATGTCATCTAATGTCGTAGCCCTAACAGAACATAACTGCGGTCATTTTTGTAATAAATACAATCGAATGTCATCTAATGTCGTAGCCCTAACAGAACATAACTGCGGTCATTTTTGTAATAAATACAATCGAATGTCATCTAATGTCGTAGCCCTAACAGAACATAACTGCGGTCATTTTTGTAATAAATACAATCGAATGTCATCTAATGTCGTAGCCCTAACAGAACATAACTGCAGTCATTTTTGTAATAAATACAATCGAATGTCATCTAATGTCGTAGCCCTAACAGAACATAACTGCGGTCATTTTTGTAATAAATACAATCGAATGTCATCTAATGTCGTAGCCCTAACAGAACATAACTGCGGTCATTTTTGTAATAAATACAATCGAATGTCATCTAATGTCGTAGCCCTAACAGAACATAACTGCAGTCATTTTTGTAATAAATACAATCGAATGTCATCTAATGTCGTAGCCCTAACAGAACATAACTGCGGTCATTTTTGTAATAAATACAATCGAATGTCATCTAATGTCGTAGCCCTAACAGAACATAACTGCAGTCATTTTTGTAATAAATACAATCGAATGTCATCTAATGTCGTAGCCCTAACAGAACATAACTGCAGTCATTTTTGTAATAAATACAATCGAATGTCATCTAATGTCGTAGCCCTAACAGAACATAACTGCGGTCATTTTTGTAATAAATACAATCGAATGTCATCTAATGTCGTAGCCCTAACAGAACATAACTGCAGTCATTTTTGTAATAAATACAATCGAATGTCATCTAATGTCGTAGCCCTAACAGAACATAACTGCGGTCATTTTTGTAATAAATACAATCGAATGTCATCTAATGTCGTAGCCCTAACAGAACATAACTGCGGTCATTTTTGTAATAAATACAATCGAATGTCATCTAATGTCGTAGCCCTAACAGAACATAACTGCGGTCATTTTTGTAATAAATACAATCGAATGTCATCTAATGTCGTAGCCCTAACAGAACATAACTGCAGTCATTTTTGTAATAAATACAATCGAATGTCATCTAATGTCGTAGCCCTAACAGAACATAACTGCGGTCATTTTTGTAATAAATACAATCGAATGTCATCTAATGTCGTAGCCCTAACAGAACATAACTGCGGTCATTTTTGTAATAAATACAATCGAATGTCATCTAATGTCGTAGCCCCTAACAGAACATAACTGCAGTCATTTTTGTAATAAATACAATCGAATGTCATCTAATGTCGTAGCCCTAACAGAACATAACTGCAGTCATTTTTGTAATAAATACAATCGAATGTCATCTAATGTCGTAGCCCTAACAGAACATAACTGCAGTCATTTTTGTAATAAATACAATCGAATGTCATCTAATGTCGTAGCCCTAACAGAACATAACTGCAGTCATTTTTGTAATAAATACAATCGAATGTCATCTAATGTCGTAGCCCTAACAGAACATAACTGCAGTCATTTTTGTAATAAATACAATCGAATGTCATCTAATGTCGTAGCCCTAACAGAACATAACTGCAGTCATTTTTGTAATAAATACAATCGAATGTCATCTAATGTCGTAGCCCTAACAGAACATAACTGCAGTCATTTTTGTAATAAATACAATCGAATGTCATCTAATGTCGTAGCCCTAACAGAACATAACTGC
Organism: Ampullaceana balthica; assembly: GCA_944989445.1. NCBI lineage: Eukaryota > Metazoa > Mollusca > Gastropoda > Lymnaeidae > Ampullaceana > Ampullaceana balthica. The sequence goes on from CALYLW010000120.1 coordinate 997,902, forward strand.
AGTCATTTTTGTAATAAATACAATCGAATGTCATCTAATGTCGTAGCCCTAACAGAACATAACTGCAGTCATTTTTGTAATAAATACAATCGAATGTCATCTAATGTCGTACCCCTAACAGAACATAACTGCGGTCATTTTTGTAATAAATACAATCGAATGTCATCTAATGTCGTAGCCCTAACAGAACATAACTGCAGTCATTTTTGTAATAAATACAATCGAATGTCATCTAATGTCGTAGCCCCTAACAGAACATAACTGCAGTCATTTTTGTAATAAATACAATCGAATGTCATCTAATGTCGTAGCCCTAACAGAACATAACTGCAGTCATTTTTGTAATAAATACAATCGAATGTCATCTAATGTCGTAGCCCTAACAGAACATAACTGCAGTCATTTTTGTAATAAATACAATCGAATGTCATCTAATGTCGTAGCCCCTAACAGAACATAACTGCGGTCATTTTTGTAATAAATACAATCGAATGTCATCTAATGTCGTAGCCCTAACAGAACATAACTGCAGTCATTTTTGTAATAAATACAATCGAATGTCATCTAATGTCGTAGCCCTAACAGAACATAACTGCAGTCATTTTTGTAATAAATACAATCGAATGTCATCTAATGTCGTAGCCCTAACAGAACATAACTGCAGTCATTTTTGTAATAAATACAATCGAATGTCATCTAATGTCGTAGCCCTAACAGAACATAACTGCAGTCATTTTTGTAATAAATACAATCGAATGTCATCTAATGTCGTAGCCCTAACAGAACATAACTGCAGTCATTTTTGTAATAAATACAATCGAATGTCATCTAATGTCGTAGCCCTAACAGAACATAACTGCAGTCATTTTTGTAATAAATACAATCGAATGTCATCTAATGTCGTAGCCCTAACAGAACATAACTGCAGTCATTTTTGTAATAAATACAATCGAATGTCATCTAATGTCGTAGCCCTAACAGAACATAACTGCAGTCATTTTTGTAATAAATACAATCGAATGTCATCTAATGTCGTAGCCCTAACAGAACATAACTGCAGTCATTTTTGTAATAAATACAATCGAATGTCATCTAATGTCGTAGCCCTAACAGAACATAACTGCAGTCATTTTTGTAATAAATACAATCGAATGTCATCTAATGTCGTAGCCCTAACAGAACATAACTGCAGTCATTTTTGTAATAAATACAATCGAATGTCATCTAATGTCGTAGCCCTAACAGAACATAACTGCAGTCATTTTTGTAATAAATACAATCGAATGTCATCTAATGTCGTAGCCCTAACAGAACATAACTGCAGTCATTTTTGTAATAAATACAATCGAATGTCATCTAATGTCGTAGCCCTAACAGAACATAACTGCAGTCATTTTTGTAATAAATACAATCGAATGTCATCTAATGTCGTAGCCCTAACAGAACATAACTGCAGTCATTTTTGTAATAAATACAATCGAATGTCATCTAATGTCGTAGCCCTAACAGAACATAACTGCAGTCATTTTTGTAATAAATACAATCGAATGTCATCTAATGTCGTAGCCCTAACAGAACATAACTGCGGTCATTTTTGTAATAAATACAATCGAATGTCATCTAATGTCGTAGCCCTAACAGAACATAACTGCAGTCATTTTTGTAATAAATACAATCGAATGTCATCTAATGTCGTAGCCCTAACAGAACATAACTGCGGTCATTTTTGTAATAAATACAATCGAATGTCATCTAATGTCGTAGCCCTAACAGAACATAACTGCAGTCATTTTTGTAATAAATACAATCGAATGTCATCTAATGTCGTAGCCCTAACAGAACATAACTGCAGTCATTTTTGTAATAAATACAATCGAATGTCATCTAATGTCGTAGCCCTAACAGAACATAACTGCGGTCATTTTTGTAATAAATACAATCGAATGTCATCTAATGTCGTAGCCCTAACAGAACATAACTGCAGTCATTTTTGTAATAAATACAATCGAATGTCATCTAATGTCGTAGCCCTAACAGAACATAACTGCAGTCATTTTTGTAATAAATACAATCGAATGTCATCTAATGTCGTAGCCCTAACAGAACATAACTGCAGTCATTTTTGTAATAAATACAATCGAATGTCATCTAATGTCGTAGCCCTAACAGAACATAACTGCAGTCATTTTTGTAATAAATACAATCGAATGTCATCTAATGTCGTAGCCCTAACAGAACATAACTGCAGTCATTTTTGTAATAAATACAATCGAATGTCATCTAATGTCGTAGCCCTAACAGAACATAACTGCAGTCATTTTTGTAATAAATACAATCGAATGTCATCTAATGTCGTAGCCCTAACAGAACATAACTGCGGTCATTTTTGTAATAAATACAATCGAATGTCATCTAATGTCGTAGCCCTAACAGAACATAACTGCGGTCATTTTTGTAATAAATACAATCGAATGTCATCTAATGTCGTAGCCCTAACAGAACATAACTGCAGTCATTTTTGTAATAAATACAATCGAATGTCATCTAATGTCGTAGCCCTAACAGAACATAACTGCGGTCATTTTTGTAATAAATACAATCGAATGTCATCTAATGTCGTAGCCCTAACAGAACATAACTGCAGTCATTTTTGTAATAAATACAATCGAATGTCATCTAATGTCGTAGCCCTAACAGAACATAACTGCGGTCATTTTTGTAATAAATACAATCGAATGTCATCTAATGTCGTAGCCCTAACAGAACATAACTGCAGTCATTTTTGTAATAAATACAATCGAATGTCATCTAATGTCGTAGCCCTAACAGAACATAACTGCAGTCATTTTTGTAATAAATACAATCGAATGTCATCTAATGTCGTAGCCCTAACAGAACATAACTGCGGTCATTTTTGTAATAAATACAATCGAATGTCATCTAATGTCGTAGCCCTAACAGAACATAACTGCAGTCATTTTTGTAATAAATACAATCGAATGTCATCTAATGTCGTAGCCCTAACAGAACATAACTGCAGTCATTTTTGTAATAAATACTCACATTGATAAACAACAAAGCATCATATACTTTTGCATTCATTTGACCTCATAGCTTTTGTGTACTCAAAACATCTTATTATTTCGGCTTTAATGATAAATACAATGCCGTCGTAACAGAAAACATCCAAGAGTCGGTTCATTGTTAAGATTAGGCCAAGGGCCAGTTAAAATTTAAGCGCGGGTCGTATTTGGCCCGCGGGCCGGACATTAGCCATCCCTGTAGTAAAGTGAGCGAGCAATCACAAAGCATACTTTGAAGAATACGCGAAAGTGACTTGTTGAATATTGTTTTGGAGCGCTAACTGTTGAAAACAAAGACTTTATTTTTAGGTATGTATACAAATCATCGTATAATTTCTCTATTCGGCATTAGTGTTAAATGTATTTATATGTGAGTGTACTAATTTAGCAGTGCAAGATTGCATTATACATGTAGTGAATATTTTTTTTGTCGAATGTATAAGTTGGTGACCCCCAGAAAACCTTTCGCGACCCCCTTGGGAGGGTAAATCTAATGGCCTAGGAGGGATAAGAAGATGTTTAAGAGAAATGGTTCAAGAATTAGACCAGAAAAGTAGATAAAAAGCTAAAACGTTTGGCCACCTGTAAATTATGTTTGAAATTCAGGAGCAACTTTGTGTATGTTTGAATTTTCTTTGTTCATAATTTCAAAATTGTGAAATGAAAAGAAATGACTTAAGAATCTGTCAAGACATTGCCGTGCAGGAAAAAAATGGGTAAGTTGTTCCCCTAAATTGACTTTATACATGCATAACGAATAAATGGTTTACATTGTGTCATTGTGTGACTTTATACATCGAATCCAGGGGGAAAAAATGTTATCCACTTGCAGAGTTGTCAATTTTTTTTATCACCAATGTTTGGTGGTTAATGCCAAGCATTATAGAGTGTCATTATATTTTATGGATAACATTGTACTGAAGACGGGTACATCTTTTAAGTACCTTACACTGATGAATAATGAATATATGCAATTATATGCAGAGAAATCTTGTGAAAAAGGACAATAATGTTCTCACATATAATTGTAAATCACTGGTATGGTAATACATCAAAACAATGGTTAAATATCTTACATCCCAATGGCCTCTGTACATAAACAAGATCGATCTGTAGATACTTTCTGGATCTGGTAAAGTTATGTTGACTCTGTTCATTGCAATGGTGTTTATAATTCTTGCGCGGCCTTGCTGAAGTCTGCTTGGTATTGACATTGCGATAAATTCTGTTCCCCATTGGCCTTCTGGTGCGAGCATCTCTGTAGAAGATGTATGATCTTGTTAAAACTTTCTAGAGCATAGCTCAGCCAGTGAACATGGTGACGTAGTTAACAAAGATGGAACTTCGCACGATAACTCAGTTATTTTGAGGAATATAAACAATTAAACTAATGAAATTTGAATGTTGGTAGTTACACTACTGAAATTAGAATGTAAGTTGTTAAACTATTGAAATTTTATTTTAAGTACATGTTTTGTCAGAGGTACAGCTAAGGAAATCGGAACCACGGGAAATGTCAAATTTCAATATTTGAGAAATCCCATAATAATTGCAAAACATACTTGTTCATTTTGGCGGGAAAATGAGTTACTACAATTTTCTAGTTTAAATTGTAAAACTCTACAGTATTCTTTTGCTTTGTTCGTTTAAAAACAAAAAACTATAAATTGAGTTAAGATACAAAATTGTATACTGTAGTATTAATTTAATAATAAAGCTCAAATTTATTGTTTTCATTACACAATTTGTTTATGTATGCTGCATTTTATTTAAAAGCTTTAAATCAGTCCTACTCTATATGATAAAAAGGGAGTTAATAGGCTTTGCAAGTGGACTTCTCTTTTAGCCCCATAGCATATGTATAAATAGTATAAACAATAGAATTACGTCTATAAATACTAGGTGTATGTCCTATAGATGCAAAGCCGATACAAAACTGCGAATTTTAAAATTTTGGTAGGTCTGATGAATATTAAGTTCCCTCGTTTGTCTTTTAAATTCTACAGGACACCACAGAATATGAGAAAAACTTAATTGTAAATGTTTACATTACATACAAAAATATACACAACGTAACATTTAGTTTTTACATACGAACAGGTGCTGCTTAGAAATTAGATTACAGTTTTCCAGCATCTCCCTAGTGGCCTTTATGCACTGGTCAAACATGCTGAAGTTAGCTTTGCACTTAATTTTAGTTTCAAGCAATATTTAGTTAGAAAGAATATCACTATCATCTTTCATGCTTGCCCTTGTTTAACTGTAATACGTATTTCTGGGAATATTTCTATGGCATTAAAAAGATAGGTAATGGATAAAACTTTCCATCTCATAATTGAAGCTGCATTGTCGATTCCTACAGTAACACGTGTCGTGGTAGACTGAGTCACTACTTTTACTTAACCAATATAGCTGGAGTTTTTTCGTGTTTGTTATTTCGTTAAAATGTCTATTTTTATCATTGAACCCGCCGCTTTCAACAGGTAATTGGGTATAACACAGATTGCAAATGTTTCACCACAGGGTGATAACTGAATAAATTAGTGTTTTTCTGAATACTGTCGAAAACGTTGAATGGCGTTTTTTAAGAAAAAAATTATGTGTTTACTTTAGTAGCTTAGACTCAGACTAGTCTTAGTAATAGTACTATCACTGCCAAGCTAAGTCACTGGGAAAAGTTTTTCAGCAGAATTCTTTAAAAATGTATCAACTTAATTAACAAAAAATAACAGTACAGCTGACTTAGTTTTATTAGCCTGGTAAAAGTAACAGTACAGCTGAATTAGTTTTCTTAGCCTGGTAAATGGAATAATTAACGATTGGATGGCCAATGAAGAAAGATTTAGATATCGCAATTAGCTGGATAACGGAAGTGAAGGAAAAATACAAGGAAGAGGCATCATCAAAATACACCAAGTCCTGTCAATTCCACTTTTAATATCTTTATTTATTTAGTTTTGCCGCTTTTGTTTTTTTATAATGTGAAATATTTTAATGGTTGAAAAATGGGAATTATAAAGGTCTTGTCGGATTTCTGAGTAAGGGTTAAATCAGAGGCGTCTCTGGGATTGGTGTCACCCGGGGCGGTAGCTCATGGTGTCACCCCCTCACAACTAAATTCATAGAAAGCCTCCGAGTATTCCAGTGCAAAATAACGGCAAAATACAAAGTTTATATTTGGTGTCACTAATGTTCCCTCTAATATTCGTTGTCCATATGCAAAAGAAAAAGAAACCTCGTGTGCAAAGTACATCAGCACTAATTTTGTGTACAATGATTTACAAAATTTGCTGCATGGTAATTCTAAACTGCTTCGCGGCGTTGGTCAAATATCTGCTCGGCCGCGCAGCTTAAAGGGAACATTACTTGCCCCCCCCTTGTGATGGTGTAACCCGGTGCGGTCCGTACTCATCGCACCCCTTTGTGACGCCACTGCTTAGTGTAACTTACTAATTAATTTCGTGGCGGTGACTCGTACAATAGAAAAACAATTAAAGCGTTACAGATGAAGATTGGAGGCGATTGTCCTCTCCTTTTTTTGACATAAATTGTACAAAGTAAAATTTTAGATTTCGGTGTCACCCCCCAATTGGTGTAACCCGGGGCGGCCCGACCCCTACGCACCCCCTAGTGACGTCACTGGGTAAAATATCTGTATAATTCCGAAAAATCGTAATAAATAAATTTGATTTAGTATGTAGTTCTTAAACCAGCGCCCATGGGGTGCCGCAACCCAAGGAGCGCGGACCCATATACAGATATTTTTTTTCTAGGCAGGTTGGCAGGTCTCTGCTAGAATTAAACCAAGATATTTTGTCACTGAAACATTGTTTCATCTTCTGAGATTAGTTGATGATTGTGCATCGTCTATCGTCTTCGGTTTAAGAAATTAAGATAGATTTTTTAAGTCACCTTAAAGATCAAAAAGAAAGAGTTGCGACACATGGAAATTATGAGATCTGTAAACTGCCAAGTTGACGTCTCACCTGTTACAGGGTCGGCTGTTTTAAGCTTACATCTCACCTGTTACATGGTCGGCTGTTTTAAGCTTACATCTCACCTGTTACAAGGTTGGATGTTTTAAGTTGACATCTCACCTGTTACATGGTTGGCTGTTTTAAATTGACATCTCACATGTTACAGAGTCGGCTGTTTCAAGTTGGCATCTCACCTGCTACAGGGTCGGCTGTTTTAAGTTGACATCTCACCTGTTACATGGTCGGCTGTTTTAAGCTTACATCTCACCTGTTATATGGTCGGCTGTTTTAAGTTTACATCTCACCTGTTACAGGGTCGGCTGTTTTAAGCTTACATCTCACCTGTTACGTGGTCGGCTGTTTTAAGTTGACATCTCACCTGTTACATGGTCGGCTGTTTTAAGTTGACATCTCACCTGTTACAGGGTCGGCTGTTTTAAGCTTACATCTCACCTGTTAGAGGGTCGGCTGTTTTCCCCCATTGTTCACCAAACCCCTTAAGACAAATCTTGGTTATAGTTATACTTCTGCAACTCCCGCTGATCACACCAAACGATTTCTCTCCTGAAATTTGTGTACCTGGAATTTACAGTGCTCAACGTGAACATATTAGCAATGTGCTATACGGAGCTCAACGTGAATATTCTTACAATGTGCTATACTGAGATCAACGTTAACATATTAGCAATGTGCTATACTGAGATCAACGTTAACAAATTAGCAATGTGCTATACTGAGATCAACGTTAACATATTAGCAATGTGCTATACTGAGATCAACGTTAACATATAAGCAATGTGCTATACGGAGCTCAACATTAACATAATAGCAAAATAAATGTTTTAAACTTTTTATTTCAAGAAGAAGGGATTTAATTCTATTTATATGTCCCAATCTTTGAATCATACCTTGAGTTATTATTTTTACCTGTGAGTGTTTTCCCTTATTTTTACCCGTGAGTGTTCCCTTATTTTTACCTGTGAGTGTTCCCTTATTTTTACCCGTGAGAGTTCCCTTATTTTTACCTGTGAGTGTTCCCTTATTTTTACCTGGAGTTTTCCCTTATTTTTACCTGTGAGTGTTCCCTTATTTTTACCTGTAAGTGTTCCCTTATTTTTACCTGTGAGTGTTCCCTTATTTTTACCTGTGAGTGTTCCCTTATTTTTACCTGTGAGTGTTCCCTTATTTTTACCTGTGAGTGTTCCCTTATGATCAAAAACGTCAATACACTCAGACATACTAATAGCTTCATAACTGTAAAATAAATCAAATACAATAATTAGTGCAATCAGGATAAGAAACTAGAACCTAACTAAGAAAATAACTAAAAACCTAACTAAGAACCTAACTAAGAACATAACTAAGAACCTAACTAAGAACCTAACTAAGAACCTAACTAAGAACCTAACTAAGAACCTAACTAAGAACCTAACTAAGAACCTAACTAAGAATCTAACTAAGAACACAACTAAGAACCTAACTAAGAACCTAACTAAGAACCTAACTAAGAACCTAAACAGTTAGGAAAGGGCTTTAACTTAAAATGGATTATTTACTACACATACTTTTTAAAAGGGATCTTTAGCCCAAAATTACATTTTTTTAAAGAGAACTTGTGTCTATTTTATATGGGTAATAATGCGATTACGTTGTCAATAGTGCCTATCGGTGTTGTTGCATTAGTTAAATCATGTGTTCTAGCCTCAAGTTTGCCAAGAGGCAGCCAAATGAAAAAGAATATTAAATTAAAGCGATATTTTTCATAATGCAACCCTCGCCTGTAAATTGCGTGTTAAAAATTACCCTAAAATTGATAACATCTAGTAATATATTCCACAACAATGATAAGCGCTACCATAACAATGATAAGCGCTACCATAACAATGATAAGCGCTACCATAACAATGATAAGCGCTACCATAACAATGATAAGCGCTACCATAACAATGATAAGCGCTACCATAACAATGATAAGCGCTACCATAACAATGATAAGCGCTACCATAACAATGATAAGCGCTACCATAACAATGATAAGCGCTACCATAACAATGATAAGCGCTACCATAACAATGATAATCGCTACCATAACAATGATAAGCTCTACCATAACAATGATAAGCGCTACCATAACAATGATAAGCGCTACCATAACAATGATAAGCGCTACCATAACAATGATAAGCGCTACCATAACAATGATAAGCGCTTAAGTGCTACACAACAATGACAGTCGTTACCAAAACAATTATACGCTGAAAAATTGAGCAAAAGTATAATATGCTTTAAATGCTAATTTTCAAACAAAATATGTGAAGGTACAGTTATTTTATTTTTAGGATTGTAAAATTAAGCAATATGACAAATTTTGAAACGACCCAAAATATGTGTGTATTTAACTTGCCTTTGCAATGTAATTCTTTGTGTCGTATTTTCACCCTTGAATGGAATATTTTCAAATGTGAAGTTATAGTGGTCTGAATGCAAAATGCTACTATAATAAATTTCAATTTCATTTGGTCCTTCTGCAGAAATGATTTGAAAGGCTGGATTATCACTGAAATACAGAGAGCGAAAACGTAGCATCACGTGATGAAGACATTCATCAATAAGATTTTGTCTTGTTCTCTGAGATGGAGGAGTCTTGATGTTTAATTTGACATTTACTGAAATTTGCAGGTGATTTGTGTCATGTGATGCTTCAAAGTGGTTCCCCAAGGAAAAGTGGGTCTCGCATTTTTCACATAAAATTACATGCTTGAAAGGCTCTTCGTAGTTTGTTTTTTTTATAAATTGTTCGTAAACATTTCTAAAATTAATTACAAATGTTATTCATTATTTTTTTGTTCGGATTGATGTACGATTGGTCGTCATCTTCAAGACACAAAATACTGAAGTTCGAAAACTATCTTGTGTGCTCACCAACTGTTGCTTAATACCGTTGTTTTTTTTTGTTTTTTTTTGTTTTTTTTTATTGTAATAACAATACAAGCCTTGTTTATCATTGTATTTCTGCATCGGATGTAGCAACCAACTGCAACAGTCAAAAGCGAGGACAAACTCCGGAGGTGCCGGAGGGTCAATCGATTGATGGGTTAGTGAATCGACAAGTAAGTGTTTCGATTAAGCGGAAGTAGTTAGATCGGTGAGTGGATGAATTGGTGAGTGGACAGATGTGTGAGAGGCTAAGGGTATGGGTGTGTCATCCCATTTAACGAAACAAAAATACATGTGATACGATAAATTAAATCATTGTCTTACAGCAGAGTAATGATAGCATAATGTCGTCCCCACGCCTCCACTGGCACTGCAGTGAATGTCGATATCTCACTTTCGCTGGCAAACAACCATACTGTTATTCCGAAGCGACCTTTGCCGTAAACTTTAAAGACACCTTTTCTAACCAGATTTGTCTCATCCCTTTAAAAGACATATTATTTATTCATGTGAATTACACAATTCTCATCATAACATGAGTGTTTTAATGTTAAAACGTAACTCTACTGTTTATTGTTGACTATAATTATAGCTGTGCTCTAATCCTACCTACCAATAGTGTCTCTACTTATCAAAGTGGCATGTTAATTAAAGATTTCTAATCCTATCAACAAAAGTGTCTTTACCTATCAAAGTATCATGTTAATTAAAGATTTCTAATCCTATCAACAAAAGTGTCTTTACCTATCAAAGTATCATGTTAATTAAAGATTTTTAATCCTACCTACCAATAGTGTCTCTACCTTCCTAAGTGTCTCTACCTACCCAAGTGCCTCTACCTACCACAGTATCTCTACCTACCAATAGTGTCTCTACCTACCAATAGTGCATCTACCTACCATAGTGTCTTGTTAACCTCAAAAGTATGAAATGTTCCTCTTATGATATATGCCGCCTGTTTTTCTCGACCTGGTTCTTCATTGTGGGCATACTCAAAGTTGACCTTTAATTTTTTTTAAAAGACAACATAAAATTCATACACGCTTCCAACAGGGATTCTATAAATAAAGCTATACTTGTTACCAAAGACATGTTGAAGTTTTAATGCAGGGCTCCAGAATTGTCCAACATGTCACGTGATTGAATAGCGGAATGTTTTCGGTGTTTGATTTTGAAACATTAACTTGTCTAAAGAACTTCTTCTATTTCCATTGACTAGAAACACTCCTCATAGTAACCAAAAAGTTAACCATCCCATGATTGTGTCTAGTTATTCTTACACACATCCCATGAGTGTGTCTAGTTATTCTTACACACATCCCATGAGTGTGTCTAGTTATTCTTACACACATCCCATGGTTGTGTCTAGTTATTCTTACACACATCCCATGGTTGTGTCTAGTTATTCTTACACACATCCCATGGTTGTGTCTAGTTATTCTTACACACATCCCATGGTTGTGTCTAGTTATTCTTACACACATCCCATGGTTGTGTCTAGTTATTCTTACACACATCCCATGGTTGTGTCTAGTTATTCTTACACACATCCCATGATTGTGTCTAGTTATTCTTACACACATCCCATGGTTGTGTCTAGTTATTCTTACACACATCCCATGGTTGTGTCTAGTTATTCTTACACACATCCCATGGTTGTGTCTAGTTATTCTTACACACATCCCATGATTGTGTCTAGTTATTCTTACACACATCCCATGATTGTGTCTAGTTATTCTTACACACATCCCATGATTGTGTCTAGTTATTCTTACACACATCCCATGGTTGTGTCTAGTTATTCTTACACACATCCCATGATTGTGTCTAGTTATTCTTACACACATCCCATGATTGTGTCTAGTTATTCTTACATATATCTCTGTAATGCGATCATATATCTTTGTATTGCGATCATATATCTCTGTATTGCGATCATATATCTCTGTATTGCGATCATATATCTCTGTATTGTGATCATATATCTCTGTATAGCGATCATACATCTCTGTATTGCGATCATATATCTCTGTATTACGATCATACATCTCTGTATTGCTATCATATATCTCTGTATTGCGATCATATATCTCTGTATTGCGATCATATATCTCTGTATTGCGATCCTTAAATATCTCTGTATTGCGATCATTTAAATACTTTATTAAAACTTACAAATAAGCAAAATTCCTTAAACCAAAATAAGAACATTTTTCTTTCGTCGAGTTATAGTTACTGACATCTATAGCAGCTGGGATACTAGTTACTGCCATCTATAGCAGCTGGGATACTAGTTACTGCCATCTATAGCGCCTGGGATACTAGTTACTGTCATCTATAGCAGCTGGGATACTAGTAACTGCCATCTATAGCAGCTGAGATACTAGTTACTGCCATCTATAGCAGCTGGGAAAACAAAACAAGCGGATCGATCAACAGTTGACAAATACAACTCATTGACATCCTGAATTTTTGGAATATTTGCATGAACAATGTACATATGGACAATGTACATATGAACAGCGTACATATGAACAATGTATGACAGCAGCTTTTGCTGATCATGGCAAACTTCTTAATCATTCCTTTCGATTCATTGTAAACCATATTTATAGTAAATTACCATTGCTAGGAAAGTAAAGATTTAAAAAATGAATGTTACCACAAAAGAAGTGTCAGAGAATGTAGCCACATTGACTGTTATCCTGCTGTTATTGTAGAAGCTATCATTGAAAGTCATTCTGGGAAACGCCAGTAAAAATAAAGAGCCAATGGTACCATTTGTTGCTGCGTGAAAATAAAAGTAAAATTATATCGCCAGAATGTTTTTTTAAACATTTTTGTTGTTTTTATTGATGATTTTAAAAGCTTTATTTTCTAAAAAAATATTCAATAGTGAATAATAAGTTTCTAATACGATGAAATGCCGCTAAAATGTAAAGCTCAATAAAAAAAAATTTGTATTAATTTTTAAAAAATATTTTTTTAAAAACTTTTTCATACATAACTTATTCATTACCTACCGACCTAACAGATCTTCTATTTTACAATGGACATATGTTTACCTGTCCTACACATGTTCAATATAATCTGGCTGATATGTTTACCTGTCCTACACATGTTCAATATAATCTGGCTGATATGTTTACCTGTCCTACACATGTTCAATATAATCTGGCTGATATGTTTACCTGTCCTACACATGTTCAATATAATCTGGCTGATATGTTTACCTGTCCTACACATGTTCAATATAATCTGGCTGATATGTTTACCTGCCCTACACATGTTCAATATAATCTGGCTGATATGTTTACCTGTCCTACACATGTTCAATATAATCTGGCTGATATGTTTACCTGTCCTACACATGTTCAATATAATCTGGCTGATATGTTTACCTGCACTACAAATGTTCAATATAATCTGGATGATATGTTTACCTGCCCTACACACGTTCAATATAATCTGGCTGATATGTTTACCTGCACTACACATGTTCAATATAATCTGGATGATATGTTTACCTGCCCTACACATGTTCAATATAATCTGGATGATATGTTTACCTGCCCTACACATGTTCAATATAATCTGGCTGATATGTTTACCTGCCCTACACATGTTCAATATAATCTGGATGATATGTTTACCTGCCCTACACATGTTCAATATAATCTGGCTGAGGATGACGTTATGAGGTGTGATTATTTTCTAAGGTTGTTTTTAATCTTACCCGTGACATCTTTAGGAACCACAAGGACTATAAGGAGCCACAGCCGAAGTCCAGCGCTCATTGTCCCAATAGTTGCAAATGTTCAAAAGTTAGCGGCATTGCTGCTTTAATAATGATTTAAGAGGGTAAAATGTAAACATAACTTTGAACCATTAAATTTTCATAAAATAGCTCAAGTGCTAAATAAATGGAATAAAATGGCTACACTATCAAATTTCATTAACACTGGAGTTTATGTTTCTTAGAACACGCCTCAGAATCAGCAGTCCTTTTATAGGATAAAACCTCAAATTGCTTCGAAGGATCTTATACAATAACTGACTACTTTGGAAGATCTTAAAAATCACTGACTGCTTTGAAAGATCTTATACAATCGCTGGCTGCTTTGGAAGATCTTATGCAATCACTGACTGCTTAGGAATATCTTTTTAAAAAATCATTGAGTGCATTGGAAGATATACAATCCAATCTCCTTGCGAAGAATGGTTCGCTTCTTTCCGTCGCTCTATTTTTGTACCAGCCAACGCCCTCCCCCAAATCATACTGCATTCGATAACGTATTTTAGCTACAGTTTTTTGTTCCATTACCCTTTACCACAAGGAGGCTAAGACGAAGGATACTTTCTTTTTAAATTATGCTTTAAATTATTTGTATTGGCTACACAAGTCATTCAGTTCAGTAGGAGCAGTATTTCCCATTGTTCTGAGATGTCTTTATATTCAACCACATACTTCGTTTTAAAACTATCAATGTTCTTATTATTTTTGAAAAGTTGGTTGGCATTTGCCTACAACAGAACATTTGCGAAATCCTTTAATTTTCATCAGTATTGGAAAAAGTCTAAAACTTATGTAGCTGTTTTAGACTTGTCTTGTTTACACCTAACAACAAAATACCTAACCTATCAAACATTTAATCAAGGTAAACAAGGGTTGCGATATTGAATTTTTACAGAATATTTCACAATACATCACTAACTTAAGTTACACTGTAACTATAGAGGTAAACACATTACAAAGGAAAATTGTCCACTCATTAGCGATTTAAAGAAGAAATGTGATTACTAATTGAGATTAGCAAATGGCTTTAAAGACGACTTCCGGTAAAAGACATTCGTTCGCACTCATTCAAGCACAAAAATACTGTTGTTCTTTTCGTGCGCATCTGTTCACATGTGAGAAAATGATTTGTACAATGGCTAGATATCCTAGAATTATAATTAAGAAGATTTTCTTCTGAAGTAAAACTTTTTATTCTTCTTATTTTTCGTAACTATTAGCTCATCCTGTGATATCTGGCTTGTATTTAGATACCACTATGATACTATTAGCTTATCCTGTGATATCTGTCTTGTATTTAGATACTGCTATGATACTATTAGCTTATCCTGTGATATCTGTCTTGTATTTAGATACCACTATGATACTATTAGCTTATCCTGTGATATCTGACTTGTATTTAGATACCACTATGATACTATTAGCTTATCCTGTGATATCTGTCTTGTATTTAGATACCACTATGATACTATTAGCTTATCCTGTGATATCTGTCTTGTATTTAGATACCGCTATGATACTATTAGCTTATCCTGTGATATCTGACTTGTATTTAGATACTGCTATGATACTATTAG
Organism: Ampullaceana balthica; assembly: GCA_944989445.1. Lineage (NCBI taxonomy): Eukaryota > Metazoa > Mollusca > Gastropoda > Lymnaeidae > Ampullaceana > Ampullaceana balthica. The sequence continues at coordinate 1,013,272 of CALYLW010000120.1, forward strand.
CTTATCCTGTGATATTGTCTTGTATTTAGATACCGCTATGATACTATTAGTTTATCCTGTGATATCTGTCTTGTATTTAGATACCGCTATGATACTATTAGCTTATCCTGTGATATCTGTCTTGTACTTAGATACCGCTATGATACTATTAGCTTATCCTGTGATATCTGGCTTGTATTTAGATACCGCTATGATACTATTAGCTTATCCTGTGATATCTGTCTTGTATTTAGATACCGCTATGATACTATTAGCTTATCCTGTGATATCTGGCTTGTATTTAGATACCGCTTTGATACTATTAGCTTATCATGTGATATCTGACTTGTATTTAGATACCTCTATGATACTATTAGCTTATCCTGTGATATCTGACTTGTATTTAGATACCACTATGATACTATTAGCTTATCCTGTGATATCTGACTTGTATTTAGATACCGCTATGATACTATTAGCTTATCCTGTGATATCTGTCTTGTACTTAGATACCGCTATGATACTATTAGCTTATCCTGTGATATCTGACTTGTATTTGGATACCTCTATGATACTATTAGCTTATCCTGTGATATCTGACTTGTATTTAGATACCTCTATGATACACCTTTCAGGTGTCTGCAAAAGGTCAGACAAGAGTCAGCTCTTCTGTCCCCTCTGATCCTATCGGTCCTATGGCTATGGTTTAACTAGATAATGGATAGGGACGTTGTAAACTCCTTTCATCCAGTCATCGGCGTCACAAATTGGATTAACTTATTTTGAATCCCCCCACACACACACACCCCCCTTCTTTTCAAGCCCGCTTGTTTCCTTGGGTGACTATACGTGACGTTGTAAATCTAAACGATTTATTTACTACTAGATAACTTTTCGCTTGCCGCACATCATTAAAATGTATAACTAAAATAATCGCCAAACATTCATGATGTATGAAACTCTCTCGAGTTGAAGGGAGGAGTCATTAAAATATACCACAGCAGTCATAGAAATCTGTGACTTAAGTGTTACTTCCTGCCATGGAAACACATCAACTGGTAAAAATCAATGATGAAATAGACTAATCAAGAATCCACAGATTTCTGTCATAATTACGTCATGGACTGCTAATGTTAAATTTCAAAATTATTCATAGACTGCTAAAGTTAAATGTCGTAATTCTGTTATTACAATTAATGCCCGATGTTCAGAACTGGCATTATAAATTAGATCAAATATCGATGAGAATGAGGGATTAAATGTGTTTAGGTTTTTTATGACAAAGAGAGCAGTAACATATTCAAGATTTCCCTACATATAGGTACTTCACTAAAAATTTGACTTATATTAATTAAAATTTATACCTAGAAAGGAATTAATATTATCTTTCCTAAGATGCCAATTTGATTTCTGTATATTAAATTTTGAACACGTTATCGCATTTTAAGTGTCAGAATGTTTCCTTAAAAAAATATAGCCTTAGAAATTAATTGCCAAAAATCTGAGCCCGAAAATGTCTTCTTCGATACTCAAAATACCAAAAGCTAAAGCCTTCAAAATTTCCACAAAGTTTAATTAGGTATCTGACTTCAAAAGAAACTATTGCCATTTTAATATTGCAATGCATATATCATAATATGATTAATATATTATATTAACAAGTGAAATTTAAAAAAAATCAACGTAGGTAAATTTTATTAAGAATATATCGCCTGACTGGCCATAACTTTTTAATCATCAAATCTATAGCCCTCAAATTTAATCATCAAATCTATAGCCCTCAAATCTTCACCATAATTAAATTAGATATTGGGCTAATAAAAAAATTCACTCTGACATTAATATACCTATAAATATATTATTACATGGCATTAGGACAAAACGGGGTAAGTAAATTTCATTAAAAATTTTGCGCTGCAGCAAAACGCTAAAATTACCATAACGTTTTTACTATGAAAGCTGTAGACCTCTAGCTTTATCAAAGTTTAATTAAATGTTGGCTGCAACGTGAAACTCTTGAGACATTTGGCTCTAAATGTATTATTAATAAGAGGAATTTGATATAACAGTGCTTTAAAGTTTTATTTATGAAGTAACACGAATAGCCTCAGCGCAGCACCCAATATTCTATAACATGTAACCAATAATGCTTGAGCCATCAAATTTTCAGTATAATCTAATATCATTTAATAACAACTAATTTTTTTTTAAATATAGCAAAATAGAAATAAATCACTTAGATGCAAATCAATATCCATGTTCAGGGGGTGAATGAACCATTCAGAGAAGAAAAAAAAGAAAAAGAGGAAGAACAAAAAAAAACTGATAATCTGAAAATGTAAACCATAAGCAAGGCATGCCGCGTTAAGGGCGCCCATATTCAATCTTTTTTTTATAATTGTTCTGCGCATGTCGAAAATTGACGGAAAAACTTTTTCGCAAAATGAACGGTTCGCTCTACATGTTCCTCGGAATTTCGTGTTTTACGTCAATTTAATTTTGTCATCACATACGTCAGATATATATCTTCCTGTAACCCTCTAACTGTTTTGAGAGGATGTAAACGTTGGGATTTTTTTCCTTCACTTTTATTGCTCGGTACGCTGCTAAGGTCTTAAAAACGTTTATTGTAAGCCATTATTCGTAATTGAAACCTAAAATCTTGAGTTGAGCATCCAATTCCGGTCATTAAAAACATCAACTTCGTCAGTTAAAAATTTGCCTGTGACTGGTACGACTTTCCGATTGTCATCACCCCCTCAAAATCGTTAATAAACAAAAGAGAGAGAGAGAGAGATGAAAAACAAAAGCCTCTGTGCTTCCTCTGTGGAAAAATCCTGTGCAATGACAACATAAAGCCTGTTAGACTCCGAGATCACTTGGAGAAAGTCCATCCATCCAATTCCAAGGACAGTGTTGAGGTCTTCAAGCAGAAGAGAGCTCGCTTCTTGACCTCAGGTACCTTGCCCAAGCTTGGATTTTCTTTGTCACAGAAACCTGCACTGGAGGCATCATTCAAGGTTGCATATCTTATTGCAAAGAACAAGAAGCCCCACACCATTGGAGAACTTTGGTGACGCCTTGTGCTCTGGAGATGGTGGAACTGATGTGTGGTCACCAGCAGAGGAAGCATGTTGAGAAAGTTACTTTGTCCAATGACACTATTCATTCCAGGATTAGTGACATTGCTGCAGACTTTCTGGATCAAGTCTTGTGCGAGATGAGAAGCAATACTTTTTCATTTAGCATGCAGCTGGATGAAGCCACTGATGTAGCACAATGCAGTCAGATTCTTGTATTTGTGAGATATGTTCTCAGTGGATTGCTGAAGGAGGAATTTCTCTTTTGTAAGCCACTCCTAGCTACTACCAAAGCTGCTGATGTGCTGCAGATAGTCAGGGCATTCTTTACTGAAAACCAGTTTGACTGGACTTCAAGAATTTCTTCAATTTGCAAGGTGGTGCTCCCTCCATGCTCGGTAATAAGTCAGGATTTTCAGCCCTGGTAAAGAAAGAAGTTCCAGATATTGTCACTACACACTTTATCCTTCATCGCCAGGCCCTGGCATGCAAAACTCTACCTCCAACCTTGAGGTCAGTTCTTTCTACTGCAGTCCAAGTTGTAAATTTTATCCGCTCACATGCCTTGAACCATTGCCTCTTCAAGTTGTTCTGTCAGGAGGTGGGCTCTGAGCATGAAGTTGTGCTCTACCACACTGGGGTGCGCTGGTTGTCCAGGGGACGGATACTTTCACGGTTAGTAGAACTGAGAGTCGAGCTTGCCATTTTCTTGCGAGAAAAACAGAGTGACCTTGCTGACAAGTTTGACTGTCCAAATTTCATTCATTACTTGGCATACCTGGCTGACATCTTCACCATCTTGAATGATTTGAACACATCTCTCCAAGGACCTGCTATGACTGTAATGGATGCTACTGAGAGATTGCAAGCCTTCCTTAACAAAGCGCCACTATTCCAACGACGACTAGAAAAAGTCCAACTTGGCCAACTTTCCACTCTTGGATGAAGTTCTAATATCTGGTGCAGAAGGGATCACTGCCTGACAAAATCAAAGGGGAATTTTCATAGCACCTTTTAACATTGCAAAAGTCCTTTGATGGGTTTTTCTGTCAAGAAATTTCTAGGAAGGACCTTCGGATTAGCAATCCTTTTCTCTGTGACTTGGACAACATTTATGACAGTGACTTTGCTAAAGATGACCTGATTGATTTGAGAACCAGAGAAGTACCGAGGAGTGCCTTCAGTTGCAATACCTTGATTGAATTTTGGTGCGCCCAGCTAGATTCCTACCCACAACTAGCCAAGAGGGCAGTATTGACTCTCCTTCCATTTATCACAACCTATCTCTGGGAAGCAGGATTCTCCACACCTTTGACGATTAAAACCAAGGAAAGGAATAAGTTGAATGCAGAGGATGACATGAGAGTTACTTTGTCCAAAACAGTCTCCAGATTTAAATCGCTGATTGATCATAAGAAGCAGCATATCTCTCACTAAATTCCCTGTTGCCTATTGTCAAAACTGTTCTGTTCCTAAAATAAACATAGTTTATTATGCATTTTCTGCAAGTTTCACGAGGGGGTGCATGAACTTTTTTGGGCATCTGAAGGGGTGCATGGACCCCAAAAATTTAGGAACCACTACCAAGAGTAAGGTAGGAGTCATACATAAAGCAATTAATTCTAATTTGGAAATACAACACAAAGATAACTTAATACAACCCTCAGATTGACATAAGGATAAAAACACCTTTCTTATTCCGTATGCAAGAACAAACACATACAAATTTTCGATCTTCTCGTCCGGAATTCGGGCGTGCAATGGGTTGCCTGAAGAAACCAGGAAAGCCAACACTTTATCAACATTTAAATCTCTAATAAAAATCCAGGACTAAACAACCATGGATGAGCGTAGGACGCAATAATCTTCTGTATAGAAGGAGCGTCTGTAACAGATAAGATGAGAGACGGAGGAGTTGGGCATCAAGTTTTAGGTCCCTTAGCCTTTCAATTGATGGAAACTACCTGACTTTAAATCTTGAAACAAAATAGAAACAAACAAAAAATGTGTATTAATTGAATTTACGGAACATAGGTGTAAAACTGATGTAATGGCTTTTTTAAATTAATAACATCAAGATGAATTTAACACACCATTGATTTTTTGTCTTTTTACTGAAAGTTTAAACTTCTCATACCTGGGCGGCACTCCTTGTCAAAGTTCAACCATCGGTGACGACGTTAATGATTGTATAAGACATCTTCAAAGTATGTATGGGTCAAGAGAGGTACTTGCATAGAAACTAAAAAAAAGATAACATAGCAGCTGTGCTTCAGATGCTACTCTGTGTGTATAAATCTCAGAGTGTCTAACGGTGCAATTCTTAAACAATGAATCACTTCATACGACAAGCCAGCATCTAATGTTAGGACAAAGTCATAGAAACTGAGGTCACATCGTGTGTGGGTCTCTCCAGCATCTTTCCCTTTCTCATGTAGCTCCAGCATCTTTACCTTTCTCGTGTAGCTCCAGCATCTTTACCTGTCTCGTGTAGCTCCAGCATCTTTACCTGTCTCGTGTAGCTCCAGCATCTTTACCTTTCTCGTGTAGCTCCAGCATCTTTACCTGTCTCGTGTAGCTCCAGCATCTTTACCTTTCTCGTGTAGCTCCAGCATCTTTACCTGTCTCGTGTAGCTCCAGCATCTTTACCTGTCTCGTGTAGCTCCAGCATCTTTACCTGTCTCGTGTAGCTCCAGCATATTTACCTGTCTCGTGTAGCTCCAGCATCTTTACCTGTCTCATGTAGCTTATCACGTGCATTTTGACAAATACACTTTTGTAATTAAATAATTTAGGGTGTGCTAGCCAGCGTACAACTTAAACAATAAACGCCGTTAGACATTAACCATTCATTTAAATCAATTATAGAATCGTATACAATCCCGAAAACAATGTTCGAATTCCTAATTCAATAATTTGTATTGGCAATAATTAGTGGGATGGGAGCTGAGTAACGTAACATTCTCACTGTAAACAAAGAAACAGACTGTCAATTGGACTAGGTAATTATAGACGTTATTATTATTATAAAAAATTAATTGGATGAAATCAAAAGTCATAACAAATAAACATTGATTGATAAACATTTTTCCTTGACTGTTTGAATGGACCAAAGTGTAACACACCGCGGTTGAACAAAATTAAATATTTATGAAACATTCTAACAAAGTACATAATCGTAATTACTTTATAAAACTTGATTTTAACTAGACATAACATCAATTAAATTAAAACAGAAAAAAATGGACTTACTGAAACAATAATAAACATTTTATTCTGAATTCAGGATTGCATGCTTCTCTACATTAAATCTGTAATCCTAAAATAAAATTAAAACTAAACTTTATGCCATAACTAAATGTTACAGTCACAAATAGTCATCTATGTAAGTAGACACTGGAGCATACGGTCACACATAGAAGTAGTCACTACATAGTGAAGTCATCTATGTTAGTAGACACTGGAGCATACGGTCACACATAGAAGTAGTCACTACAAAGTGAATTCATTCATGTGGGAGACATTGGACATGAGAGTTGACGTAACTTGTGACGCCGCCTGGCTGGTCTTGTCATAGCCGACACTCCCCTGGTCACTAGTTTTTTTGCTCCTCATTGATCCGGCTTTGCTCATTTGATCGTCGCTGGTAAAGCAAAATTAAACTTTTATTAGAACTAGCCAAATTTTTATAACTTGATTATAGTTAACCTTATGAGTAAAATTATTTGAAAAATAAAATCTGGTGAAATTATCTTCTGGCAGTTGACCTAGTTGACACCACGTAATCTTTTGGCGTTAATGTAACTGATGATAGACTCTTTTATAATAATAATAGGTTGCGATGGGGCGCCGTGGCGCCTAAGGCGCCCACTGTTTTTAGGGCGCCTATGGCGCCCACTTTTTTTCAAAAGCCCAACTAACTTATCCTTGTTTGATAAATACTTAATATTAAACTTACTGAAATGTACAAAAAGTATTTTATAATAAGGGTTGTTGGGCGCCTACGGCGCTCACTGCAGCAGTAGGGCGCCTATGGCGCCTATTTTTTTTGTTTTGTCAAAAGCCCAAGTAACTTATCCTTCTTTGATAAATACGAAATGTTAAACTTGCTGAAATGTACACAAAGTATTTTATAATTATAAATCCTCAAATCCTATTTTTACGTCGTTCCCTTTTCAAAAATTAAAATATAAGCTAAATAAAATGACGTAATATAATATTTTTTTACAGCGCGTCTTTAATTTATAATTATTTTGCACACCTTTTTGCGCGCCTTCTGATGCACACCTCTTATTAAAATATAAGCTCAAAATATGACGTCATAGCGTTACACATACATCCAATGAGTGACTTGGGCTATTATCAATATCAATATAAATAATTCCCGTTGTCTGTATGTATGTATGTATGTATGTATGGAATAATGATTTTAGGTGCCGCTGCGATCGATTTGTTTAATAGTGCGAACCAAATTACTGCACCAAAAATAACACTTTCCGAACGTTCCGCATAAAATTTTGTTCAATATGATAATAAATGAATCAAATAAAAATAAATAAAATAAATGAAAGTTCTGTATTACGTTATTTTTTAATCTGATGTGTATTTATTTTGAAAACTTCCGTCATTTTTGACGGATGATACGCCGTGGGTCTCTCCAGAGTTCATTCTTTTCATTCACTCACAGTCGTTTGTCCAAACCCACCCCATTTTGACAACTGTGTCTTTCAGGAAGTCTTCACCCGTCACTAAATCATTAGCGGCGTATGCTATGCCGCGGGTCAGCTAGTATTATTTATATTTATAAGCTAAAAAATGTCGTCATAGCGTTACACATACATCCAACGAGTGACTTGGGATATTATATTATTTATAATGGCTAAACTGTTTTTAAAAATGGTTACAAGCAGTTAAATGCTTCAGACAGAGTTTGACTGCTAAAAAGGGATTTTTAAAAACCACGTTTTTATAAGTGGACTAAAAAGAAGAAAATAATTTAAAACGTATAAGTTCAAGTACTTTCATTTAATATGACTAAAAATGTGGGGCGAGCGCTTATCAGGTTTAGTAACATATGCAGTTCACTCATTCTCTCACTTATAGATCTCTCCTTTGCCTTCTAAATTATAAATCTTTAATTTTATACCAAACACCCGTTGTAATAAAATACAAGTTACACAGAGAAACTTTCTCATAGGAGCGGTGACACTGTGGCTCCAAGACATCTGAACTTGCTCGGTACTTGATAACAATTAGTACATAAATGTATAACATATAAACAAGGGACGCGGTGGTCGAGTGGCAGCGCGCTCGACTGGCGTGCCGCACGATGGTCATGGGTTCGAATCCATGTAAAGTCAAGGGGCGTCCCTAAGTCCACCCCAGTGCCCCATAGGCCAACATGTTCTGACAACCTATGCCACTTTATGACAACATAATTGATTACACTATTGGCCACACGACTGGACTATTTGGATTTCACCGTTTTATTTGTGTACTATATGTTCGTTGAAACGTTCGCTGTCAGGCTAACTCATACCCTGTTTATATGTTATACATTTACTAATTTATAAGCCTAGACATCAACAAAATGAGGTGCGCGCTGGACTATCGATCCGAGGCAGAACCCGAGTCGCGGGTTCGATCACAGGTACTGGCATTGTGCTGGCTTGTTAGTGGTGGCCAAATGAAATCTGTGAACGCTACTTCACTTGCCACATAGACCGTCATGGTCTGAAGGGGTTATTATTATTATCATTATTATTATCAACAAAATGACTTGTAATTCAAATAAATGTCTTTAATAAATCAATCCAGCAAGCTGTGACTAGTTTCACAAAAAGACTTTTCTTAGTTTCTAAATGATTATAATTCATGGAAAAAAGAGAAGGCTTGAAATAAGAGAACAAGACCGTTTGTCTCAGCAGTCTTGACTGTCTTGTTTTCTGTTTTTATTTCCATATTCTACAAACCTTCTTCTCTCGCTGTTTTTTTTTAAATAACAGGAACCAAAGAGCCAAAGTTAATTGCTAAAGGTTGTTTAAAATATATATAATATATATATAATTATATATAGTTCTTTTAGTGACATCCTTACCGCGAAATATTGCTAACATGTTCAGATTCAAATGGTGTCTTTTCCTTTGCTGACTTCCTGAAAAAGCACAATTTAAAATGATTGACGATAATTTGACCCACTTTCATGTTCTCAATATAATCTTGTTGTATTCTGTGTTCTAAAACATTTCCAAATTGATGTTCTTTGACTTACGTAAATAATTTCCTTTCTGTGTATTTCTTCCTGAAAAATAAAAGAACATCAAAATGTTTAATTGATTGTCGAGTGATAATCTGCGAAACATTATTTAGCTTTATTAGATAACAGTTTAATAATAATAATAATAATAATAATAATAATAATAGTTTTAAGTAGCTTTCGCCTATTTCGCGATTCAGAAACTTGGTAATTTTTATTTTTTATTCAAATGTCATAAGCATCAAATTTTTGCACAACAATTTAAGTCCTATAAGAGTTACTTACGAAATTAAAAGAATGATCAAACCAACTGGAGGAACCAAGAGCAACAATAACAAATACAAGTGATTAGCTGTAGAAATATAACAAAATTAGTTTATATAGTAAGTCACTACTCCAATTATGTATGATATAATCAGATAGCTTCATTGACTAGAGTTCACTAGAGAGTCTGACAGAGCGAGAAAGAGTGAGAAGAAGAAGAAAAAATTAAAAGAGAAAATGTATTGGATGAAAATGGAAATGATTTTATGTTTTCCACCGGAGGTAGAAGAAATTATCGAATTCAATGGAAGTTCATAAGTTTACTAAATATATTCACTTATCTAAATACTATATTCAGATTCATTTAAAGCATCTTAAAATGAGCTTTCTTCTAGCAGTAGTCAGCTCTGCTGTTACCATGTAACACTCTCAGGTCATTCCAGATTCTAGAAAAACGCCTATTAGAAAATGAGCCTGTTTCAAATCATTTTTTGTCATTTTAGTATGTTTTTAGTGTAAGGTTTCACTATAATATAGTAACACGTGTGAAGCCATTAAAAACGTCATTAAATAAAGTGTCAGTAATCAAATATTTTATTGGAACTTTTATTGAAAGTTGCACGTTTTGATGGGACGTCACATTTATTAAACACACACCCACTTGTCACACATCGTCACAAATGTGTGAATCTCCCCCCCCCCAACCGGGTGCGTGACGTCATAAAAAGGGCGGCAAATTGGAGACCGCCTCGGGCGGAAAAAGTTCTAGCTACGCCACTGCATTAACTCTAACACTAACTCTTACACCAACTCTAACACACCTACTGGCAAACATTTAGAAAAATTTTACTCTGAAAAAATAGTAACATCTGCATGTGAATGAAAGTTTTTCCAAGTTTAGACAAAAAAGAAAAGTGTAAAATTTGGGCCCGTTTGTTAGTTGATGTTATTCGACAACCCAAGGTTTTGCATTGTGGATAATTTCATCACATTGATAGGTTAGGGGCGTCTCAAAGGTGTTTCATATTATTCTTTACAGCCGACATTGCCGGGCTATTTATTTAAGGACAAGGGATATCGCATAGATGAACGAGACAGTTAGAGACAAACGCCACTTACATGGACACGCTCCAGTGATTCTATCACTACAGTCCATGCCACATTTCTCTGAACACGAACCCTGACAGTCAGCCCCGTACTCGTTGTTCTCACAGACTGTCAGACAAGGAGATGGTCTAGATATTAAAGACCAACATGGAACATTTCACATCAAAAGAACAATGTTTAATCTATCTGTAATCCTTTAATCTAACATTAATACCTATCATGATTTATCAGTTATATTTGTTAGCTATTTAGGTAAATACCTCAAAACTAAAGAGTGTTACTAAAATATTATCGAAATGACAGATGTTACCTTTAAAAAAATAAACAAGACACCGGTATAAAATTCAGATTGAGATGCCATAACGTACGACTATGTCATGTGGCTTATATTGAACTCTAGGAAATATCTCTAAAAAAACGATAACACGTAAAGAACGTAACCCCGCGAATAGCGAGGGAATACTGTACTTCGAACTAAAATCAAATTTATCAAACATAAAACATAAAGAAAAGTTAAACCAAACATTTCTATTTTGTAGTCTCTTGCCTTCAATACAGCCGCCAGAGGCATTCTTAAATCCTGGATGGCAAGACGTACAAGCGCCAGTGCGTTCATCACAGTCATCAACACAATGTGTGCAGTAGAAGACACACTTCATCCCCCAGTGTCCTTGAGGACACACTTGACGAAGCGGGAAAACAAACAGGTTTAGAGAGACACAAAACAAACAGGTTTAGAGAGACACAACACAAACAGGTTTAGAGAGACACAACACAAACAGGTTTAGAGAGACACAACACAAACAGGTTTAGAGAGACACACAACACAAACAGGTTTAGAGAGACACAACACAAACAGGTTTAGAGAGACACACAACACAAACAGGTTTAGAGAGACACAACACAAATAGGTTTAGAGAGACACAACACAAACAGGTTTAGAGGGACACAAAACAAACAGGTTTAGAACGACACAAAACAAACAGGCTTAGAGAGTCACAACATAAACAGGTTTAGAGACATACAAAACAAGCAGGTTTAGAGAGAGACACAAAACAAGCATGTTTAGAGAGACACACAAAACAAGCAGGTTTAGAGAGAGACACAAAACAAGCAGGTTTAGAGAGAAAGAGACGGTTCAATTACACTAGCATTTATAGATTATTGTCCTAAATTTAATTATTGCGGAAATGAATTTTGAAGGTCATTTATTTGATATCATCTCTATGATAATAATTTAACGTGATAATATTAAATTAAACTCTCAATATTTTTATTTTATATTTTAAAGACTTGATACAGCACCTAAAGACTTGATACAGCACCTAAAGACTTGATACAGCACCTAAAGACTTGATACAGCACCTTAAGACTTGATACAGCATCTAAAGACTTGATACAGCACCTAAAGACTTGATACAGCACCTAAAGACTAGATACAGCACCTAAAGACTTGATACAGCACCTAAAGACTTGATACGGCACCTAAAGACTTGATACAGCACCTACCACTTTCCTATACACAGCAATAAATAGCTGTATAAATAAAAGTTTTCCGAAAGTTTTACTGTAAAAGAATGGCTGGATTTGTAACTCTCCCTATAAGGAGGCATGGTTATTGAGTGACTTACCTCTCTTTGTTTTACTATTGTTCGCGACTGTCAGCAAGTGCGTGTCTGAAAAGATGTTGAGAAAGACTCAGAAATGTTTGTGACGTCTAAACAACTTAAACAATTAACCGAACCCCTGCTGGCTAAAGAATCCATGCCGAAAATGGGCTTCATATGATAGATAACATAACATAACATAACATATCTGTTGCAATTCAATGTCTATTAATATGGGAAAACAATCAACTGGGATTAGCAATATATAACGAAATATTTTATTTTATTGTAAAACTATTTCTTCCTAAATTAAAGATATAACATGAGTTTAATTTAATAGAAGGAACGTAATCATCTTCCTTCTAAAATCCACGAACTCGTAAATCAAAATTGTAGAATATTCATTAAATTAAACCAACCCGTAAAAACAAAGTTTTTGACTATAAATCCCTTATATTTGAGACATAAATAAAAGTATTGAGCATGTTCAAACGTGACAAACATGTACAGACTGAAACTGCCTTAACTCCCCTTTGCTGTAAAACCTGAGGGGGGAGTTCTGGTCACCGATCGCTGGACTGAACTCAGCGTGACACGTAAAATGTAAACAAAAGCACACGCCACTACATAAAGCTTTATAGAGATAAAAATAAAAATGCATTAATTTAATTACGGTACGTTCGATCGATCTGAAATTTTGACACAATGCATTGTTAGGTGACACGAGTCTATGTGCAAAATTTCAGCTCGATCACATCACATCATTTTTTTACTTTTGTTTTTCCGCCCGCCCGCGAACGACAGACAGAGAGAGATGACGACAAGATTTCGAAGTTAATATAAGTATAAGGGATTTAAGAATAGGACTCTTTCTTTCGTAATGTAACGTTCATGAATATATCAGAGTTTAAAAAATGCTAAACTAAATTTAACCCTTTCTTAAACAAATTTTTTTACCGGTAAGCTAGATTGTAGAATTAAACAATCTAATCAATAAGTGGCAAAAATATGATGAAAATTTCCCAAACTTGGCTCACATATTTCTGACTAACCTGTGCAGTTAAATTCGTTCTCGGTAACACACCTGACTAAATAAAACTCTGTGACGTCACCGACACAAAACTTCCCCAAGGCTTTAGGTGGTGGGTTGTCACAATGTCTGCAAGTAATCAATGCAGTCGAATTAAATCAGTCATGAAAATAGTCAACTGTTAAATAAAAAAGTAGCTAGAAATACTTGCTATATAAATCCTGCAACAGCCGTCCTCACTGAGGCTCTACAAGAACTTCCCAAGTCCTAAGAGATTAATTCATTTGAGTTGGACTTAATGGGATAATTTGACCACGACTAACCACAGGGAAACGGTGGCAGAAAAAATACAGTTTAAAAGAGTTTGTGAAGTTCATAAAGTGAATTGTAACACATGGTAGAGACTTCCTTGGAATCTTTAAATCCATATAAATAATAGCTCCCAAAAAGGAAAATCCTTAGCCTTCAAGTCACTGGTGACTCCAAAACACGTGCGTCATACAATCTGTGAGACAATGACTCACAAGTCAGCACCAAACTTAGAATCAGGCAGAAAATGACTCACAAGTCAGCACCAAACTTAGAATCAGACAGAAAATGACTCACAAGTCAGCACCAAACTTAGAATCAGGCAGAAAATGACTCACAAGTCAGCACCAAACTTAGAATCAGGCAGAAAATGACTCACAAGTCAGCACCAAACTTAGAATCAGGCAGAAAATGACTCACAAGTCAGAACCAAACTTAGAATCAGGCAGAAAATGACTCACAAGTCAGCACCAAATTTAGAATCAGGCAGAAAATGACTCACAAGTCATCCCTTGGTGAACTAACACATCCGCAAACATTTAAGTATTAAAATATCAGAAGTATCCATGCTATAATGGCAATAAACTCACACAAATATCCGTAAATGTGTAATCTAGTCAAATGTTAATAAACTGACACAAACATCAACAAATGTGTAATCTAGTGACATGTCAATAAACTGACACAATTATTAATAGATGTGTAATATAGTGACATGTCAATAAACTGACACAATTATTAATAGATGTGTAATATAGTCACATGTCAATAAACTGACACAATTATTAATAGATGTGTAATATAGTCACATGTCAATAAACTGACACAATTATTAATAGATGTGTAATATAGTCACATGTCAATAAACTGACACAATTATTAATAGATGTGTAATATAGTCACATGTCAATAAACTGACACAATTATTAATAGATGTGTAATATAGTCACATGTCAATAAACTGACACAATTATTAATAGATGTGTAATATAGTCACATGTCAATAAACTGACACAATTATTAATAGATGTGTAATATAGTCACATGTCAATAAACTGACACAATTATTAATAGATGTGTAATATAGTCACATGTCAATAAACTGACACAATTATTAATAGATGTGTAATCTACTCACATGTCAATAAACTGACACAATTATTAATAGATGTGTAATATAGTCACATGTCAATAAACTGACACAATTATTAATAGATGTGTAATATAGTCACATGTCAATAAACTGACACAATTATTAATAGATGTGTAATATAGTCACATGTCAATAAACTGACACAATTATTAATAGATGTGTAATATAGTCACATGTCAATAAACTGACACAATTATTAATAGATGTGTAATATAGTCACATGTCAATAAACTGACACAATTATTAATAGATGTGTAATATAGTCACATGTCAATAAACTGACACAATTATTAATAGATGTGTAATATAGTCACATGTCAATAAACTGACACAAATATTAATAGATGTGTAATATAGTCACATGTCAATAAACTGACACAAATATTAATAGATGTGTAATATAGTCACATGCCAATAAACTGACACAAATATCCGTAAATGTGCGCTCTATAACATGTCCTATTCCCCCAAACCTCCACCAAGCAGGACTCGTTGTTCAGTGACTATCATGTCTTACCTCACACGTACCTGTATAGAGGGGACTCGGTGTGAGGTGACTATCATGTCTTACCTCACACGTACCAGTATAGAGAGGACTCGTTGTTCAGTGACTATCATGTCTTACCTCACACGTACCTGTATAGAGAGGACTCGTTGTGAGGTGACTATCATGTCTTACCTCACACGTACCTGTATAGAGGGGACTCGATGTGAGGTGACTATCATGTCTTACCTCACACGTACCTGTATAGACAGGACTCGGTGTGAGGTGACTATCATGTCTTACCTCACACGTACCTGTAGAGACAGTATTCGTTGTGAGGTGACTATCATGTCTTACCCCACACGTACCAGTATAGAGAGGACTCGTGAGGTGACTATCATGTCTTACCTCACACGTACCAGTATAGAGAGGACTCGTTGTGAGGTGACTATCATGTCTTACCTCACACGTACCAGTATAGGGAGGACTCGTTGTGAGGTGACTATCATGTCTTACCTCACACGTACCAGTATAGGGTGATCGCAGTCAGGTTCACACGACCATTGTTCCCAGGCACCCCACTGGCCATCAACTAGGAATAAAAGTTTACTTTGCATATTGTTTTCCTTGCTTTGAACACAATAACTTAATCATAAATGTGACACATACAATAACTGATATGCAATACATAAAACTATGTGATACATTTAACAACTGTGTGCTAAATACACAACTATGAGAAAATGTTCTCTCTAAAGTTCGTTAGTCCGTGTGCAAAATGAAAAAACTCGTGTGCAAAGTTGCACAACATCCATTTTTTGTGCAATAATATACAAAAGTTTCTGCTCGGTAATTCTAAACTGCTACGCGGCGTCTGTCAGATATCTGCGCGGCCGCGCAGCCAAGCAGCTTAAAAGAGATACTTGCAACCATCTAATACTGAAAGAATATTTAATTCATACAAGAAACATGTGTTACTTAATGCAACAATTATGTCTAAAAACTAAAATCATTTTTTTTTAATTATTCAATGTAAACAAAAAACTATATGATAGTTTGAAACTAATGAATTTAAAATAAATGGAATATATGACATAATAGTTGCATTTGGGGCACGATGCTATCATAATGAGGCTACGCAAGTGTGTACAGTGAAGTAAAAAAAATATTCTTTTGTAGACGTTGTAAGCCGATCTACGACATACTATTTCTTCTATTTGTCCAGATCTCACGATCAGTTCTCCCATTATTTTGGCTCCAATAAGAAGTTGAGGTGTCTGGGTGAGTTATCTACATATATAAATAAAGTATGTCTATGTGTTTGACCTTTATAGCTGACTAAACCATTCATCTAATCGTCATGACAATTTTTGAGACTGTTTAGTACGCTCCCGAGATGTTAACTGGCAACTTTTTTTTCTCAATTTAACACTCATGGGGCGCCGAGGGCCCATAATGTCATTTTTTGCTTATGTGAATGTGGGCTATATAAAAATTAGTTTTTGCGTTAGCTACTGAGTAAATGAATAGATCTTAACCAAACCTTGTATACAAAAACTTGGTAGCCCATATTAAAATACTAAAGGGCACTGAACTTCTAATGTCAATATCTTCGGGGCCGGGGGCCCCAAATGTCTTTTTTCGTATATGCTAAAGATATTTTTCCTCTTCACTTTTTAAAGATCTTGAGAAATATATCCACGATGAAACTGAATTAAAATGAACAGGTTTTTGAAATTGACATCTTGCACCATATGGGGCCGGGAGGCCCCTTAATGTCATTTGTTTCCTATATCAATTATATAAAAATTAGTTTAAGCGTTATATAATGAGAAAAGAACTGGATTTTGACCAAACTTAGTCTGCTAGTGTTATATAATTTCTATAAATTTGCTTCTTTCGGTGTCAATGAATGCTATATAAAAATGTGGTTAAGTTGGGGGAGTGGGTGCCAATTTAATAGTTTTCCCCCGGCGAAGCATATCATAGCTACGCCTCTGTATTCTGATCAATTGCTAGAGGCGTGTTTTCTTTGTGAACACTTGGTCGTGAACGAACCATCAAACATTAAATAGGACACAAGAAACGTTTGCTACTACCCAGGGTTGATGACATTACTTTTAGTAGCTATAAATTTAGCGGATACCATGAATACCTTTTAGAGACATGCGAGTGTCTTCATCAATCAAATCATCGTTATCATTATCTGAAATTGTATACAAAACAATTCAGCTACAAAGTGTCATAATTATTTGTAAATTAATACAAAAACTTGAAGGATTGTTACCGACTAGTTTCTATGACATCAATTCAACATGATGAAAAAGCAGCTAGAAGCGTTGTATTTGATGTTGTTCAATATACGTATCAAGTAATAACATTTACTCTACTAGTCAGGCCTTCAAAACTGCATTCAAAACACATTTTCAAACGGTAATTTCCGGAAGCCAATCTGACATTTCTTTGGACTATAATTGTAACATGTATAACATCCATGTCATATGTTTGGTTTTATTTTTTAATTATGATGTGAATGGTATTTTGTATGATTATTGTCACCTAGTTTTTGACGTGAAAAGCTTCAAGTCCAGTCCCAGACTTTATAAATTATTATTTTATCTTTGTTAAATTTAAAAAGTACAATTTTTATCAAAATTTGAAATATGCTATTAGCTAACAGTTTAATAATTGTATAATTATTATGCAATCGTCATTTTAAAAGGTTTTTACTTGTTATAACTATGTAAAAATTGATAAGAAAATATTTACCTGAGGCTGAAGTATACCACATCAATATTTCATATAAGAAGGTGTGATGGAAAACAATTTTTAAGAACAGTGGTTTTCAAACTAAGGAATACCACCACCAGATGTGTGTGTGGGGGGGGGGCAGGTTTATATGACGTAGATTGTGGGGTCTGTTGTTGTCAAAAATGTTCGAGTTGAAATTTGCAAATGGTTGACGATCAGGTAAGGAGTATAAAGGTACAAGTACAAGTTATTTTAAATCTGCACAACTTAACTTTTTGAAGTAAATAATATACACGGGCAAGCAACTATTATTTGTTAAACTATAAACTCATGAAATTAATTCCCCACCTTCAAAGTCAACCTCCTCCTCATCAATAGAACCGTCGCAATCATTGTCTAGTAGGTCACCGTCTACAGGATCAATATTGGACTGACAATCTACCTGTGGGAGGACACAATAATGTGACAATCTACCTGTGGGAGGACACAATAATGTTACAGTCTACCTGTGAGAGGACACAATAATGTTACAGTCTACCTGTGAGAGGATACAATAATGTGACAATCTGCCTGTGGGAGGACACAATAAAGTGACAGGAAACATTTGTTTGACAATCTGCCTGTGACAGAAAACATTTGTTTGACAATCTGCCTGTGACAGAAAACATTTGTTTGACAATCTGCCTGTGACAGAAAACATTGTTTACTTGAGGGTATACAGGTTTGGCTTTCTGTCTGCTTGGTAAAAACATTTATCAGCCAAAATTTCAATGAAAACATACAACAGCATAAAAAGTAGAGATGATCAAAGAAGCTTTATTTCATTTCCGCCACAGTAGATGATTCTTCACATTGTTTTTAAGTGGCACAAATTTGTAGAAGTTCTTGAAGAAAACATTTAATGCTCATAAAACACTCATGGAACAAAATGTTCCTTTAAACTACATCGTGAATATAGCATTAAAATTTAAAACAATATCATATCTTACCACAAAATCTGAAAATGAACTTTTAAATTTGTTTTATTATACAGTGGAACCAGTTTTAACGAGCATAATTCGTTCCAGATTCTTACTCGTAAAGCGAAACACTCGTTAAACGTAACAATTTTTCCTATACAAATCAATGTAAAATGACATAACGCGTTCCATGCTGGAAAAATACATATTTTTCAAAAATCTTTAATAATATTTATTCAAATAAAATTAGTTATGAATTGTTAAGGAGTGTAACAACTTGGATTACAATTTAGATTTGAAACAAAATTCGTAAGTAAAAATATGAATTTATGACAAATAATTTATAATTAATCCTTTTTAACTAGAAAACTGTCTAAAGACATTTGTTTTTGCAAACGCTTCAAAATTTGACGAAAATGTGTCGTAACCGTTTCGTAAACATTCTTGACACTCCATTTGAAGCATCCGTCTTTTTAATTTGGTTTTGTTCTTCAGAATAGTGCAGATCGTTGATGTTGACCGATGCGTTAGATTAGCCACGCTCACACCTTGCTCTCGTTTTTCAATGATTTTACGTTTCATTTCAACAGTTCTTTTTTCTCTCTTATGATTGTCTTCATGTGTTTTTTTCTTCGAAGATATTTTCGCACAGGTTTTTACACTCACTTTGCACATAAAAAATTAAGAAATACTGTCTGAATACAAAATTTTAAAAAACAGTTGATCACACACGAAAACAATACGCTAACAGACCGGGTGCCAAACACAAACTAATGCATTGGCGCGGAAGTCCCGGCTCACAAAATAATGTCGGGAAAAGGGATTTTTTTTTCATTCGTCTTTATTTTTTTAATTGTCTTTTTACACTCAATTTTAGGATACCGGCAAACAGTTATTCGCTTAGTGTTCGGTTTTTTTTTCATGAAAAATGCCGATCCCGTATTACAGACAAAGTATGAGCAGGGAACCAATGGACTATTTAGTTACAGTCTTATATTAGCTGCTAGAAAACATTTTACTTAAAGGGACACTGTCTGGATAGGGCCCCAGTTTGAATTGCAGCCAGGGGCCCCGTGCAGTCTTAATCCACCCCTGACACCATTATATTACATCATTATACTACCCCCTTATATTACACTATTATGTTATACCGTTATGTTATACCGTTATGTTACACCATTATGTTACACCGTTATGTTACACCATTATGTTACACCATTATGTTACACCATTATATTACACCATTATGTTACACCATTATGTTACACCGTTATGTTACACCATTATGTTACACCATTATATTACCTGAACTTCGCCAGGGTGCATGAACATGACACCATTATATTACCTGAACTTCACCAGGGTGCATGAACATCACTTGTTCCCCTATTCCGTAGAAATAACATCCAAACTTTTGAAATTTGCTGGAACCAATTTCATGAAATCTAGAGTGAAGTTGTATTTGGCCAACGGAATACGTAGGCGTATCACAAACATTTTTCCAACCTACACCACTGCAAAGGACAACTAACAACAATCAATTCTGAAATTTGTCAAATTTTTTTGAAACACATAAAAGTTTATTTAAAAAGTTTATATTATATAAGCAAGGTACCCATGCTAACCGATGCTATATACAAAAAATCTAATATATGAAGGTTGTAAAATACATCAATTAAATATCCCCCCGATTTGAAAGAATTAAGTTACACTTGTAATAAGTTCATATTCTCCCTACTACACAAGCACCTACTATGTAAATTAAGTTGTAAAACCTAATAAAAGAACGAATATGCCTGTAAACTGAGGCCACCCCCCAAGCTTCAATGACCTCACAACTAAGACTTAAGAAATGTTTATTTTTTTCTGCGAACACCACTCTTCCAAAATTTTGAAACCATCTCGGACAATACTTTGAATAAACTCAGTTACCCAGAAGGCAGTGGAGAACCATCTAGAGTTATGAATCGTTGGTTGATTTTCTCGGTGACGAGTATCGCAAAGTTTTTAGTATGGGTCTGTGGCAACCTACAATTGAAGTACAATGCATGAAACTCAAAATGCGTGACAAGTTTGTTTACTCCTCGTTATTAATATTTAAAGAACACGTTGTATTGTAAGTGGGGTTGAAAACGTTGTAAACAATTCGTCAAAAAGATTAATATTAGTTGATAATTTTTAAATGTCCTCTTTGAATGCATTTTATAAGTGTTTAAACAAGATAAATAATAAAATTACTTCATACCTATATTTGACCTTTTTTTCTAATTGGAGCAGACAAAACTAAAAATCAGGTGCGCATTGTAAAAATAGATTATACACCTCTTTAAAATGACACATCGAAATAAATTGTTAAACCAAAATGGATAGTCTTTAAGACTCAACGAACGAAAATTTACTTCAGAAGCCGAGACTTTAATGCGTTAAATCTATATATATATATATAATTCTCTTCGTGGTCGGACCCTGCGAGGCAACAAGAAGGTGCATGTGCAACCAGAGGCGTCACTAGGGTTGGTGTCACCCGGGGCGGTAGCTCATGGTGTCACCCCTTCACGACTGAAGGGGCCGTCCACAAATGACGCCACGCGAGGTTGCCGATTTTTACCCCACCCTCCCCCAGCGTCATACTTTGTCACAAAAACTTAGACCCCACCCCTTTTTTACGATATGACGTCACAAAGCTTTGACACCCCTCCCCCAAGCCGTATTTTCTCAATAAAAATTAGCATGTTGCAAATTATTTTTTGTCATTTAAATATGTATTTAGGGTAAGTCTTCATTGTAATATCGTAACACGCGTGAAGTAATTGAAAGTAATTAAATAAATGGTAAACAATCAAATATTTAAGTGGAACTTTTATTTAAAGTTTCGCGTTTTTGATGTGACGTCACATTTCTTAGACACTCCCCTCCTCGTA
This sequence comes from Ampullaceana balthica, assembly GCA_944989445.1. Classification (NCBI taxonomy): domain Eukaryota; kingdom Metazoa; phylum Mollusca; class Gastropoda; family Lymnaeidae; genus Ampullaceana; species Ampullaceana balthica. The sequence goes on from CALYLW010000120.1 coordinate 1,035,172, forward strand.
TCACATCGTCAGAGATGCGTGGACCCCCCTATGGCGGATTAAAAGGGGGGGTGCTGAACGGGCTAAAGCCCCCAATAATTTAAGGGCCCCCAAACTTTTTATGAATTATAGTGTATAATAAAGATGCAGGCCATTATGTTTGTACGAATCCCTGAAAATGCCTTGGACAGTCATACGACAATGCTGCAAATGAGTAGGAAGTATAACCGAAAGCAGGCTATTCTTCGTGAGAAGTGCATTGTAGCTCATTATGTGCCGTGCACAGCTCATTCCTTTAATTTGGTTGGGAAAAGAGCAGCAGGTTGTCCTACTGCGGTCAGATGTTTTTGTCTTCTGCAAAATCTTTATACCCGACTTGTTGCATCTACTCATCGTTGACAGGTACTTCAAAACATATGAAATTGATACATACACACAAAGCCTTGTCTGACACAAGATGATCAGCCTGAAATTCTGCTGTAAGGTCTGTTAATAGCTCATACCATAAGAATATCGCAGCACTGCATGGAAGAATTGTAAGGTCTGTTAATAGCTCATACCATAAGAATATCGCAGCACTGGAAGAATTAGCAACGAATGAAAATCAGCCACGTGACTGCCGACTTAAAGAAGAAGGATTTCTAAAGGAAATTGAACAACTGGAAGTCTCTATTTTACTTGAAATTTGGGAAACAATTTTAGAAAGGATGTCTCTCATTAAGTTTGTTAAAAAATATAATTCTTAATTTTATTCCTATGAAGACAAAAGAAAGGAAAAGTCCGTGGTAAAAACAGTGTAAACAATCTTCAATACTATCAAACAAAAAAGAAAGCGTCAGTTTGATAAATGACATCAACAAAACAATATTCTCTTGGAGAAAAAATTCAAGATTGAGGTATTTCTGGAAATCATTGACAAACATTCTTAAGCCCAACAAATTGGTTAGGTGCTTATAAGTACATCCATGAGAAATTTGGCTTTCTTACAAACCTAACTGAGCTCAGCACTTTCGCCACCCGATGGACAGCAGCCAAGTTAATGGAAGAACATTCAAGTGATTTTGAAGAAGGGGTTGGGTAAATCCGAAGCAACCGTTTCGTCCCCCTCAATTTACTAGCAACGCCATCGAGCGGTGCCGGTTTAGGGCCAGGAGCGCCAGTACGGATTAGCAAAAAGTGCCACGAAGAACGCATTGGACGCCAGCTCTGAGGAAACCTTCCAGTGGGGGTTGCACCCTAGGTAGGTCTTTGATGATCCCCCGGTCTGCGGTGGTCCTAACCATGGAGACCCGTGTGCTTTGCCGGGATGGCGCCAAAGTGGTAGCGGGTCGTAGTAGGAAATTCCACCACCTCCTTGTGAGGGCAACTTAGTGGGAGGCATCTTCGACTGTATGTCCTGGATGCCCAGGTGGCCGCTTCAGAAGCGACCGCTTTTTTTTTGGGGGGGGGTCCTCAGCTGTTACATCCCTTTGGTGGCCAGATGGCTAAGGGGGTCTTCCGGGAAGACCCATAAAGAGCACTAGGCTCGGGGCTTCTGATTTTCTTCCACATGTAGGTTCATGAGTGATTTCAAAGACTGTTTACCTTCAGAATTAGTCTAATTTTCAGAACTCTTAAAAAATTTATTGTCCAACCCCAGGCTCATGGTAAGGAAAAGGAATTAGCACAAAGCGAAACTCAAAAAACTTGCACAGAGCTAAAAATTTTGCTGCTTTTGAATGAGCTATATTTCACACAGTCCTTTACAAATGTACACATCGCACTTCGCATCTATCTTTCAATGATGACATCAAACTGCAACTGAGAGCGGTCCTTTTCAAAGTTGAAAAGAATATATAATGAGTTAGAATTTGCATGGGACGATAAAGGCTGAATATGCTCTCTCTAATGAGCATTGAAAAGTAACTTGTAAGCTTACTCAGCTTTATTGACTTGATTGAAAACTTCACCATTTGAAAAATTCGCAAACGAAAGTTTTAGGTTGAAAAAATAATCATACATATTTTTCAATAATTTTTGTTATTTCAAATAGAGAAAAGGATTCGTTACCTCATGAATTTTTTTTTAAATACAGAATAACGCGTAATACTATTCTTTACGGGGGCGCGTTCGTAAGCACTAAACAGCGTAAGTCGGAATGGGACCGTCGTAACCGGAGGACTACCTGTATATAAACATGCATATCTATGCTTTCACGCCTTTAATAAATATATATATAAAAAATATTACATTCAAAGACTTTGAAATCATAATTTTCCTCAAGAAAAATATCAACAAAGAAAACCCATCTTTTGATATTTTTTTTCTTTGTGATAAAATCGTATTCCCCCCACCCCACTGTGGTGGAGGGAGTCGTGAGGTGGGATTCGTTCATGCTGTCGGTGTGTCCAAGCCCAAATGCCTTTATATCTTTTAAACCAGAAGACACTGCCTCTTTCATTCCAGCCTTTTTTAAAGATCTCTCTGCTGCGACTATTTCTTTTATTTTTTTCCTAATTTGTTTTAATGTTGTTCGTGTGTTGGGACTGTTTTTTATTGCAAGTTAACTGATATTTTTTTTAATAAGAACTTTCGCGTTTAACGTATTTCATTGCATTTCTTAATTTATTTCTAGATTTAAAAAATTGTCATCTTTTGTTTTCTGACATAAAATCGTACACAGTAAAATTTTAGGCTCGGGTGTCACCCCCTGACGGGTGTCACCCGGGGCGGCCCGCCCCCCCCCCGCCCCCCCTAGTGACGCCACTGTGTGCAACAGAGCGTGACGAATGACCCTCGCTCGGGTCAACTAAGCACTGTTGGCAAGCGTGGTGGGATGAAATGAAAAAAAGGGGGGGGTGGGAGTGGGTGGCAACAATGCACTTGCGTTCACTTGCATTGTCCCTTCACAGTAAATGTGAGATTCGTAGTGTACTGGTTATCACGTCCGCCTCATACGTCGATGGTCCTGGGTTCAAGCCCCAGCGAAAACATTGTGTTTTTTTTAATTTTTAAAAATGTCTGTTTGTGCCCGTTCTTTTACCCCTTTATTGCCAACACTAGCTAGCATGATTTAGTTACGGGTGAAGACTTCCTGAAAGACACAGTTGTCAAAATGGGATGGGTTTGGGCAAACGACTGTGATTGAATGAAAAGAAGGAATTCTGGAGAGACCCGCGGCGTAGCATACGCCGCAGACTTGCTCATAATAGACAGTGCAAAGAACGGATGGGGGGGGTGAGAGTACAGACACAAAAAGCAGCACAAAGTAAGTAAAAAATAGCGAGTAAAGCATGGAGACAAGCACACTGAGGTTGTTGTTACCCGCCTCCCATTTAATACTACCATCCCTTAAACATAAACTGTGATTGGCCGACCCTAGCGAGGGTTAGTCATGTTTAGGGTTGTTAATTGCGTGTTGTTGTTTTTGTTTTTTTTTAAACCGATTATCGATTATGTAACTCTGATTTTAAACCGATTATCGTTTTATAGCTGACTTCATAGAAGTTAGGGGTGTACCGAATTTCTCCTGCAAACGTCTAGAAACCAACAATGAGTTGGCAGTTCCCCCCCCCCAAACCGACGTTCACTCGCGTTGTTTTGATTTCTTCGTGCTGTTGTTTGTGTCCGTTATTTCTCCACTTTCTTTGCACTCTCCATGAGCAAGTCTGCGGCGTATGCTACGCCGCGGGGCGTCTAGTATATATATAATTTGCCAGAGATCTGAGGGACGAAAGACGACGCGTGCAAGCAAGCATGACGAAGTGTAAATATAGAATACGCCAGAGCAAGCAAGACAAACCACCCACGCTTGCCAACGAAGTCTATATATAGAATACGCCTGTCCATCGTAGGTCTCGAGACATGCACACTGCAGTTTAGCTACCACCCCCCCCCCTTCCTGCTCTGCTTCATTTGCTACGCTACGGGATGGAACTAGTTTTCAATACATCGATACCACTTCAAGAATTCATACTAATTTTGACATGTTTAATGTGATTATTTTTGACATAGTAAATTTAAAAGAAGTAGAAATGGCGGGTTCGGAAATGTATTAACACGACGATATGTATTCTACCCTGTCAGAGTCAAATCAAACCATTTACATTTCTAAAAAAATGATCCTGTGTGATTAACTAATATATACTTTGAATTAAGCTCACAATACTAGCCAGGAACACAAACTGATATGTGATATAACTCACTAGTATGGTATTGGTAGGACAAATTACATCTTTTGTTTACCTTTATTTAAACATTTATTTTTCTGTGACAAGAAAATTCTAGCTTGCGGTAAGCAATCAATCAAATTTTGTTGTTACAAAATGAAATATTTATAGTATTTGTTTTTACAAAAACATCCATTGTCACTGAAAATATCCAAATTGTCATCCAGTTTATTGGAGAAAATTTGGAATTCAATGACAAAGTATGACCAGGACATTGGCCACAGAGTTGTTAAGTTTAATAAAAAATCTTCTTTTTTTTTGCTTACCGCCAAATATAGAGTACAAAAAATAGTGGAGTGGGCGTTAACATGCAAATGCTGGCGTCTCCCATCGGCTCCGCTGTTAGACTGCGATGGCTGCCGTTCATACACGCAGAGATTTGGACGTATGCAACTTGCACAGGAAGGCGCGAGTTTATCCTAAAGTTGAAATCTTTAATAGCAACCTTGCGAGAATGAAAAAGATTAAACAAATGACAGTATTTGAAAACGGTACATTAAATTACACGTCATGTCTGTTTATGGAGGAGGTTTTAATGTCGAAAACTTTTATTTAACAATGTAAATACAACATTCTCAAAACTTGATTTTTTTTCTCACCCCTTTCTTAACATGATTTTTCCCCGTTACTATTTGCTTTCACTTTCAAAGGTTTGAGAACTAAACTCTGCTAACTCACATCCCAATATCCTCCAGTGACTAGCATGACGGATTTGTAAAAATTACTGGGATCTGGGGATGTCACATTGACTAGGTTCATTCTGTTATCGTTGATCACTCTAGCAAAACCTTGTTGCAGTCTGACGGGAATTGTCATAACAATAAACTCAGTGCCCCAGAGGTGTGTCGGTATCAGCATCTCTGTGGTCAAGAAAACAACAAAAGATGACGTAATAACCGGACTGTCAGGTGAAGGATGGCGTTAGGGATGACATTATGTTGGGGCTGGGAGTGGAGGATGGCGTTAGGGATGACATTATGTTGGGGCTGGGAGTGGAGGATGGCGTTAGGGATGACATTATGTTGGGGCTGGGAGTGGAGGATGGCGTTAGTGATGACATTATGTTGGGGCTGGGAGTGAAGGATGGCGTTAGGGATGACATTATGTTGGGGCTGGGAGTGAAGGATGGCGTTAGGGATGACATTATGTTGGGGCTGGGAGTGAAGGATGGCGTTAGGGATGACATTATGTTGGGGCTGGGAGTGAAGGATGGCGTTAGGGATGACATTATGTTGGGGCTGGGAGTGGAGGATGGCGTTAGTGATGACATTATGATGGGGCTGGTAGTGAAGGATGGCGTTAGGGATGACATTATGTTGGGGCTGGGAGTGGAGGATGGCGTTAGTGATGACATTATGTTGGGGCTGGGAGTGAAGGATGGCGTTAGGGATGACATTATGTTGGGGCTGGGAGTGAAGGATGGCGTTAGGGATGACATTATGTTGGGGCTGGGAGTGAAGGATGGCGTTAGGGATGACATTATGTTGGGGCTGGGAGTGAAGGATGGCGTTAGGGATGACATTATGTTGGGGCTGGGAGTGGAGGATGGCGTTAGGGATGACATTATGTTGGGGCTGGGAGTGGAGGATGGCGTTAGGGATGACATTATCTTGGGGCTGGGAGTGGAGGATGGCGTTAGGGATGACATTATGTTGGGGCTGGGAGTGGAGGATGGCGTTAGGGATGGCATTATGTTGGGGCTGGGAGTGGAGGATGGCGTTAGGGATGACATTATGTTGGGGCTGGGAGTGGAGGATGGCGTTAGGGATGACATTATGTTGGGGCTGGGAGTGGAGGATGGCGTTAGGGATGACATTATGTTGGGGCTGGGAGTGAAGGATGGCGTTAGGGATGACATTATGTTGGGGCTGGGAGTGAAGGATGGCGTTAGGGATGACATTATGTTGGGGCTGGGAGTGAAGGATGGCGTTAGGGATGACATTATGTTGGGGCTGGGAGTGAAGGATGGCGTTAGGGATGACATTATATTGGGGCTGGGAGTGAAGGATGGCGTTAGGGATGACATTATGTTGGGGCTGGGAGTGGAGGATGGCGTTAGGGATGACATTATGTTGGGGTTGGGAGTGGAGGATGGCGTTAGGGATGACATTATTTTGGGGCTGGGAGTGAAGGATGGCGTTAGGGATGACATTATGTTGGGGCTGGGAGTAAAGGATGGCGTTAGGGATGACATTATGTTGGGGCTGGGAGTGAAGGATGGCGTTAGGGATGACATTATGTTGGGGCTGGGAGTGGAGGATGGCGTTAGGGATGACATTATGTTGGGGCTGGGAGTGGAGGATGGCGTTAGTGATGACATTATGTTGGGGCTGGGAGTGGAGGATGGCGTTAGGGATGACATTATGTTGGGGCTGGGAGTGGAGGATGGCGTTAGTGATGACATTATGTTGGGGCTGGGAGTGGAGGATGGCGTTAGGGATGACATTATGTTGGGGCTGGGAGTGGAGGATGGCGTTAGGGATGACATTATGTTGGGGCTGGGAGTGGAGGATGGCGTTAGGGATGACATTATGTTGGGGCTGGGAGTGGAGGATGGCGTTAGGGATGACATTATGATGGGGCTGGGAGTGAAGGATGGCGTTAGGGATGACATTGTGTTGGGGCTGGGAGTGGAGGATGGCGTTAGTGATGACATTATGTTGGGGCTGGGAGTGAAGGATGGCGTTAGGGATGACATTATGTTGGGGCTGGGAGTGAAGGATGGCGTTAGGGATGACATTATGTTGGGGCCGGGAGTGAAGGATGGCGTTAGGGATGACATTATGTTGGGGCTGGGAGTGGAGGATGGCGTTAGGGATGACATTATGTTGGGGTTGGGAGTGGAGGATGGCGTTAGGGATGACATTATGTTGGGGCTGAGAGTGAAGGATGGCGTTAGGGATGACATTATGTTGGGGCTGGGAGTGAAGGATGGCGTTAGGGATGACATTATGTTGGGGCTGGGAGTGAAGGATGGCGTTAGGGATGACATTATGTTAGGGCCGGGAGTGAAGGATGGCGTTAGGGATGACATTATGTTGGGGCTGGGAGTGAAGCATGGCGTTAGGGATGACATTATGTTGGGGCTGGGAGTGAAGGATGGCGTTAGGGATGACATTATGTTGGGGCTGGGAGTGGAGGATGGCGTTAGGGATGACATTATGTTGGGGCTGGGAGTTTAGGATGGCGTTAGGGATGACATTATGTTAAGGCTGGGAGTGAAGGATGGCGTTAGGGATGACATTATGTTGGGGCTGGGAGTGAAGGATGGTGTTAGGGATGACATTATGTTGGGGCTGGGAGTGGAGGATGGCGTTAGGGATGACATTATGTTGGGGCTGGGAGTGGAGGATGGCGTTAGGGATGACATTATGTTAGGGCTGGGAGTGAAGGATGGCGTTAGGGATGACATTATGTTGGGGCTGGGAGTGGAGGATGGCGTTAGGGATGACATTATGTTGGGGCTGGGAGTGGAGGATGGCGTTAGTGATGACATTATGTTGGGGCTGGGAGTGGAGGATGGCGTTAGGAATGACTTTATGTTGGGGCTGGGAGTGGAGGATGGCGTTAGTGATGACATTATGTTGGGGCTGGGAGTGGAGGATGGCGTTAGGGATGACATTATGTTGGGGCTGGGAGTGGAGGATGGCGTTAGTGATGACATTATGTTGGGGCTGGGAGTGGAGGATGGCGTTAGGGATGACTTTATGTTGGGGCTGGGAGTGGAGGATGGCGTTAGTGATGACATTATGTTGGGGCTGGGAGTGGAGGATGGCGTTAGGGATGACATTATGTTGGGGCTGGGAGTGGAGGATGGCGTTAGGGATGACATTATGTTGGGGCTGGGAGTGGAGGATGGCGTTAGGGATGACATTATGTTGGGGCTGGGAGTGGAGGATGGCGTTAGGGATGACATTATGTTGGGGCTGGGAGTGGAGGATGGCGTGAGGGATGACATTATGTTGGGGCTGGGAGTGGAGGATGGCGTCAGGGATGACATTATGTTGGGGCTGGGAGTGGAGGATGGCGTCAGGGATGACATTATGTTGGGGCTGGGAGTGGAGGAACGCGTCAGGGATGACATTATGTTGGGGCTGGGAGTGGAGGATGGCGTTAGGGATGACATTATGTTGGGGCTGGGAGTGGAGGATGGCGTTAGGGATGACATTATGTTGGGGCTGGGAGTGGAGGATGGCGTTAGGGATGACATTATGTTGGGGCTGGGAGTGGAGGATGGCGTTTGGGATGACATTATGTTGGGGCTGGGAGTGGAGGATGGCGTTAGTGATGACATTATGTTGGGGCTGGGAGTGGAGGATGGCGTTAGGGATGACTTTATGTTGGGGCTGGGAGTGGAGGATGGCGTTAGTGATGACATTATGTTGGGGCTGGGAGTGGAGGATGGCGTTAGGGATGACATTATGTTGGGGCTGGGAGTGGAGGATGGCGTTAGTGATGACATTATGTTGGGGCTGGGAGTGGAGGATGGCGTTAGGGATGACTTTATGTTGGGGCTGGGAGTGGAGGATGGCGTTAGTGATGACATTATGTTGGGGCTGGGAGTGGAGGATGGCGTTAGGGATGACATTATGTTGGGGCTGGGAGTGGAGGATGGCGTTAGGGATGACATTATGTTGGGGCTGGGAGTGGAGGATGGCGTTAGGGATGACATTATGTTGGGGCTGGGAGTGGAGGATGGCGTTAGGGATGACATTATGTTGGGGCTGGGAGTGGAGGATGGCGTTAGGGATGACATTATGTTGGGGCTGGGAGTGGAGGATGGCGTTAGGGATGACATTATGTTGGGGCTGGGAGTGGAGGATGGCGTCAGGGATGACATTATGTTGGGGCTGGGAGTGGAGGATGGCGTCAGGGATGACATTATGTTGGGGCTGGGAGTGGAGGATGGCGTTAGGGATGACATTATGTTGGGGCTGGGAGTGGAGGAACGCGTCAGGGATGACATTATGTTGGGGCTGGGAGTGGAGGATGGCGTTAGGGATGACATTATGTTGGGGCTGGGAGTGGAGGATGGCGTTAGGGATGACATTATGTTGGGGCTGGGAGTGGAGGATGGCGTTAGGGATGACATTATGTTGGGGCTGGGAGTGGAGGATGGCGTTAGGGATGACATTATGTTGGGGCTGGGAGTGGAGGATGGCGTTAGGGATGACATTATGTTGGGGCTGGGAGTGGAGGATGGCGTTAGGGATGACAATATGTTGGGGCTGGGAGTGGAGGATGGCGTTAGGGATGACATTATGTTGGGGCTGGGAGTGGAGGATGGCGTTAGGGATGACATTATGTTGGGGCTTGGAGTGGAGGATGAAAGTCATGGAGTTATCTGAGTAGAAGTGTGTGTTTTAACAGGCCAGGAATGTAGCATCCTTGATGTCTGAAAGTAAGAATGTCGTTCATTATAACCCAACATGAGATGTTTAGCCATTGATGATGATGATGCATACGTAGACTGGAAAGAAGAGATCAGTCGTATGGTAGAAATATGATGGAACTTGTCATTAGCTGTTTGATTTGAATGGTATTTTGAAGGGGAAAAAATTCTGATTTTTCATAGTGTGGAAGATACGCATTGCGGGATATGGTGTGTTCCCTGATCAATGAATAAGGCTGATAATATCGTGAATAAATACTCCTCTAGGTTTTTTTTAAAATAAATTAATAATTTGCATAATTAAACAAGTTTCCTAACTCTCCTTAAACGATACCGCATCCAGTCCATGTTTATAAGAACAATGAGTTATATGAACGCGAAAATAAGTGACAGCGTTGCAATCATGAAGCTATTTTATCTGAACGTTTCCTAAATGGATTAAAGACTTAACTCTGACCTGCTGCAGGGTCACTACTTGTTCCTAATGTGTTCAATCTGGACTGTCCACAATACGATGTTTCTGTGATAGCGCTACAACTGCCACTAACTACACCAAACTTTTCACGTCCTGAAATACGGGAACCTGCAACATTGTACAAAATGTGGTACATAATGCTCCAAACATCTACCATTAAGTCGTGTGTCTCGCGAACTCAGTTAAACTATATCTTCCCACGACATGTGTCTTGTCAACTTTCTCAGTTAAACCAATATCCCAATATGGCATGTGTGTTATGTTAACATAATCATTTGAACCAAACATCCTCCCATGTCATATAAACTCAGCTAAACCAACCAAACTTCCCAAAAAAGCTTATATTTCTTCCACGAACATATTTAATAATGCGTCTATATTTTACATATTTCAGTAAGTCTAAAGAATGTTATTTTCTAAATGTATGATTTTCCAGTGTTTCCCTGCTCCTAGCCTTCAGTCATATAGAAAGATAAGACATTTCTTGAATTTGAACAAACAAAAGATGTTCCATAAGTGTGCAGCATTTGTGGGAGGGGGGGGATAAGAATTATTTCTTATTCTGACTTTCAGTTTGTAATTATATCAATTCAGGTTTCTGTCTCACAAAGCGAGTCACCTGTTAGTGTCCCGGCTTCCACGGATTTATTTGGACAATGAGATATACTGATGGCTTCAAAACTGTTTGATGGAAAAGTAAGCAGTTATCAGTACAGTATTTTTAACAAACATAACTACTTTAGAATGGTTTCTAAATGCAATTGCAATTTAAATTTATGTATTATTTTATCTAGTGCTGCTGAAATTAACGATTAATTTCTCGATTAATCGTTACATTTTTTTAAAGATTAAATTTTTTTTTACGATTAATCGAGCCACCACTTGTAAATGTACTGGAAGTCTAAAAGAAAAATATTTCGGCCCATAAATATAAACTAATTTCCGGACGGCTACATGAAAATTTTGGTTTTAAACTATTGACTGACGTGAATGTTCAAAATGTTGATAAAGGTTATTGTGTCCTTTGAGAGTAATCGTTCGCCTGCCATGCAATATTCCCTCTAAGTCTAAGCTTCGTTGGTCCGTGTGCAAAGTTAAAATAAACAACTAGTGTGCAAAGTTGCACAACGTCCATTTTTTGTGCCATATTTTACTAAATTTGCTGCGCGGTGATTCTAAACTCCTGCGTAGCGTCGGTGAAATATCTGCGCTGCAGCACTGCTTAAAGAAAACATTGTTACCTTAGTTTTAACACTTCGCTTACATATCACCTGCATACCCAACATACATTACAGTATCAGAAACTTCAGCTGAGACAAACTAAAGCTATGTGAACGATTGTTCAGCTCGGCTGGTTATATTGTCAATAAGACCCGCTCACCACTTAAACCAAAAAATGTCGTCAATACACTTGTATGTTTGCGTTGTTGGTTAAAAGATGTCATATACAGAAGAATGTCCAGTGTTATTTCGATTTTCGACAAGTACGTTTAATAAATTATGTTACTTATGACATCATAAATTTAATTTTTGGCTTTAATCGAAATTAACGATTAATTAATCGTTATGATGATTATTCATAACCTTGGTGTTTGCATGGAGCCTCCGAAGGTTGAACAGTTTGCCATCTGTGCGGTACCTCAGGTTGACACCAACATCCTCGTCTCTGAAGGCCTCTGTCAGCATGGCGGAAAACAGGAGGCTAAACAGTGTTGGTGCCAGGATGCAGCCCTGCTTGACCCCGTTTGTGACTGTGAAAGGATCAGAAGACTCTCCGCTGTCCTGGACTCTGGCCTGCATGCCCTCGTGGAATTGTCTCACCAAGACGATGAATTTCCTTGGGAAACCGTACTTGGCCATTATCTTCCACAGACCCTCTCTGCCAACGGTTTAAAGCCTTGGTCAGGTCGACATAGGTGGAGAACAGGTTGAAGTTCTGCTCCTTACATTTCTCTTGCAGCTGCCTGGCAGCGAACACCATGTCGATGGTACCTCGCTCTTTTCGGAATCCACACTGACTTTCAGGCAGGAGTTCTTGGTCAAGATGGACCGTGAGGCGGTTGAGCAAGATTCTGGCAAGGATCTTATCTGCGATAGATAACAGGGATATGCCTCTGGGGTTGTCACAAGCCTGTCAACTTCCTTTTTGTTTATAAAGATGTATGATGGAGGCATCTTTGAAGTCCTGCGGGATCGTCTCTTGCTGCCATATCAAGAGAAACAGATGGTGGAGCCTTTCAGTCAGGGCTGTTCCTCCCTCCGTGTAGACCTCAGCTGGTATGGTGTCAGAACCAGATGCTTTGCCACTGGAGAGAAGATAAATTGCTTTCTGGGTCTCGAGCAAGGTTGGGGGTCATCCGGTGCTTTGTTTGTGGGCACTTGAGGGAGACGATTGATGGCTTCTTCGTTGATTGTCGAAGGGCGATTTAGGACGCTTTCGAAATGTTCGGCCCACCTCTTCAAGATCTTCTCTTTGTCTGTGATGAGAGTGTTACCGTCTGCGCTGAGGAGGGGGTTTGATCCTGAGGGCGTGGGGCCATACACTTCTTTCAAAGCATTGTAGAAGTTTTTATAGTCACACTTGTCTGTATAGCCTTGGATCTCGTCGGCTTTGTTGCTGAGCCAATCGTCCTGCATCTGACGGAACTTTTGCTGTACAGTCCTGCGTATGTTGTTGAGTGCATCTCTCCTTGTCGTGGACCTGGGATTATTGAGGTAAGCTTGGTGTAGGAGGTGTTTCTCATCCAATAACTGCTTGATGTCTTCGCAGTTCTCATCGAACCAGTCCTTATGTTTCCTGGTCTGGTGCCCCATAGTCTCTGAAGCTGTGGTGTAAATCAGCTCTCTGAGTGACGCCCAGTCTGCCTCCACGTTCTGGTTGCCTGGAGACGTGGATTTCAAGCGCTCTTCCAGAGCATCCACCAAGGACTGCTTGCAGCTGGCGGTCATTAGTTTGGCAACATTTAGCCATTTGGGGGCCTTCTTCCCTTGCGGGCGCCGTTTCGGCTGAATGCGAATGTTGAGCTTGGTGATAATGAGGCGGTGGTCTGTCCAGCATTCAGCACCACACATGGACTTGGTCACTCGTACATCCTGCCTGTCCCTCTTCCTCACGATGGCGTAGTCAATAAGATGCCAGTGCTTCGAGCGGGGGTGCATCCATGACGTCCGGTTACGGGTTGGGAAGCGGAAGATCGTGTTGGTGATCAGCAGTTCATGTTCAGGGCAGGTCTGGAGTAAAAGGAGACCGTTGCTGTTGCAGTGACCCACTCCATGATGTCCAAGGACTCCTTCCCAGGCAACGTTGTCCTTGCCAACTGTTGCGTTGAAGTCACCTAGCAAGATGAGTTTGTCCGCCTTTGGAACGTCGGCAATGACAGTGTGAAGTTCTTCATAAAACTTTGCATTCACTTCATCTGTATTGGTCATGGTTGGAGCGTAGGCACTGATGATGGTGAGGTGTTTCTTTCCAGCCAGTGGGAGTTTCATGGTCATGAGCCTGTCGTTCACTCCCTTGGGAAGTCCAGCCAGCTTTCCGACAAGAATTGTCTTAACTGCAAACCCAACGCCTGCTTCACGCCTCTCCTCGCTGGGTCTGCCACTCCAGTAAAATGTGTAGCCAGATCCTCTTTCACAGAGCTCTCCTTCTCCCGGGAGCCTGGTCTCGCTCAAGGCTGCGACATCGATGCCGTATCTAGCGAGTTCTTTTCCAATCAGGGCTGTTCTCCTCTGGGGTCTGTCCGCATCGTCCCTGACCATGAGTGTGCGCACATTCCATGCGCCCAATATAAGAGGAACTATCCTCGTTTGCTTTTTTTTGGTTTCGACCTCTAGTATAGGGTCCCCACCAGCCGCGGTGTGCTGGCTAGGGTAGGCTGGAGCAGGCAATGTTTAGGGAACCTTTTCTAGCCCCTTCCTCATCCCATGGAGGAGAGCAGTGCATTCCTGAAGAGGGCTGCTCAGTCGCCCAGGGGGCTGCCGGACTCCACCGCTGCTCCGTGTCAGCGAAGAACGACCCAATGCCCTGGGCCGCCTGTGTGCAGGGTTACGGCTACGGCTCCCAGTGTACCCACACCTGCCGCTTCGTCTCTTGCCTGTTGCCACAGGACTTGTCGGTGACTGATGGCATGGGATGGATGACAAAAGTGACTTGCGCGATGACTTGGATTTAAGTGAGAAAGAGTTGCGCAGTTCGTCGATCTCACTCTCTCACCCGAGACCATCTTGATCCAGCGGCAGGACAAAGTCGAGACGGCTGGTGATGGAGACGGGTGCAGTGGATGGCCATGATGTCCTGTGTGTCTTGTCATGCCCTTAGCATTCCACAACGCTTTGCTGAGAATCACCTTTTTGACCATTGACCAACTAGTGGTTCCTCCACTCTGTCCACCGAATCCAGTCTTCACGTGCATAGGTAGACATACCTAGATCACGAGGGTTTGAGACCCATCGGCAACCCTCACCAGGTTTAGCCAGCTAGTCGAAGCCGTTGCCCGGGGTGTGGCCACTGCGCACGCTACAGTTTATAGGAGCCACTGGTGAGAGCTGAGTGACAAGTGGGGACCAATGGTGGACGAACTACCCCCAAGAGAGTACGACGTGTTCCCCCACCGGAGGTGCTACCCCGCCTTGAGCACCCCATACACCCCAAATAAGTATGTTTCAAATCACTTTTATTGTCATTTAAGTATTTATTATTTATTTAGTGAAGGTCTACATTCAGGGCCGGATTTCCACCTAGGCCTACAAGGCCCCGGCCTAGGAAAACCGAAATTGTCTTAAATAAATTAACAACTAAACAACAAATTGTAACATAAAAAATATATTATTCCAAATTATAAAACAAAGTTCTATTGTTTAATGACCCTCTCTTTTATATTCGTAATAGAAATATCGATATCACGATGTCTGACTTCAATAAAAATCTAAGCGGGTTTCAGAAAAGAAACGGAATAAAGAAAAGAAAATCGAAAAAGAAAAGTGCTTCTTCGTAATGTAATCTAAATTAAATACATTTTTCGTCTCGTCTACGTCTAGACCTAGTTCTGGCTCATGTAAGAGTACTAGTGCATTAGCCAGTGGCAGTTGCAGAGATGCTGCGAATGACCGTAAACAGGCAAATCCAACAAACGTGTCTGACTGCAACTAGCTACCTGAAAACATTATTTCTGAAAAAACCGTAACAGCCAGTTGTGTAGTAGGGGGGTTGGCGCGGGAGGGCTTTACCCTCCCACCTTTTTTGACAGGGAGGGCGCGCCCACCCTGCATGGAAGGCGTGCAATTTCAATTAACTTCAATTTGACTTTTGAGACTCTGTTAGTTGTAGAACTTGTAACTTTGAGAAAAATACGCCGCGTGAAAAATTTGAAAAAAGAGGGCCCTCTCGCCTCTTTTTTAGGACTACACCACTGGTAACAGCTACAAAAAAAAAGTATTTACAAAATCCTGAATATATTTCTTCTGTAAGTAACGATCCTGATGAGTGGATGCTAGATGAAGTTACATTGGAGTGCCTTGTTCAAAATGGCATGAAACAAAATATTGATGCCGACTTTTCTTTTTCTATAATACACAGATAAAGCCAGGTATCTATCGCTGTCACTTTTTAGCCAAACATTAAGAAATGGTGAAAACGACCTCGACATTGGCTCATATTTTTGAAGATGTTTGGGAAATTGGGGTCACTAGCTAATGAAGTGTTCAACGACTGGAAAACCACAGTTCAAAGAATGAAGGAACATGAGAATTCGGAAGAACACAGGTCAGCATTTGCGGCACTATTTAGTAAGAATGATGGTGGTAGAGTTGGCAAGAGTCTTGTTCATCAAACCGAAGAAGAAATAAAATACTGGCATGAGGTTTCGAGGCGCATTGTGGCTGTTGTGAGGTCACTTTCTGCACGCGGATTGCCGTTTGGGTTTCCATGATAGATTTGGATTAAATAAAATAAAAAAAAATAAAAAATATATTTAAAACACTGGGAACTATGTTATGACTTATGACCCAGAACTTTTGGCTGAGTTCGATCCTTTTCCGGACGTACACATAAAACGCCATGGAAACAAAGGAAGTGGCACAACTTGATATCTGTCGTCAAAAATATGCGATGAAATGATCAATATAATGGCAGAGAAGGTAATAAATACAATCATGACTGAGATCAAACTAGCCAAAAAATTCTCTATCGCTGTGGGCTCAACTCCGGACATTTCTCATGTAGTTCAGCTTTCTTTCATTGTGAGATATGTATCTGAATACGGATGTACTGTCGAACGATTTTTGAGATTCATTCCAGTATTCATTCATAGTAATATACATTGTATTATTCTGTTGTTTATTAAAGTCATTAAAGTCAATGAAAGATTATATGTTCTGTACTGGTGCATTTAATTTGCTTAATTTCCAAAATAGCTTCGACACGGTTGGGGGGCCCGAAATTGAAAAGTGCCTCGCGGCCCTGTGTCTCTTAAGTCCGGGCCTGTCTACATTGTAATATCGTAACCCGCGTGAAGCATTTTTTAAAACCTTTTCACCGGCCTTCGGAAAACGAACTGTGTTAACATCCTTAGATTATATTTTATTATAATATATACAAATTAAACATTGACTATTAATCATCACGGTTAACGTCTTTGTTTAGACAAAAAAATTATTTAAAAACAATATTTTTAAAATGTATTTTTAAAAATTCCCTCAATTGACTGACGGGCCCCGAAAGAAAGAGGTCGGCGAATAGGGGTAAATAACCTCATCTGGGGTCAAAAGGGAATTCTAGGGGGTAATGCAGACTCATTTGGGACATATAACATCCATTACAATCCACTAGATATATTAAAATACGTCATGTGTACGTGTACGCTTGGAACATACGCCCATTATTGAACCGGTTCCTTCCAGAAAATGCATTTTAAAATATTTGACAACTATGTAGATTTCTTACCTACATACACCTAAATCCACCCTACTTTCATTTATATTGACACGAGTGACAATAATCTTAATCCACATGACTTGACTGTATCAAGTATCCTTTCTGTGATATTTAAAATTAATGCCTTAAAAACTGAGCTAAGAAGAAAAGTTGTTTTGTGCTCCTCTCGAATTGCGATGTCAAGAATTTGATGCATTCAATAAAATTAATGAATATTTGAGTAATTTTAAATGGGTTCAATTATCATTATATCACATATGCTTTGATGTCAACATCAAACGACGCAATTTCATATGTTAACTTGTGGGTTCTCAAACTTAAGGCTTATAATTAGATTTAATTTTCGTGTCTTGATAGCATACACCAACCAGCGTCTGATGGCCTACCGAATGGCACATTGAGAAGCACTGATTTTTTTTATTATTTTTTTTAATTTAATAAAAATATTAAATTTTAAAAAGTCATTAAATAACTTGTAAGCGACCAAATATTTCAGTGGAAGTTTTATTTTAAAGTTACCCTTTTGATGTGACGTCACATTTCTTCAACCCCCTCCCTCCCCCTCGTCACGCATCGTCACAAAAGTGTGACCCCCCCTCCCCCCTAGGTGCGTGACGTCATTTATGGACGGCCCCTTACTTTAATTTGATAAGCGTAACATTTTTAATGAATAAGCGCATTTTTTAAAGCAAAAATTTTCTGTGCTACTTTAATGCAATAAACACGAAATATATTTCAGTTTTAATAATTCCCCAACAATAAATTCAATAAATTCCTGAAAACTGAAACACTAATATAAATTACTACTTGCAAGTTAAACACAATATTTGAACCACCATGCCATGTAGGTACTTGTTCGTGCATTATTCTGCGCATGTCGAAATTCCATGCAAAAACTGTCGTGGCGACATTAATGGCACATATTATTCGGCCCAGCGGTGGAGTGTTTTTGTGTGTAATTTTCATTAAAAAGCGGCATCTGTGACGTAACCCGCTTAATTTTCCAAACAAATCGATACCTTTTTTGATCGATTTTAAATTTTTTAATGGATTTGCGTTAGTTATAACAACCACTAAATAATCAAAGAAATGTCGTGCCACCCGTTAATTAAGACTCGGAACTCTTAATCACGAATATTTTTGTTAAACCTTGGTTTTCCCCCTTCAAAAGAGAACGGGCGGTTATCGGAAATGGATGTACTTTTCAACTGCCCACAAATGCCACCCTCTCAATGTGTGCCGCTCGGGGTGGACCACCCCCACCGCCCGCCCCCCCCCTGGCTACGACACTGTGAGAAGTGTTAACTTTGAAAACAGGAAGTAGTCTAAGTAAACTAAAAATAAAACAAACCCGTAAAAACAAAGTTTTTTACTATAAATCCCTTATATATGAGACATAACTAACAGTATTGATTATTTTCAAACACGACAAACTGAATCTGTCTTAACTCAACTTTGCTTCATAACCCTGGGGAGGGGGAGAGGGGAAAAGTCTGGTCACCGATTTGCTTGACCGAGCTCAGCGCGACACGTAAAATGTAAACAAAAGCACCCCGGATCTTCGATGGGTTGCCTCAAAGCGTCAACTCAAACTTTCACGTGGGAAAAAAACAATAACAAACCGTGAATTTGAATTACATAGGTTATATAAGGAAAAACTAAAAATGCATTAATTTAATTACGGTACAATCGATCGATCTGAAATTTTAATACAATGCATTGTTAGGTGAGACGGGTCCGTGTGCCAAATTTCAGCTCGATCGGATCACTGGAAGTGGGTTATTTTTTACTTTTGTTTTTCCGCCCGCCCATCCCATGAGACGGCCGCGAAGTTAATATAAGGGATTTAATAAAACAAACCCGTAAAAACAAAGTTTTTGACTATAAATCCCTTATATATGAGACATAACTAAAAGTATTTACAAATATTTACAGACTCAATCTGTCGTAACTCAACTTTGCGTCATAACCCTGTGGTAGAGGGGGAAAAGTCTGGTCACCGATTCACTCTACCGAGCTCAGCATGACACGTAAAATGTAAACAAAAGCACGCGGGTACGTCGATGGGTCGCCTCAAAGCGTCAACTCAAACTTTCACGTGGGAAAAAAACAATAACAAACCGTGAATTTGAATTACATACCTCATATAAGGATAAACTAAAAATGCATTAATTTAATTATGGTACGTTCGATCGATCTGAAATTTTGATACGATGCATTGTTAGGTTAGACGGGTCCGTGTGCCAAATTTCAGCTTGATCGGATAACGGGAAGTGGGTCATTTTTGACTTTTGTTTTTCCGCCCGCCCAGCCCATGAGATGACGACAGACAGAGATGACCGGCCGCGAAGTTAATATAAGGGATTTAAAAATAATAATTAAACTACAGAATACTTCCGAACGTCTGTTGCCATATCTACCGTCCTCGGGTTACGCCAGTCCCGATTTACGCTGTTTCGTAATTACGAACGCGCCCCCTTAAATATATTTAAAAAACAATATTACGCGTCATTCCCTCTTACGCGGTTTAACGCCATAAGTGACGTAAACAAACGCGGGCTCGTTTCAGGCGCGCCGTGGAATACGCTTTATTGTGGTTGTGGGGCGAGGAAGACGGGGTCGCTCCCTACGCTCAGTTTCAGTACATACGCCATTTTGGTTGTTTATCCCCTCTCTCTCTCTCTCTCTCTTTCTCTCTCTCTCTCTCTCTCTCTCTCTCTCTCTCTCTCTTTCTCTCTCTCTCTCTCTTGTGTTTTTTTTTAAAACTATATTCCCTTAGTTATGGCTCCCAAGCTTAAGACAGACTCTTCTGATGCTAGTGCATCAAAGAAAAGAAAGGCCATCACAATGCAAGTTAACATAGACATTATAAAGCGATCTGATCGGACAGTACTTTACAGTATATTTTATTTATTTATTTTATGACTTACACTGAAAATCGGGTTACGGCGCGTCTTAGGAACGGATCAACGTCATAACCCGAGGACCCCCTGTATAACTAATTTATCTGGTAAAGGTTAAAAGATGTAGATTTGTAACAAAAAATTACATTGAATAAAGCAACACAAGTATTTAAATATGATGCATGGAAAGATCACACATCAAAGTCGCTATTATTTTTATTTAATTAATTTTGTTTTAATTATTTTGTTTCATTTTTTTTTAAATTTTATTATTTTATTTATTTATACATTTATTTTATTTTTAAAAAAATTATTTATTTTTTTGTGGGGGGGGGGTGTTTGAAAGGTGTACTACAACCAAAAAAGGGTATAGATTGCTTCTAGTTATCTCTATACTTTAGTGATGAATTTAGATGATATTCTCTCAGAATGGTTCTCATTCGGTTGAATCAGGTCAATTTCAAACCAATTTGGTCGCACTGAGTCACAGTCGCTCACTTTCACTTGCTTAAAGTACCGCATAGAAAATATTTATGGTGATATTTTTAACATATGATCCGAAGCTATATAATATTATCCTTGAGTGTTAAATTTGATTTTACATCTTCTAGTTGTTTTTGTCTTCTATTTATTTTTTGCACACTTATCATTACATCCCAAAACCGCTTATTTTCTTACCTTATCTATTAAAAACGCTCATTCTTAACAGAAGATTATTGCATCCTACTCTTATCTGCATGGCAAGTCTTTTCTTAAGTTCATCCCCTTTCCCCATTTACATAAAAGTCATGACGGAATAATTGAGCATGTAGTTTTTAAAAAAGAAAACAAACCCGTAAAAACAAAGTTTTAGACTATAAATCCCTTATATATGAGACATAACTAACAGTATTGATTATGTTTAAACGCGACAAACATTTACATACTGAATCTGCCTTAACTCCTGCAGTATAACCGGGGGGAGGGATGTTGGGAGAGGGGAAAGGTCTGGTCACCGATCGCTGGACCGAGCTCAGCGTGACACGTAAAATGTAAACAAAAGAACGCCGGTACGTGGACAGGTGGCGTCAACGCGCGAACTGAACTGTCACGTGAAAAAAAAACAATAACAAACTGTGAAATTGAATTACTTTCTTTGTATAGAGATAAACTAAAAATGCATTAATTTAATTACGGTACGTTCGATTGATCTGAAATTTTGATACGATGCATTGTTAGGTGACACGGGTCCATGTGCCAAATTCCAGCTCGATGGCATCACGGGAATCGGGTCATTTTTGACGTTTGTTTTTCCACCCGCCGAAGACAGAGATGACAACAGACAGAGAGAGAGAGAGACAAGATTTCGAAGTTAATATAAAGGATTTCAAAATAAAAACATTCGGAGCGGATTAAAAACAATCCTCTCGAGCAACATTAGCAAAACTGTGTCTACGTCAGTTAGGCGAACTATTTTAATTTTTGCTCTTTAAGAAAAACAAATGGGACTGAATGGCTCAATGAATTGTGCACGCATTACTACCAGATTTGTCGTCAGAATAGTCTGTTAGACTTTGTGTTATTTTATTTTGAATATCGTGGAATGGATGTGAATCAATGAGATTTTGTTTATTCTACCTCCTTCACATTCGCGTTAACTTATTTTAAAAAAAATAAAGTCAAATCAATTAAATTCAGTCGTATTCTGCAACACTTGATCACTTTAAATTACAATTCCTCACATCAGGTCAATATAATCAAGATTTAAACTCTTGCAAATGTGTTGTCATACACAAGACAGAAACAAGTAAACAATTTATTGTACCTGCCTTTGTAAACTAAATATTTGAGTCTTCCTATTTCCGCGGAAAATGCTCCCTTCAAATGTGTAGTTGGCCATGTCCGAATCAAATTGAATATAATATGTCAATTCAATTCTGATGGGATTTTCTGCAGAAATTATTTGAATGGCTGGATTAAATCTGAAATACGGAACAGAAAACATGCATTACTGTTCTAAATAAATATCTTTGTTTAAAGGCCATATGTTGAATTTGGTGTTAAATTATTGACATTTTTTATGGGGGGAGGGGGGTTGAGGGTGTAAAATTGGGTATTTGTAAAGAAAATGTAGCTACAGTATTTACATTAACTTTTTTTTTAAAGAAAGAGAAAATGGGAGAAGTTTCTTTAATATACATAATAATGCCAGACAAAAACGTCTATACATTTTTTAAAAATGTAAAGAAAAATTGAAATCAGTCCATGACATTTTAGGGCAATCAACGATCTGTTAAGAATTTAGCTAGTCAACTGTTTTTATTAACTGGTAACAGCCAGAATTATACAAACGAGAATTTTTATTTGAGCATCTGGAATTAATTAGTTTCTTAACGTGAATTCACTGACCGTTACATCCCTGAGTATAACATCACTGGGTGTGACATCACTGATTGTAACATCACTGAGTATAACATAACAGATTGTAACAACACTGAGTGTGGCATCACTTAATGTGACATAATTGAGCTGAAAAAAATATTTTTAACTAGCTCGATTTAATTGTTGTTTTGTATTTTGTCGAATACGATACGTAGATATTAGTGTTTAAAACTGAAAATCTTACTTTAGAGTAACTGCGTGGTACTCTCTACCCCACGCCTCCACTGGTACTGCAGTAAATGTCGATATTTCATATATGCTTTCAAACATCAGCACTGTTAATCCAAAGCGATCGTTACCTTCAACCTTGAAGACACCTTTACGAACAAGGTCTTCTTGGCTCCTATAAACACAAGATAATCAATCGTTTCTAAGAAAACTAAAACTCAATAATCTCACTATCTGATACCTAAGCACCCACAAAATACTACATTCAAACTATATAGGATTGTTGATTTTTTTATATAATCATGCAAACAGGATACGTAGATCAAAATTTATTTAACAAGTGAGTAAGAAATCTGAAACAACACAATACAATGATCGTGTAGGCAAGAGACGTTCTTTAGCGAAGCGCCATTGAAAACAAGTTAAAAATTACATTTCAAATCTCCATAATAACCATCATTTTGAGTTTTGCGTTCCGACGAGTTTTGCGCCAATCGGCCCGTGGTCTCCGACTTCAGCCTGCTGTTTTTCGGGATGTGCTTACGATAGCCTTTGGTCAGCCAAGACCATCTGCAAGGCAGCAATTGATTTTTTTCCGGAGTTTTCTCTCCTAGATGAATTGCTATCCCTAGCTGACGGCCTCATCTGTCCGGTTTTAGAGTTTGAGCGCTCTATGTTCGCTTTTTGCAGTCAGTACCTTGGGGTTATGAGGATAACCAAGACGACAGCAAGTGGAAATGTTACAAAACTTTAAAGATGTACTTACAAAAGTGTGTGGTCAACAACAAATGTAAAATAATCTCCACTTTCGAGAATCGTCATTTGCTTGTCAAGCCCAGAAACTTCATTGTGGACGTATTGAAAAGTAACCTAAATAAATCCAGATGAAATCGTCTCTCATATATAAAAAGTTTATTTAAAACTCTTAAGTGCATTTAACAATATATTTAAACACAAGAAAAAGATATGTACTTAAATCAGATAGAATATGTATTGATTTAAATAAATTCGAATAATATGATAAAAGCCCATTTATTTGGTTTGCAATGCTACTACTACTAGGGAAGAATCTTTAAAATTTTGATTAAATAATTTAAAAATAAACTTCTTCTCTTGCTGATAGAATTTTAATACATGTTCTGTTGATTTTTTAATAAATAAATTATTATTCTTTATAATCACACCTTGTTTTGTGTGAGTGCGTGTGCAAATGTTTGTCGCGTTTGAACATAATCAATACTTTTAGTTATGTCTCATATATAAGGGATTTATAGTCAAAAACTTTGTTTTTACGGGTCTTTTTTATTTAAAGATTTATTTTTGAAATGAAATGATAAAATCTTGTTTCTTTATTTGTCTCCTGATTAATTTGTCAATGGCCTGTAACTTGTAAGCAGCTGTGCGCAGGAATATGATTTATTAACATCTATGTGTTGTCTATATGTTATATGGGATACCTTCTTTTGATAAGTAATTGGACGAGAAAATGCAGAACAAGAAAATTACCTCCACTGGAGTTTCAGAAAATTTTGCTACATTGAAAGTGACTCTAGTCCAATTAGAAGGGCCATTTAGGGTAAACTTGGGGATTGCCACCAAAAATAAAGTGCCATAAATTGCTGAGGAAATGGAAAGTTCAAATACTAATATAGTAAAGTTCGTGTTTAATCAAATGGATTCCTCCGTCAAACCTGTATTATTTAACTACATCGTCTTTGTCTGCATCGTGACTTTTGTTTGTTTGATAAAAATTGTCCGTTTCAAGTCCATAATCAATAGTCTGTCCTTTAAGTCCATAATCAATAGTCTGTCCTTCAAGTCCATAATCAATAGTCTGTCCGTTTTATCACAAATCTTTGGTGTACCTTAATTTCCGTTTCATCTCAATAGTTTTCCATTTCGGTAATCGTTATATGTTGTATTCAATGCTGCGACAAAACCACTTACCAAAAAGAAAACAGCAGGTTATCCAGAAAACCTATTCTCCAAGATAAAGGAAGCCCGAAAATGTACATTTGGCACGACTGAAAATAATGAATCTTATTTGAAAACAAAATTGTCTCCATGCTACATTAAGATCTCCAAACGCATTAAAGGTCGTACCTGAGACATCTTGAGGAATAACAAGACTTATCAGCAGCCATTGATTGAGTCCTGGCCTTGTTGTTCCGATAGATACGAACCTCACGCAAATCATCACAGTAAATATTTACTATTATATTATAGTTTTAAATTACAGAAATTGAAACAGTATTTAATGTCTGCCTAGAGTTACAAAGTACTCTCTATATATATATATATATAATTATATATATATATATATATTTATATAATATATATATAATTATATATATATAATATATATATATATATTAGGGCTGTTAACGATTAATTTAAATTTAATAATTAACTTTGGAAAAATTAACGATTAATTAATCGTTATTATCGATTAAAGCCAAAAAATTTAATTTATGGTTTCATAAGTAACATTTATTAAACGTACTTATCGAAATAACACTGGAATGTCTTCTTTGTGTGAAATCTTTTAAACAACAACGCAAACAGACAAGTGTATTGACATTAATTGGTTCAAGTGATAAGCGGGTCTTATTGACAATATAACCAGCCGTATTGCACAATTGTTCTCATAGCTTTAGATTGTCTCAGCTGAAGTTTCCTATACTGTAATAGTAGTGGATGTTTGGTTTTGCAGGTGAAGTGTAAGCGAAGTGTTAGAACCATGGTAGCAATGTTCCCTTTAAGCAGCGTGGCTGCTCAGATATTTGACAGACGCCACGCAGGAGTTTAGAATCACCACGCAGCAAATTTTGTAAAATATGCACACAAAATGGACGTTGTGCAACTTTGCACACGAGTTTTTTTTTAACTTTGCACACGGCCCAACGAAGCTTAGACATAGAGAGAACATTACATGGTAGGCAAACGATTTCTCCCAATGATCACAATAACCTTTATCAACATTTTGAACATTCACGTTTAAAACCAAAATGTTCTTGTAATCGTCCGGATATTAGTTTATATATTTATGGGCCGAAATATTTTACTTAATTACTTTTTGACTTCCAGTTCATTTATAAGTGTTGGGTGGATTAATTCGTAAAAAAAATGTAATCGTTAAAAAATGGTAACGATTAATCGAGAAATTAATCGTTAATTTCCGCAGCCCTAATATATATCATTTCTAAGACGGGTTATTAAAATGCTAGTGTTTATTAGTCCCCACTTGACCTTATTGATTTGTTTCTTCAAAGATTCGTGCGTAAATGAATTACATTAAATTTTAATACATATTTTATTTTGAAGAGTACCAAAAACTCTTTTCAGCTGATATACGTATAAGACAACTTCCTGTCAATCCACACTGGTGCTCACTTTATACAATTTTCCGGTTTTTACCGCAATTTCCCTTGAATAAAATTGCTTTTATATATTTGAAATCTCCGTCGTGTCTGATCGAGCTTTGAACAGCAACTCCTCCCGAACGATAACAGATAGTGGGTTCGGTTCTTTAGCAAATATGTTAATAATTGTTAAGGAGGTCCCAATGATGTGCTCGGGCCAAAAAATCCAGAAAAGGTTTCCTGGATTTCCTGGAAAATCGTTTTAAAAAAAGAAAACATATTTTGTCAATTTCTCACCAACCATAACAGCTATCGGGTTGAAACAAACGCCAAACGATAGCTAATAATATTTAGAACAATGTTTGAGAAGGAATTTTTGAAAAATCTCTTTTCGCTCGACACCCGTAATTGTAGCAGCAATTTGTAGATAGCAATTGTTTGTTTTTTTTAGTTTCAGAATTATTGATTTGAAATGACTTTTAATGTAATCTAGAAAGATTTCCATTGAATAAAAAATATCGGAAATTCTTTGTTAGAAATTGCGTTTACATGCTCATTCGAGTTTTTATTACTTCCTATCCATTACAGACGCTCCTTCTAATACTTCTATACAGATTGTTGCGTCTTACGCTTATCAAAGGTTTATGTCAAGTATTGCATTTTATATGAGTTTTAAATGTTGATTAAGTGTTGGTTTTCCTGATTTGATAAAGCAGCCCATTCCACGCCTAAAGTTCAGATGGGAAGACGAGACTTAGCTTTTTTTTCTTCTTGCATTCAAAATAAATATGAAAAGTGTTTTTATCCAAGGGTTTATTTGATTATTTTTTATTTATTTTTTTGTATTTCCAGGTAATAAATAATTGCTTCATGCCTACTTTGGGGCCGTCCATAAATGACGTCACGCTCCTAGGGGGGGAGGGGGTCACACTTTTGTGACGATGCGTGACGAGGGGGAGGGAGGGAGGGTTGAAGAAATGTGACGTCACATCAAAAGGGTAACTTTAAATAAAACTTCCACTGAAATATGTGGTGGCTTACAATTTATTTAATGACTTTTTTTTATAAAAAATCAGGGCTTCTCAATGTGCCGGTCGGTAGGCCATCAGACGCTGGTTGGCGTAAGCTATCAAGAGACGAAAATTAAATCTAATTATAATCCTTAAGTTTGAGAACTCACAAGATAACGTATGAAATTGTTACACTGTGTCGTTTGATGTTGACATCAAAGCATTTGTGATGTAACCGCAGCTCCGTCGGCGAACTTTTTTGCCCGTTACCCCAAAATATACAAGTTTATGTGTGCGTTACCCCCCCCCCAACCCCCAGACTCTAGGTACTGCTCACATGACTCGGGGATTTGGGGGAGCGTCGTTAGCAACCCCCGAAAATGCTAATGGTGAGTTTTACAAGCATGACAAGTGTCTAAAAATGATCTGAATAGGATTATGTGTAGATATTTTAAGTCAAAACGACACGGAATATCCTTTTTCTTTAAAAAAAAAGGGGGGGGGGTGGAATCTATTTGATAGAATTATAAACGTTTTAAGTTTGATATAATTGTTCGGTTGGTTTTTGGTCAAACGCCCCTGGCCATTCTAGATATAATGATAAATGAGCCCATTTAAAAGTTGTCAAGTATTCATTAACTTTATTTAATGCATCAAATTCTTGACATCGCAATTCGAGAGGAGCACAAAACAACTTTTCTTCTTAGCTCAGTTTTTAAGGCATTAATTTTAAATATCACAGAAAGGATACTTGATACAGTCAGTCATGTGGATTAAGAGTATTGTCACTCGTGTCAATATAAATGAAAGTAGGGTGGATTTAGGTGTCTTCGTATAGTACGTAGGTAAGAAATCTACATAGTTGTCAAATTTTTTTAAAAAATGCATTTTCTGGAAGGAACCGGTTCAATAATGGGCATATGTTCCAAGCGTTCACGTACACATGACGTATTTTAATATATCTAGTGGATTGTAGTGGATGTTATATGTCCCAAATGAGTCTGCATTACCCCCAAGAATTCCCTTTTGACCCCAGATGAGGTTATTTACCCCTGTTCGCCGACCTCTTTCTTACGGGATGCCCGTCAGTCAATTGAGGGATTTTTAAAAAAAACATTTTAAAAATATTATTTTTAAATATTTTTTTTTCTAAACAAAGACGTTAACCGTGATGATTAATAGTCAATGTTTAATTTGTATTCATTAAAATAAAATATAATCTAAGGATGTTAACACAGTTCGTTTTTTGAAGGCCGGTTAAACGTTTTGAAAAAATGTAGACCTTCACTAAATAAATAATAAATACTTAAATGACAATAAAAGTTATTTGAAACATACTTATTTTCAAATCGAAAATAAGGTGGGGGGGTTTTTTTGGAGGGGGGGGTCAAAGCTTTGTGACGTATTTTTAGAGGGGGGGTCTAACTTTTTGTGACGACGCGTGACGAGGGGGGGGGAGGGGGTAAAAAATCGGATAAAATCGCGTGACGTCATTTATGGACGGCCCCTTTGTTCTTCTATCCTCTAGTGATAGTGTAGCTAGGTTAAATGATTTAAATAATGGTGTTAGTCTTATCAACCAGTCGTGACTAGGGCTGTCAATATTGTTGAACAATGCTGCCTGGGTACCCGTCCAAATTTCGAACGGGTACCCGGGTTACCCGCTCAAAACATTGCATAATTTTCCCGTCATGACCGCTATACAATGCTACCTAGCCACCTTCCACTCACCTCATGCCACACAGTAGCCACACGGCCGACGTCTTAGGGGTCGTACATAAATGACGTGTAGTGATTTTGGCCGATTTTTTACCCCTCCCCCATTTTTCGTCACACGTTGTCACAAAAACTTTGACTCCCCTCCAATATGACGTCACAAAGCTTTGCGACCCCCCCCCCTAAATAAAAGCCGTACTTCCTTTTTGAAAATGAGCATGTGTCAAATAACTTTATTGTCATTTAATTTTGTATTTAATGTGTAGTTGAACTCTAAAAATCACTACACGCTTAAATCCATGTAAAGCGTCATTTAATACATTGTAAGAAATCAAATATTTCAGTGGAACATTTTGTTTAAGTTGCGCGTTTTGATGTGACGTCACACTTCTTAAACACATCCCTCCCCCTCGTCACAAATGTGACCTCCCCTAGGTGCGTTACGTCATTTATGGTTGGGCCCTTATCCATCTTACAATGTTAGTAACTAATTTATTAACTTTAAAAACTGACACATTTGGGTGTATTATTAAAATTAGATTTTTGGGCGAGACACACGTGGTAATGAACACACGAAACACAATGGAATGGAGGGAGTGAAGGGGGGTTGATTAAAAAAAACCATCGAAAATGGTAAACCCAATGTCGGCATATTTCAAAGATCAAAGTTAATGTGAAAGCAGCGTTGTTTTTATTAACAAAACCAAACACGGCCTCTTTCATCTCTATGCAGTCTATCCACAAGGCCGACGTCTAACCAATCGTACACTGTTAGTAACTATTTAATTGATTAACCTTAAAAACTGACAACCTTGTACTTGTACGCATTATTAATATCAGTTTTTCTAGGTCAACGCGTGTTAATGAACACAAAAAACACAAGCGAATGGAGAGGGTGCGGTTATAGTATAGGAGTGGATGGGGGAGAAAATTGGTAACAATCCGTAACCCAATTTCGGCATATTTCAAAGCAGTATTAGTGTCAAAGCAGGGTGTGTTTTTTTAATATCAACAAACACAGCCTCTTTCATCTCTATACAGTCCATCCTTATTTTCGACAGGGGAATTTTGTTTTCCTTACAGGATTCGTTCAAAGAACCACAATCTTCTTGTGATTGCGATTTGTTTCATTTTCAGAGAATAAAGATGTATCAAAATACATTTCAGTTTGTCAAGACCGTATTTTATGTCCCGTTGATAGATATTTCTCCTTAGATGTATTTCACAGCATATATTTGAAACAAAAATTTTCATTTGAAAAATTGTTTCGTGAGCCGCAAATTAAACATAACAAAAGCCGCATGCCAGCCGAAGTTTGGTTAATATAGAATTGAAACCACATTTTCACGTGTACCCGGGCGGAATTTTACTACCCGCCAATTAGCCAATTTGTGAAATCCAATTAGTCCAGTAGAGATATAGTAAGGAGAGAATAGTCAAAGCTTATATAGGAAAGGAGAGGGTGGGTGTGGCCAGTCAATCAGGTTGTCAGTGCAAACATCACATTCATCCCATGTGGTGTTAGGGTCCCATACTCTTGGATCAGTCTATTCTCCAGACTGACCCTGCCGGGTGTTTTGTACAAGAAACCATGGCGGTGACAGACATGTCATCGAAGCCCATGTGGTCACGTCCATTGAAGTGTCGGGAGACAGGACACTGTTTGTCTTGTTTAATCGCACGTACATGCTCAGTTACGCTTGTATAATGACCCAGTCAATAAATATTGTTTAAAGAAGTTCAGAGACCCACAGTTTCGAGCTGTTCTTAGTGTCATTGATGAACTAGTTGGAGAACTAGCTGTTACAAAGGAAACATCGAAGCATACCAGTTTGTAAAAGAAAGAGTTAATTACCTAAGAGGACAGTACCTTGGTGAAAATGTTCGTTGGTCTGCAGATGTTGCTAAAATGCTTTCAGGATGTGAGGATGAAAACATAAATCCCACCCTCAAATTCGTTGAATGTCTGTGCTTGCACATGGACTCTCGTTTTACTGAAAGCGATTTGTTGCAATGGCGAACATTTGAGATGTCAGCGTTAGTCAACACGTCAAATTTTAATTATGGACAAGCAGAACTTGGTGGATTATACTTTCTAGATACAAGGAATTTCTTTAAAAGCTATGAAGACATTTTGCCGAAACTTATGGATCAGTATCGTAATTTAAGATTTGTGCTTGCAGAAAAAAAAGAAATATGGGTTGATGCAACTTTAGACGAGGTGATTCAGTTTGTCATGACTGAGGAACAATTCAGCGACATTGCCATCCTGTTGTATATTTTGCTACATTTCTTGCATCGAGCGCTGATAGCGAACGTGGATTCTATAAAAGTAAAATCTAGAAATAGATTGGAGGAGTTACATTTAGACATGCTTATGAGGATTAAATCTTGTCAGAAAGATGGACAGATCAACCTTGACGAAGTCTATAAAAGATGGATCTCGTTGAAAGGCGCCAGAGTGCCTACAGAATATATTAGCGGCATATATGTATGTTGGCATTTGGTTGCTTTAAACATGATAAATACCGTTCAACAGGAATATACATTTCTAATGCTTGTTTATTTAATAATAATAATAAATTGATTATTTATATAGCGTTGTATCCCAGTAAGGAACTGGGCTCACAGCGCTTTACATGAAAGAAATAACATACTTATAAGTATTAAATTAACATTCATATCACAACAAACACACACAATTACAATACATTATACATAAGCTACGTTAATCATTTACAAGAAATGTTGTTTCATCAATTTTAAAAATAAATTTTGAAAAGATGTGTCTTAAGTGCAGTCTTGAAGGACTTGGTTGTTTGAATACCACGTATGTGTAATGGTAGAGAATTCCATTGTTTGGCTGCACAAAAAGAGAACGACCTTTCACCAAACGTTTTGGTGCGTGTCGTAGGAACAGAGAGAACGCGTGTGTCTGCAGAAGATCTTAGCTTGCGAGTGGGTGAGTAGACCGACAAAAGTTCAGTAAGATACGATGGGCTTGAGTCCGAAAAGAAATTGTGACAGAGAACGGCCAGTTTGTAATCAATACGGGCTTGTATAGGCAGCCAATGAAGTGAGCGAAGAAGTGGAGTAACATGGTCATGTTTTTTTGCATTGAGCACCAGTCTGGCAGCTGAATTTTGAACTTTCTGTAGTCTTTCAATGCATTGTTTTGGCACACCTGACAGAAGAGAATTGCAGTAATCCATACGAGCCAGTACAAGAGCACAGACTAGTGTTTTTGTGGCACTAACTGTTAAGTAATGACGGATTGAGCTGATCTGACGAATGGCAGTGTAGGCAGAGCGACAGATGTGATTGATGAAGTTGTTAATAGACATGTTGTCAGAAATAATGTAGCCAAGATTCCTAGTCGATGTTGTGAACAGAATATCCGAACTGGCTACGTGAATTGACTTCGGAAGAGACAAAGTACTGCGTGATTTATTGTTGCAAAATAGAAGTGCTTCAGTCTTGTCATCATTCAGCTTGAGTTTGCTTAACGTCATCCAAGACTTCACTTCACCAATGCACTCCTGCAACAATTGGACACCGGAGTCCATATTAGAGGGATCAGTGTGAATATATAGTTGAGTATCATCTGCAAATGATTGGCTTTTAACTGAATGCTTTTCAAGCAGTAGAAGTAGCGGTCTTGTATACAGTACAAAAAGTACCGGACCCAAAACAGAACCCTGAGGCACACCATAAAGCAAGTCAGCTTTGTGAGAGATACAACCATCTACTGATACTACCTGTGATCTGTTAGATAAGTATGATTGAAACCAAGCCAGAACTGAGCCAGAAATTCCAAAATAACTTTGCAGGGTTTTCAGCAGTATTTGATGGTCAACAGTGTCAAAGGCTGCACTAAGATCTAAGAGGACCAATATAGAAATTTTCCCACTGTCCAGTGCGAGCAGGAGGTCATTTGTTACCTTCAACAGAGTGGTCTCTGTGCTGTGAGAAGGTCTGTAGGCCGACTGATTAGGACTTAATAGAGTGTGGTCATTTAGATAAGAAAAAAGTTGTTTTAAGACTAGTTTTTCAATGACTTTCGACAAAAATGAAATATTAGACACAGGTCGATAGTTGTTTAAATTGTTTTGGTCTAACCCTTTTTTTTTCAGCAAGGGTTTTATAATAGCAGATTTACATAATGAAGGAAAGGTGCCAGATTTTAGACTTTCATTAACTATATTAGTTACTGTTGGGAGTAAGAGATCTAATGACTCAACCAATAATTAATTACCAGCGTACACCCGTCAAAAATGACGGAAGTTTTCAGCTGAAATCTATTTATTTGATTAAAAAATGCACTTTTTTTAGGGCGCCTACGGCGCCGCACTTTTTCAAAAGCCCAACTAACTTGTCCTTGTTTGATAAATACGAAATATTAAACTTTCTGAAATGCACACAAAGTATTTTATAATAGGAGTTACAGGGCGCCTACGGCGCCCCCTTTGTTTTTTTTATTTTATAATAAACCATCATGAAATACTCTTTTTACATTGTTCCCTTTTCCAAAATTAAAATATGAGCTAAATCAATGACGTCATATAATATTTTTTACAGCGCATCTTTAATTTGCACACCTTTTGGTGCATTGGTGCAGTAATTTGGTTTTCCCTGCTTTCTAAAATTAGTAGCGTCAGGACTGACTGACAGACACTACTGACTTGCGTGACAATTGCAAATTATATAGTTTTATAATCTACTTTTATTTTGATAAAAGTTTTTGTCACATAAAGTATATCGGTCCAATTGATGCATGTATATGGCATGTCAAAAAATTTGCACACAAAAAATGTTACACTGTGAAACTTTGCACACGATTTTTTTTTATTTTGCACAACCAGCAAACCTTGGAGTGAACATTGTCTAACTTTGAGTGACGATGCGTGACGTGAGGATGGGATGAAAGTTGGCCATAATCGCGGGACGTCATTCATGGACGGCCCCAAAGCTTTGACCAACCCCCCCCCCTCCAAAAAAAAAGCCGCATTTTCAAATATTTTAGTGCGCATTTTGATTTGGCTCACATTTCTTAACCCCCCCCCCGTCACAAATGCGTGACACTCCCCCGCCCCCTTTTTTAGGCGCGTGACGTCATTTATGGACGGCTTCAAAGAGTAAAACCAATATCTTCTTTCTGACTCCGGCTAAAAATATTTTTTTAAACAAAAAAAAGGGGGGGTGAGTGAATTTGTACGAACGCATGGGGGTGGGGTCCCTCATATATACGGGATGCAACCGGGGGGGGGGTACAAAAATACGACTTTTTTGCGTACGTAATATTTATGGATGGCCCCTTATGACTGTATTTGTTAACTGCCATGGAAACACTAAACTTGTAGTCTGCAGTCTAGACCAGTGCTTCTCAAAGTGAGTCAGTACATGACATGGAAAATAGTGCACTGGTCCCTGGTGCAATGGAAAAATTCCTGCCGCACCGCTATACTAAAAAGTTTTAGAAGCACTGGTCTGGACAGTTTGACAGGACAAGCAAATTTTGGTGGTCGGTAAGAGGAGGCATAAGTGACAAATAGTTACAACAACCAAAAGATAAAAGCTCCTCTATGTTGAAGAGACAGCGCTCCTACTCCTTACACTCGTACGCCAAATATCGGGCGTGCCGGTTATATTTGGTAGATAGAATATCTAATTCTGGTTTTGATTTCTCCACTTTTGTGGCTCTGAGGTTACAAAGTGGAGACAGAGATTCACTCGTCAAATGGCGGCAACATAATGCTGGTGATTGATAATTATATATATACACTTCTTAACAGTTTCCGTGCAATGTCTAACAGGGAGGGGCGGAGAAACTTGTAAGTATGGGTTCCGGTGTAAATGTAACGGGGCGAGATATGAAAATATATTTTTGCTTGCCTAAGATATAGACATATCTCTACTACTTTTAAAGTATGTGAGCCGTGGTGTAGTGGAGGGTGGGCGCGGTAGGGCTTTGCCCTCCCACATTTTTTGACAGGGAGGGCGCGCCCACCCTGCATGTAGGGCATGCAATTTCAATTAATTTAATTTACTTAATCCATTTCAGGCTTTTGAGACTGTGTTAGTTGTAGAACTTGTACCTTTGAGAAAAATACACGGAGTGAAAAATTTGAAAAAAAAGAGCCCTCCCACCTCTTTTTTAGGACTACACCACTGTATGTGAGTCAATGACACACATAAAACCAGCTAAAAGATCTGCTTCAAACAAATTGAGTGTTGCTGATGACCAGGTCATCTTTGTATAGAGTTTGATGTAACAAGGAAACAAGACCAATATGCCCAAATTTACATACTCTTTAACCGTAAGGGGAGACTAGCAAGACCAGGATAAAGAGGGAGGCAAAAAATGCAACAAAATTGTTTAATGAGGTTGACATATCATACAGTGAAGACTTGAAGATAATACTGGTGTATTACTTCAATCTATGGTAGGCATACATCCAAACAAACTTACAGTTATTGCCTTTCATTACTTTTAAAATACAAGGTTAATGAAGATGTCATGTACACAGGAGTGAAAAAAACTGTTACAATTTCCAAAACAAAAAAAAAGTATTGCATCGGTATTGATATAGCAAATTGCATATTTTGCTTCAATTATACACAAACCTAATTTCAATCGCAACAGATTTACATTTTCATCAGCATTTTCCCACAAGTTTTTTCAAAGGTAATAGAAAGGGGTATTGATAATGAATTATCTTGAATTACCAACATTAAAAAATTGTTTTACAAATTGAAAAGTAAATTCTAAAATTAGGCAAAGACAAATAATAATCATAACAAAACTTGAAAAGCTCAGTTTTTTTCAAACTATTAACAACCTGACAGGTACATAGGCTATAAATACAATAATTTCTATAACAAACTTCATTACTATAATATTGAACACCATTTCAGATACATCAGCTATAAATACTATTACATGTATTTCTATAACAACTCATATTACTATGATGACAAACTAGGAAGATTACATCAATTAACATTGCTGCTTCTGATTTTTTTTAAAGGACACTAACAAGTAACATTTTACATTTAGTTATTTCTTTTTTGGTCCAAATTTTTATTTGAACAGGTTCATAAGCTTTTACTTATAAAGTAATTAAACCAAAGGCTTCGGTGAACAAAAATACATTAATTTTGTAGAAAATAAAGACTTAAGAAATCCATCAAATTTTGAAAGGTAAATCTGGAAGTACAAATTTAGATTTAGAGCCAGTTATACAGTTTGTATTTAAAGTCATTCTAAAACATTTAATTAAATAAAAAGAACACATTTAAAAAATCTTGAACATAATGAATCGTGAAGTTCATTTTGTTTTTCTGCAATTTTTTTTTAGAAACAAACTGAAATAGGTTGGAAACTCTTTGTTTCCTGTATTTTATGTTAAGAATTTGTATAAAATCAATGCAATCACTACTAAGATGGATGTCATTTCCCTCGCCCATTCATATAAATTCTAACATATTTACAGTGGTAGTAGCAGCACAAAGTGAATAAAAGTTTGAAGACAGATGAAAGCATAAGGGAAATAAAATTATTTAGTATTCAATTTATATAAATAAATTCACTTATAAATTTCAAAATAGCTGTATGAGTAAAACTGAAACTCATTTTAAAAATTAAAATAATTGAAGCACTAATTCAATTAAATTAATTCAACAAAGAAAGTACATATGGCACACTGGCTTCAAAAAGTGCACTTAGAAATCATGTTTGTTCCTTGCCTTCTAAAGCACTGTACATTTTTATTCATACAACAGATTTTATGATGAAAAAAATAATAAATACTTATTTACTGGAGAGATTTGCTTGAAAAAAAGAGCTTGGATAACAAAATTTTGTCGTTCCCCCCCCCCAACACACAACAATGAAAACAGAGAAAACCCAACTATTTCTTTGAAAACCTGACTTTCAACAAAGATTAATTATTGCCCATTATTGCTAAAAAATTAATTTTAAAAACACACAAAAAGTAATTTGTTAGTGTTATAAATACCAATATAACATATATTATAAATAAAATGAGAAAATAATATTGCAAGGATATAATGGTGATCTTTGAAAAAAGCATAACTAAAATTTTATAAAAATTGTTTATTAATATCTAAATATTCACTTTATTGAGCAATGGTTCTGGTCTTATTATTCCATATTGCATACTTTTTTGTTAATTGTATTAATCTTAGATGAGTGATTAAAGATGATTTTGCTTTGTTTGGAAATATATTTTAATATATAATAGTTATATTCATCTCCCTTTGCATTTTTTAATTTCAAATTTATAACGTGCTGGGTTTTCTAAGGATCAGGAAGGAACCGACAGATGGATAGGGGGAGATGCGTCAGGCAGGTGTTTTGTAAGGAATTAGATAATAATGGCGGCTGGATAGCGAAAATCAATAGTGCGCTCGCCTCACGAGCTGAGGGGTGTGGGATCTAACCCACGTTAAAGCCACAATAAAAATGTTGATGAATGAATATTGCTAAAAAGTCCTCCGCTGATCTGGAGAGGAGATGGGTGCCGCCAAGGTCTACCAAGCCCCGAGAAAGTTATAATGGAAACATTAGAACCCCCTATGACCACGAGGTTATGGGACACACACACAAAAAAAAAGATAATAATGAACTTTTAGGTCTGCAACTATTATTACATTAAGATCAACTAAAGTAACACAAACTTTTTATTGTTATGAACTGAATACCAAATTGTTGAAATAGTAAACATGACTATTCTTTACCTTTAGAGTAAAGGAGGTGGAACATTTTAACTTGACATTAACACTTAAATACTCCTATATCCTTTACAGGTCTCTTCAAACTTTCCTTTCAAAATTACTAAAACAACAATCAAACATTTCTTTAAATGATAAACATAACTTGAGTGCACCATCATTTCATTAAATTTTGTAGTTAGGATATGAATATTTTACAATGAATGCATTTAAATGTGTGTTTGACTATTTTTATATAAAGCGCTGTGACCCGAGCTGCTTGCTGGGGTACTCACTATATAAATCATCAAATTATTATTATATTCAGCTTCAAAAATAATGAGGTAGATCAAAATTGTTGGAAAACATTAACTTGTAAGATAACTTTTTAGTTTTTTTTAAATAAGAAAACACTTTTAAAAACACAAAGTCTTTGTGTAAAAATGATCACTTTAAAAAATCATTTAACAATGTTAAAAATATTTTAATTTAAAGTTTGAGTCAATAATATGGTTTCAATTATTTTAAAAGTGTGAAGTTAAAATTAATTTGTATTAAAAGTGAATAAGAAATCTAAATCAAATGTGGCAAAAATACTTTCTTGCGAGAAAATGATTTCAGAATCATAAAAGCATGAAAAGAAAAATTAATATGAACATCATATAATGTTCACAGATTGTAACTTTTTAGCACAGATACACCAATACATAATTCAATAAAACATTTTATTTTGAAAACGATAAGCATAATGTGTATGTGTTGGGTATATACTTAAAAATGACCAGTCTACTTATCCAGTGAAAAATTAATTTCTAGAGAAAACTTGCATTGCACATGACTTTGTTAACTAGAACAAATTACCAATGTTAGGGATCTGCTAATAAACATTTTATTTTAACAGGGTATAGGTATGTCTGACAGGTCAACACAAAACAAACGTTACGGCAAAAAGCCTTCTTTAACAAATACACAAAACCTAATAAAATGTAATATAATCAAATAAAAACTTAGCTGTGGCGTTATTAGTTTTTGTCTATATGTTTGTTAAAGAAAGCTTTTTGACAAAACGTTCATTATTTTGTGACATCTTGTCAGGTCTACATACACCCTGTAAAAACAACAAATATTTTTCTTAACAGACTGATTACAATCTCACTTACATTTTTGCCAATAAATAGCTGCCTTTAATGAAATTAAAATGTTAATTAACTCAGCATTTCATTTAAGGGACTTAAATAGAGTGAATACAAAACCATCATAAATTCCAGATCATACAGTGACACTGAGGCAATGAGAATGCAGTAGAAGTTAATGGCTTGAGCAGTATCAGGAGTGTTTTGGCTTAAAAAATTGTAGTACTGTAAATCGAATTTGGTTTGCAGAAACTCCTCGTTTAATAAGATCTTTAAAGAAGGGCCAATTTTGGCTTATCTTCTCTGTAACCTGATAAGAAAAAAATATGTTAAATTCAAAAATGAGTTATATTTCTTAGGTATGTGTCGGGTTAACCTATTTTATGTAAATTTAATTTTAACTATTAAGAACATTTTTATTTGTACTGATGAAGACATTAGCTAAAAATGTTTATAGTTATATTCTTTTCTATAATTAAATACATTGTCTTAATATATTTTTTTAAATGTTATTTACACTAGGGGTCTACCGATATTAATTTTTGCCGATATTGCCGATACCGATATCACCGTAATTTTTTTTGCCGATATGAGTATTTGTTATGAAAAAAAACAGCGGTCATATTTGATGACGTCATTCTTAAATTTGTCACTCATAATTATTTGTATTTTATATTAGGGGACTACCGATATGCATTTTTGCAGATATTACCGATATTTTATTTCCGATATAAGTGCCGAAATGAGTAATTGTTAGGACAGAAACCAGCAGTGTTATTTGATGACGTCATTCTTAAATTTATCACTCCTAATTATTTATATTTTATTTTAGGGGTCTAGCGATATGCATTTTTGCCGATATTACAGATTTTTTTTTCAAAACGAAGTTTCTGATGTGATTAAAAGTTCCAGATCATGACCTACATATGACTCATATAAAAATGTACAAATAAAATTAGGAACTCCTTTTGAACCTTAAACTTTGACTCATAATTATTAATTCTAATCAATAGTTAAATGACTTTTGCACACAGCCAACATTTAAACTTTTATGAATGAAACAATGAGAACAAAGCAATAGTAATAGAGTGAAAATGAGGTTGAAGGATGAATGGTTGCCAATGACAAGTCTGCACGCGGTACATTTTGTTATTCCATATGAAACGGAATGTTTTAAGACATCTGAGACTCTGCGTGCATCTTTGCTATTAGAGTAATGATGTGAGCATAATGTTTACATGTTATCCATTTATTAGAGCAATTACGGTATACTTGGCATTGGCACCACTTACACAGTATTTCAGAGTATACGAAAATCGGCCGATACCTAAACAATATCATAGCACATGGCACACTGTATCGTTTTTGGTCAATATGTCACTTATTATGAAATATCAGTGACGTCAATATGGGGACCTTTACATGCTACCTATACCGATATTGCCGATATCCAGATATCGGTGCCGATATATCAGCCAGCCGATATATCGGTAGACCCCTAATTTACACTAATTGTTTTTTACTCTAAATATACTTTAAAAAAGCTTTATTGCAGCCAAAAAAATGTTAATTATTTATAAGTACATGTAAATAAATTAATATGACAATTAAAGGAAATTTAATTTACAAAATATATTTTTAAATTCAAAAGTAACATTTTCCAAATAATTTAAAAATTAAAATCAGTTACCCATTTTTTCCTTCCAATTAATCATGAGATTTTATTTTATGTTTAATTTCAAAAAATAACTCAAAACCCCCTTGAAAATATTTTCAACTCATTTCATTAATATTATTTGTAAAATTATAATGATTTAATATTCAGGTGCTTAAAATAAGCAATCTATACTTATATTGAAATAATAAGTTATAATTTTTAGTGATGGGACGATTAATCGGAATCGTATCGGAATATCAGGATTTTTCCAAAGAATCAGGAATCGGTATCGGAGCTGAATAATTCAGACCCGATTCTGATACCAAAACAATTCTTTGCTGATATGAAAAAGAAAGCCGATCAACAAGAAACAAGCAACTCAAATGCTACAACCACAACATAAAAGAGTCAATTTTCAGCAGCAAGTATTAAAATTTGAACAGAAATATCAAGGTATCTAAGACTAAGTATCTGACATTTAAACTGATTGCAAACAATGAGAATCCTCTTAGCTGGTGGAAAGCGAACAAAGAAGAACTTCCAAGTTTGGCTCTCCTCTCAAGAAAGTATTTATGTGCTCCGCCTTCTTCAGTAGAGACAGCGAGAATTTTTAGTGTAGGTGGCAATATATACTCACCAAAGAGAAACCGTTTAGAACCCACAACTGGAGAGACCCTTATGTTTTTTGCACTATAATTTGCGAGTGCTTCAATTTGAATATGATTAAATGCGTGTTATTACTATCAAATGATTGAACACTGGATGCAGTTTTTCTTATTAAAATAGAATTACAGTCGAACCCACTTACGTACCCACTTACCTCAAGCTCGGTTAGCTCCATCACCACACTAACTCGACGTTTTTTATTGGAACCGCCAAATTATCTCTTTATCTTAGCATTTTATCATCCGCTAATTCGATTTTTCTAAGTCGCCGAAACCTAGTACCTCGAGCACAAAAGAGGGCCAAATTTGCAACTTAACTTGGTTAGCTCGATTGCCATGACCAATCGCCAGCTTTTGAAAATGTTAGCTATGATTTTTTTATAACCAAGGGAAGGGACCAATTTTCTGCCTCACCAGGGTCTGCTGGTGACGTCACAGCCCGCTTGCTTTTAGCTCTCAGCGCTGTGTTGCTTCTGGTACTATGCCAATCACCATCTTTTGAAATTCTTAGTTATTTTATAACCAAGAAGGCCACACGTCAAATTTCAGCCTTGCATGGTGTGCTGGTGACGTCACAGCCCGCTTGCTTTAATCTCTCATCGCTGTGTTGCTTCTGGTACTATGCCAATCACCATCTTTTGAAATTCTTAGTTATTTTATAACCAACAAGGCCACACGTCAAATTTCAGCCTTGCATGGTGTGCTGGTGACGTCACAGCCCGCTTGCTTTTAGCTCTCAGCGCTGTGTTGCTTCTGGTACTATGCCAATCACCATCTTTTGAAATTCTTAGTTATTTTATAACCAACAAGGCCACACGTCAAATTTCAGGCCTTGCATGGTGTGCTGGTGACGTCACAGCCTGCATGCTTCAGGCCTGTGTTGCTTCTGGTACTATGCCAATCACCAGCTTTTGTTCCTCTTAGTTATTTTATAACAAACAAGGCCATGAAAAAAGTGTCAGCCTTGTGAGGTGTGCTGGTGACATCACAGCCCACTTGCGTTCAGATACTTTTCAGAGCTGTGTCAGAGTGAAATGACTTGCGAATTTTGTGTTTGCAATGTTGGAGAATATAATGAACATTTGTATCGATAATCTAGTTGGTTTTTATTTTAAATTTGTAAATTTCTGCTGTTAGTTGGTGCACATATACCTTTTGTTGTTAGCAAACATGTATGTACATTTTTATAGCATGCCGATAGCTTCATCAAACAAATAACGGCAAAAAACAGACAGTTTACCTACCCCCACTCTAAGTCCATTGTAAGCCGAGGGGATCAGGGGATCGTATGGAATAACAAAATGTACCATGTGCAGACTTGTTGTCATTGGCAACCATTCATCCTTCAATCTCATTTTGACTATTACTACTGCTTTGTTCTCATTGTTTCATTCATAAGAAGTGGCCGTGTGCAAAAGCCATTTAACTATTGGTTAGAATTAATTAAAATGTGTCAAAGTTGAAGGTTCAAAAGGAGTTCCTAATTTATTTGTGTACGTAAACTGTACGTTTTTATAGAGAAGAGTTCGCTTTGTCATGAGTCATATATAGGTCATGATAGACAACAGCAACGCCGTTGTGTAAAAAAACGTGCATGTACATTCTCATTTATTAACGCTAGTGATGGGACGATACCAAAATCACAGGCTGCTTTCTGTAAACAACGCTCCCCAGATTTTAAAAAATATAATATAACAGACTACAGACAGTTTACCCACCCCCACTCTCAATCTCCAACACCATTGTTGTTGTTAGTCCGATTAGCATCAAGTTACCGAAGGAATTCTAAGTCCATTGTAAGCGCTCAATCTGGGAATCACCGCAAGACGGCGCGCGTGCGGCGACGTGGCGGGAAGGACTAGATGACTTCGTTATAGTTATGTACTAGGGGAAAAAACTGCGCTGACGCAACAAAGGGTTATATTTAAACTTAAACGGTCCTTAAAAACGATCGGTCTTATCAACCTTGGGAAAGAGTGAAGAAATAGGGTCCATATATTCCGATACTATTCTGATTAATCGTCCCAACACTAATTAACGCACAACACGTGCATAAAGAAATTTCAAGCGCATGTTAATATTTTGCCGCCATATTGGTTTTCGTTTTAACTCGATCATCGGTTATGTTAGACCCCTCAGCCGCCGCCGCGCGCCGAATACGCCGCAAAATTTTCGTCCACCGAAAATCCGCCGGAATATATCCGGCGCGGCGCATTAGCCGCCGTATTTTGTCCGCCGTAAATCCGCCGAAAAA
Organism: Ampullaceana balthica; assembly: GCA_944989445.1. Classification (NCBI taxonomy): domain Eukaryota; kingdom Metazoa; phylum Mollusca; class Gastropoda; family Lymnaeidae; genus Ampullaceana; species Ampullaceana balthica. Next base: position 1,078,179 of record CALYLW010000120.1, read on the forward strand.
TGAACGAGCCGCCGTAACGTAAATTTTGTTTTCTTAAGATTAATTGCGTTCCGTTTTAAGATCGAATGAATTTTTGCTGCGCATTTTAATTTTCTCCGGAGAACTTTCATTTTAAATTTATTAAATGCATTTATATATGTTATATTTTAGTTATTATAGCGCTAAATTGTAAGGCTTTTAAATTTATAAGGCTTTTTCGGCCCTTGACGCTACATAATCGGAGTAGGAGACATCATTTTTGTTTATCGAGCACCCTGCTAGCTAGATTTTTTTTACCTGTAACCACCCATGCTAAAATAAATTTACTGACTTAAGATGTATTTTTATAAAGTTTCATTCATCTATTTTAAGATTCTTAGAAGATCAATAAATATTTTAATGAAAATTTCATTTTTTATTTCCTTACTAGATGTTTGATTCTTTTTTGTTTTTTTGTAAGTGAGAAAATTTGCTTGGCCTCTTGTTATGACAACCCAGCAAGTAGGGTGCTCGATAAACAAAATGGATGTATCCTACTCTACTCTGATTATGTAGCGTCAAGGGCCGAAAACAGCCTTATAAATTAAAAAGCCTTAGAAATTAGCGCTATAATAGCTAAAATATAACATATATAAATGCATTTAATAAATTAAAAACGAACGTTCTCAAGAGAAAATTAAAATTCCCAGTGAAATAATATACGTGCTAAGACTGCAGGATTACCTTTTTACGTTACACCATTTCTGATGTAACAATTCTTTATGACTATATGATAATTTTAGGTGAACTCAAATGTCAGCAAATGTCATCTAAACCGGGAAAAGAGGCAGTTCATTAAAAACCTACAAGTAAAACCTAAACCGCCTAGCCTACATGGAAATTCTAAAGCACATTGCTGGAAACATTTTGGTGGCCTGTTCTCTGCTGATGGGAGAAATGTAGACGAAGATCGAGTTTATTGTCAGCTGTGTCTCACTGCTCAGCAGTCATTGGGTGACAAGTAGGGTCACATTTCAAAAGTAAGCAATTTTGCCGCAATTATGTCAAGTGGCAATATGAATCTTCACTTAAGTGTCAAGCACAATGTGTCAGTACAGAGTCAAGAAAAGTCAAATAAAATTTTGGGATATTTCCGTAAGTATGGAGAAGGCAACAATCAATGTCAGGCAACATCAAGTCATGAACTGACAAGAGATATCGTTATCTGGTTCTTTAGAGACTTGCTCGCCTTTGAAAATGTGACTAAAGATGGTTTTATTGACTTCTTCAAAATTAATTGCCCATCTATCAACATACCGGCACCTGTAACACTTGCTGGAACATCCCTGAATGATGTTTATGAATATTTTGCTGCAAATGTCAATTTACGGAGAAATTCGGATATCAGCCGAAAAATTATGTCAGCCAGCCGAAAAATTATGTCAGCCAGCCGAAATTTTAAAATCCGGCTAATCCGGATATCAGCCGAAAAATTGTGTCAGCCAGCCGAAATTTTTTTTAAAATTCGGCTGGCAGGTAGGTCTAGGTTATCTCGATGCCATTTTTCATACCCCAACGCCGTCGACTTAACCGGTTTCGACTGTATTTATATTATTTTGAACTCAATACCACATCTTTGTAGTATTAAAATGGAATTATTGATAGATGTGTTTATATAAAACCTTTCCAATACTTTGTTATCTAGCATATTGTAAAGCTTCAATAGCAAGTTAATAAACTTTTCTAATCAATTCTCAAATTTTATATTAATTAAATATCTTAATACCTGGGCACTGTAATACATATATGTAATAATGGCAAGTAATCGGAATCGTATCGGGCATCGGGATAATTGGGTAGAATCGGAATCGTTAAAAATTTTGGTATCGGCCCATCACTAATAATTTTATAATCAGAAAATTTCAAAGGTCAAAAAAATATATAAACCTTATGAAAAAAAATGACAACTTCTACTTACATCTGAAGTAGTTAGATTACTGGAGTCAACATAACAATAAAACATTGTTTTAAGTTGTTTGAGCTCATCCTCGGTAAGATTGGGATCCTAGCAAATATAAAACATGAGAGAAATCTTATTGGGCTAGTAATTAAGTCAAGTGATCAAAGAAACATATCAGTTTTTGTAGCTACTTGTCTGAGTAGCTATTTTTAAGCATTGAAAAAAGCATCAAAAATATCATCTCTTATTCATTATAGATGTCAACCTGAAAATGGAAACAAATAAAAGAATGAGTAGCATTAATAAACCCCTAAATGATCAATTATTTTCTTAATTCTTATTACTTGCATGATAAATGAGATTTTGACAGGTCATAAAGATGTCTTGTATATGTTGGTACTGGAAACATTTTAAATACATTGAATATGTGTTAGAATGTGTTGAAGGCAATTAAATCAATCACCCAATGTAACAATTTTATTTTTATCAAAGCTTGTTGATATATGGGCATTACTTTGTTAAAACATTTTAGAATTCTGGATAACAATTATAAGAATGCATTCAAGTTTTATAAAGAAAATACACTGTAGTGTGAAATGTTTTAAATGAAAAGACAGGATACTAAAAATCAAACTTTGCTGATGAGGGGAAGGATGAATAAGCATTATTAAAAATAACTTGCTAAAGAATCATATCTGTTTCACAAATTTTAACCATATTTGACCCTGCTCATCAAAAACATCAATCAAATAAGTTTTTTTATGTTGAATAATCAAATTAAGTGGCCCTAAATGCCCAGACAAACGATATTGATTTTTAAACATTGTTTTTAGTTGAATTATTTGGGGAAAGCAAAATTTCTTAGATATGTGCCAATTTTCTCATCCTCATGACCTTATCAACAAGTTTTTTTAACAGCAGAGAAAACCAAAACGAAATATGTACATTGTACTTTAATATTTTAGCCAAAGCTCTGTCTAATGGGAGATAAGAATAATCATGGTATACTTGGAGAATCTATCAATTAACCACTGGATATGCTACTGCACGGTAACAGACAAATACAATTTCGTTTAAAAATGATAAATACCGAAATTGAAGTCTCTGGAGTGTCTGCAGTCTCTTCATGACTTGATCCTGCAGGTGTTGAAGTGTATGGCCTTATAACCGCCACCTGAGCTTGAGCTGATGGGGGGGAAAAACCAACAGGTCGTCTGGTTGGAAGAGAAGAGTGAGGAATTTCATCGTCTGAGATAACACAAACATCTGGAGAGCCTCGCTTGGCCAGATTGCGAACTGTTTTTTTATAGGCTGGTTGGGGGTTGATAGCAGCCGTAGAAAAATTTATATTCCTAGATGGGAGATCATCCTCATCAGAGTCTTCTATAACAACAACAGGTTCATGTCCTGTTATGTCTTGATTGTCAGATTCCATATTATCAAAATAGTTTTCATGAGAAGTTGTTGCACTTAGGCTTTTAACGTCAACTATTTTGATTTCTTGCTGTTCAGCAGGTAACCAATCTAAAACTTTATTTATGCTGCTTGGTTCGCTGTCAGTGAGATCAGGGAATGGGGCTCTCTGACACATTGAAATTTCTGAGCTGGATGAACTGGATGATTGATTGGTTTGTCTGGATGAACTGCTGTCATCAGACGTTAAACAAATTACATCATCTGATTTTGGATTTTTTTTTACATTCTCAAGAACTTTAAGGATTCTCTCCACTGGTCCAATATTTTTCATAGCCATCATGTACGAATTTTGCCCTGCAACAAGACGAGTAAATTTTAATCTCGCTTCAGGGGCATTTCTTGAGTTCTGAGCATAGTTTCTTGGGTTTGGGGATAGGGAATAATTGATTTGGGCCTTTGTGTCCTCTTCCGAGCTACTGTCGTCTACATCAGTAAGGTATCCTGCCTGAAACAAAATAATGAAATTTTTTTGGGTATTTTACACTGTTGGAATGTGTGACTTCTTAATAACATGGTAAGCATGAGTTTTATACATTTTAAGAAGAAATGCAATAAATCACATGATTGTACACAATTTTAAAAATTATAGTTGATTTTCAGTTATCGAAAATATTTTTCATTTGGACATGCAAGAAAGCATTTACGTTTTTTAATATCAAATGTGTAGCAGATGCATGGTAAATATTTTTATTTCCACATTTATTTTTTAAAATCTAGATTAGATAAGATATTGAAAAGCTTATAGGAAGTTTTCACTGAACAGGGAGAATTTCCTACTTTCACATTTTACAAATAAAGCTTGCATAACCCTATAAAATTGTATTGCCAAGTTATCTTCTGTGAAAGAGTCCTCTACACATAATACTAATACAAATAAATTAGATGATCAGTAAATTGTTGTACATGATAATCTTGTGAGGAAAATAAAAGGATTATTAAAATTAATCAGATCAATGGTAATGTGTGCGGATCCTCCATTATATCAATTGGATAAAATTTCTTTTAATCAAATGCTATTGACTACAGTCGAACCCACTTATCTCGACCTCTGTTAACTTGCAAACAATATTAAGTCGACGTTTTTGAAGTGGAACCGCCAAATTCTCTCTTTGTCTTAGCATTTTCTCATCTGTTATGTTGATTCTTTTATGTCGCCGAACCCTAATATATCGAGCACAAAAGAGTGCCAAATTTGCCACTTAACTTTGGTTATCTCGATCCCCATGACCAATCGCCAGCTTTTGAAAATGTTAGTTATCGATGCCACTTCACCATCTCACTACCGTAATTTCGCGTATAGAAGACGGTTCTATAAATAATATAAAAATACATGTCATCACTGTTAGTGGAGTTCGCTAGTGAACAATTTTTAATTTAAAAAATGTATTCGCTTAGTTACCGAAGCATAGTACCAGAAGTAACACAGTGCTGAGAGCTGAACGCAATCGGGCTGTGATGTCACCAGCAGACCTCACGAGGTGAAAATTTCACGCCTTCCCTTGGTTCTAAAAAATTTAAGGGAAAATACGGACCGGACAGTGAAACTGGCTTTTTTTAATGTTGTTAAAACCGGTCCTCAGATCAGGACCGGTCATGTTTAATCAGGACCGGTTAATCGCAACTTCAGTAACCGCTATTAACTTATTACCCGGAGTTCGTTTTTGTTGTTACGGTTAAGATGCAGGGCAGCATACAAGACTAACGCGAGCGACGGTGACTTCCAATCGCTTTCTCCATATTCCGGTATATACATAAGATACACGTCATCACTATTAGTTTAGTTCACCTATGGGCTAAAGAATGATTTTTAAAAAATTTAATTTGCTTAGTTGTCAAGGCACTGTACGAGAGCTAACACACAGTGTGCGTTTGATGTGAACAACATGTAGCATGCCGATCGCTTCATCAAATAAATAACAGCAACGCTGTTGTGTAAAAAAAAATCCCAAAACACGTGCATGTACATTCTCATTTATTAACGCACATCATGTACATAAAGAAATTTCAAGGACATGTTAATATTTTGCTGCCGTATTGCTTTTCGTTTATCTCAATCATCGGTTATCTCGACGCTTTTTGGCAAACCCCTAGGCCGTCGACATAACCGGGCTCAACTGTATTTATATATTTGACATTTATCATTAAGCAACAGTCCTACACCCAATGATTGAAGGCAGCACTCTGTTTACATATTACAAGATGGATGTTAAAACACTGGTCAGATAAAACTGATTTTGAAATACAAGACTAACCTTTTTGTTTTTAAGCCATGGTAGGTTTTTGTCCGTTACTCCGTAATCTAAAACTATTTCCTCTCCTCTGTGAATGTCCCTAAGGGCATAAGCTGCTAATCGAGGCAAGCCTTTCCCATTAAGTTCCACTAATATAGGAGAGTGAAACTTAATATTAGGCTCTCTTGAATGGTTCAGCAGCCTTGTGTATGAATCAAATTTCCGTGTGGCATCTATAGCCCACTTGCCGCCCTGAAATAAAAAGCCATATATATATTTTACAGCATAAAAAAGAAAATTTGCTTGTGTGTGGCTGTATTAAATTTTGGTCAGTTTAAAATGTTACATGATGTTAGTCATTTTTCAACTTATTTTAATTAAACAAATGTGAGTTACTTTTCAAATGATTTTGATGGGACAAACTTTTAAAAGTCTTTTCCTATTATCTTTTTAGACTAATTTTCAATAGGGCAAATCTCACATCATAGAATGGGTCGTCTACATCGCCCTGTCTTTAAACTTAAATGAATAATGGTTTCACCAATTAGATTTCATTGGAATATTTATTTGTACAGTCGAACCCACTTACCTCGAGCTCGGTTAGCTCGACCACCCCACTAACTCGACGTTTTTTATTGGAACCGCCAAATTCTCTCTTTGTCTTAGCATTTTTTCATCGGCTAATTCGATTTTTCTAAGTCGCCGAAACCTAATACCTCGAGCACAAAAGAGGGCCAAATTTGCAACTTAACGTTGGTTAGCTCGATCCGCGTCGGTTCGCCTAGCAATGCATTTTTAGTTCAAAATAGTGTTGACATCTCGCTTTCTTCCAGACTTCCGGCTATTGTGTGATTCTACGAGATTTCAATAAAAATTACCGGATGTTATTATCTTCTTTCACTTTCGATCCATGTGTGAATTAGATGTATTCACCCGAGGTGCCCGTAAATCGGCGTTAGCGATCTTTAATCCATAATTATTTTGCAGTGCATGTTATATTATTGTTAAACTTAATTCATTTTCTGATGCATTGATAATTTTATTTTTTAAGATAAACGAATATCTTTAGAAATGAAAATAAAGGTTTGTATCGAGAATCGACGGTGGTTTTTATATAATTAAATAAAAAATTATTATTCTTTTAAAAGTTTGTTGTTGCTTTGTTACCAGTAAGTGAGTAAGATATGTGACTGTGACACTAACACGCGAGTGACGATGAAATCAAATCATTTTCTTAATATTCCAGTACATGTATATAATATTATTAATATACACTTCATCACTTTTGTAGGTCGAATTCTGATAAGGACTGATTTTTATTTTTTAATTCGCTTAGACTTAGTCTTAGTTGCCGGCCTAGGTCTAACACACAGCCCACAGCGTGCTGTGATCAACGGTCAAGGCCGCAATAGTTTTATTTATATTATTACAAGACTGAGGAAATTCGAGAGCGTTCTGATAGTAACAGATATCCTGCACGTCAAAAGCATTAAACTTAAAATTACCATATTGATATGTTTATATTCGCTGATTCCACGTCATTGCAAATGCTAGCGGCTGTGACACGGCGAGGCGTAAACTTTGACCTTTTAGTGCATGCGCAGACAATTATAAACTGGTAACTTATTTTTCATTAAATGGAATCGAAAAATGACAGAGAGTCCTTTACTTCGGCATAAATATAAATATATATATATATATATATATATATATATATATATATATATAAAGATATATATATACATTCCCGATTAGTCATAACTTTTCCCGACTTTCAAGGCCAAGAAATTTTTTTAAGAATTCCCGACTTATTGCCGTTTTCCTGACTGGGAAACTTGGTTATATTTTTAAATTTTAAACGGTCCTTAAAAACGAACGGTCATTACAACCTTAGGAAAGAGTGAAGAAATATTAGGTTTCCGATACGATTCCGATTAATCGTCAAATCACTAATTAACGCTAACTAATTAATCATGTACCTAAAGAAATTTAAAGCACATGTTAATATTTTGCCGCCATATTGGTTTTCGTTTTAACTTGATCATCGCTTATCTCGACGCCATTTTTCATACCCCAACGCCGTCGACTTAACCGTTTTCGACTGTATTATAAAATTTGTAACGCCAACCAATTTGTGGTTTAAGTTTCGGTAATGGGAGGTTGGGGTTAGAAAAATTTAAAACTGGAATCCTCTAGAAAATAAATATGGTCTAAACTATTTGCCAGATTATAAATGAAGGTGTAGATTAACAGTAAACATGACTTTGATGATGAGACTTAGTTTGGTAGATACTTTCATAATATGACCTTTAACGAGATCTAAAAGAAAAATGTGAGAGCCTGGACAAGATATCATGGGAAACAGGACACCATGTGAAATAAGATCGCATTAAATGATTGGTATCACACCAGTGAACTAAATTTCATGAGCGAACAAGATCATATCAGGGAAACATTCAGCCAAGAATGGGATCCCAAAGGGATTATACTTGGTATGCAATTCTATTGAAGTATGGGATCCTGTTATGGAAAAGGATCCTACAAAAACAATTTTCATATCATTTTTATGGAAATTCGTTAAAAAAATGTGTCATACAGAATAGGACTGTGATAAAGCCTTAAAATAAAATACACAAAGGATTTATGTGATTAAAAAAATAAGTGAAAATCTAATAAATGTAAGGCAGAAGCCTTCATCAATACAACTAAATAAACCCAAGTATCTATATATATAATTCTCTTCATGGGACCATGCGAGACACCACGACGCAAGCAAGTATGTGCAAACAAGCATGACGAATGACCCCTCACTGGGGTCAACTAAACACAGTTAACGGTTGGCAAGGGAAGGTAATGGAGGGGTGACCAACAATGGTCCTTGCGTTTCACTTGCATTGTTACTTCACAGAAAACTTGAGATTCGTAGTAAACTGGTTATCACGTCTACCTCATGCGGGGAAGGTCCTGGGTTCAAGCCCCAGCGAAAACATTAAATGTCTGTGCAGGTTCTTTTACCCCTTTATTGCATAGCATACGCCGCAGACTTGTTCATCATAGACAGTGCAAAGAACGGTTGGGGGGATGGGGGTGAGAGTACAGACACAAAAAGCAGCACTAAGTAAATAAAAAATAGCAATTAAATGTGAAGACATGCACACTGAGGTTGTTGTTGTTACCCGCCTCCCATTTAATACTACCATCCCTTAAACATAAACTGTGATTGGGCGACCCTAGAACAGGGTTAGACATATTTAGGGTTGTTAATTGCTTGTTTTTTTTTGGAAAACCGATTATTGATTAGGTAACTCCGATTTTAAACCGATTATCCTTTTATAGCTGAGTTCATAGAAGTTAGGGGTGTACTGAATTTTGCCGGCAAATGTCTCGAAACCAACAATGAGATCGCAGTTTCCCCCCCCCAACCAACGTTCACTCGCGTTGTTTTGATTTCTTCGTGCTGTAGTTTGTGTCGTTCTTTCTCCAATTTCTTTGCACTCTCCATGAGCAAGTATGCTGCGTATGCTACGCCGTGGGGCGTCTAGTTTAAGTTAAATTTACATAATACAATACCTATTATACCATAGAAAACTAATTAAATAGAGGAGGAAAAATGATGGGCACAAGTACATAAACACATAAAAGAAGAACAGGAGGAAAGTATCTATACTAATAAAAGGCAAAGCCCTGACTCACTCACTCACTCCCTGATTCATCACTAATTCTCCAACTTCCCGTGTGGGTAGAAGCATGAAACTTTGGGAAGTTGTTGAGTAGCCTCTCGCGACGAAAATTGGAGTAAAAGAATTTTAAAAATAACACTCATGGGGGCCAGGGGCCCAAAAACGTTTTTTTCCCTTATATGGCCTATATAAAATTTGATTATCACCAATTCTCCTATTTCCCGAGTAGGCAGAAGCATGAAACTTTAGGAAGTTGTTGCGCACAATCCCGCGATAGTAACGGGTGAAAAAATATTTAAATTATCACTTCCTGGGGGCCCAAATGTAGTTTTTTCCTGATATGAGCTATATAAAAACTGAAAATCACTAATTCTCCTATTTCCTGTGTTGGTAGCAGCATGAAACTTTGGAGAGTTGTTAAGTACACTTCCGCAATGGTAACAGGTGAAAAAGAATTTTGAAATTTACACTCATGGGGGCCGGGGCCACAAAAAGTTTTTTTCCCTTATATGGGCTATATAAAAATTAAAAATCCCTTATTCTCCTATTTCCCGAGAAGGTAGAAGCATGAAACTTTGGGTAGTTGTTGGATAACATTCCGCGATGGTAACAGGTGAAACAATTTTATAAATTTATCACATACTGGGAGCCGGGGGGGCCAAAATGTAGTTTTTTCCTTAAATGAGTTTTATAAAAATTGAAAATCACCAATTCTCCTAATTCCCGTGTAGGTAGAAGCATGAAACTTTCAGCAGTTGTTAAGTAACATTCCGCGAAGGTAACAGGTAAAAGAAAATTACATAAATTAGCACTTACTGGGGACCGGGGGCCCAAATTTAGTTTTTTTTAAATATTAAAAACTGACTCAACACTAATTCTCCAACTTCCCGTGAAGGTAGAAGCTAAAGCATTGGGAACTTGCTTAGTACACTCTTATGACGATAATTGGCGTAAAAGAATTTTAAAGATTTCACTCATGGGTGGCCGGTGGCCCAAAACGTTTTTTTTCCGTATATGGGCTATATAAAACTGAATGAACACTAATTCCTCATCTTCCAGTGTAGGTAGAAGCATGAAACTTTGGAAAGTTGTTGAGTTTCCTACCGCGATGGTAACAATCAAAACAAATATAAAATTATCATTCACTAGGGGGCCGGGGGCCCAAATGTAGTTTTTTTCTTATATGAGATATGTAAAACTGACTCATCATTAAATATCTAACTTCCCATGTAGGTAGGAGCATGAAACTTTGGGAAGTTGTTGAGTACCCTCCCGCAATGGCAGCAGACGAAAAAAAATTTAATTATCCGCTCGGTAGGATCACGGGAAGTGTTATTTTTTACTTTCCGTTTTTGTTTTTCTGCGGGACTACGACAGACAGACAAACAAGACGATGAAGTTAATATATGTATTATATCCATCATGATCCAGATTGAAATCAATTGGTGTTTTGAATTTGTGTAACGCGGGTTCTCAACGCTTACTGAAATCCTAATTTACCGCAGCAAAGCGCGGGTATTTTGCTAGTCAGAGATAAAAGTTAAATAACCAAAACAGGAAAAAAAGCAATTACAGTCACATAAAATTGTGTACAGTTTTTCAACCAGTCATTGTAAATCTGCCATCACGAATTTAGGACAGCAGCCATGTGATCAAAACTGGATTCCTTAAGTTTACCTAATGTACAACATTTACTATTTATTATGGAAATTTCTTCATCATAAACTTCAATTCCTCATACTATTGGACTTGCTGCAATTTCATTTTTTTTAACAAGAATCCTAATCTCAAGATGCCTACAAGTACCATATTATGTTTGATTGAGCTTGTCTTAAAATTAAACACGTTTTAATTCAATTGACAATTTTTAAAACAGATTAGTTGAATTGCAATGGTAACCAAAATTGGGACTGAGCAACGCTGGTATATAATTATGGGCCATTTGGAGCACCTTTAGAGTGAAAATCATAGAGGTACATCTCCGGAATACTATAAAAAATACATTGATGATTAACTGTAATTATAAATATGGACATAGAGCTGCAAAGTTTTATTGACTATATAGATAATTTTCATCCATCTATCAATTAACTTCCATTATGCATAGATTTCCTCTTTATTTTTTTGACATCAAAATTAAATCAAAAGTAAACAAAAATCTACATCAATTTATTACATATCTACGAGGGCTGTCAATATTGTTGAAAAAAGCTGCCCGTTCAAATTTTGAGAGGGTACCTGTTCAAAAATGCCGCATAATTTTCGCCGTCATGACCGCTATACCATGCAACCTAGCCACCATCCATGCACCTCATTTCCCACAGACGACGGCATGCTTCCAAAAACATACAACTGTGAACTTTAATGCACTAAAAACTTGTATTCCTGCTGTAAATGATTTAATCTACTCTAAACTAAAACTACAGTAAACTGAACATTCAAACAAATGTCAACAACAATGACGTAACATTCAGTCAGGTCATATGGGAATATTATTGTCCACTAGGCGGCGGTATTAAATATTTAAATTTATTAACTTTAAATACATATTATTAAATATTAAAATCAGTTTTTTTTGCTAGGTCTACACGTGTTGACGAACACATAAAACACAAGTGAATGAAAAGGGTGCGGGTTTGTAAATGGTTTCAGTGGCTGCGAAGTTCATCATTCAGCATGCACTCATTTTTTTAAAAAAAACTTGCATTTTTTTTTATTAACGTGAAAATCTATGAACAACTGAAATATATATATTTTGTAAAAACCCTATAATAGATGAGGTGTTTTTTAAGTATGGTGGGGTTAAGAGTGGAGGGAGAAGTTAGGGGAAAGGGGGGGGGGTTATTGATAAACAACATGGGATGTCTCAACTAGTAGCTCAATGTTGTTGGTGTATTTCAAAGACAAGTTAGCTTACAGTCATTTATTCATTCAAAGAACCAAAATCTTTTTGTGTTGTACAGAGAAAAAAGGTGTATCAAAATACATTGAAGTTTGTCGGGACCGTATTTTATTTCCCGTTGACAGATACTTCTTAAGCGTTTTGATGATTTGCGTATTTCTGTGCATATATTTGAAACGAAAAGTTATAATTTAATAAATTGTTTGCAAGCCCCAATGTGAACACAGAAGAGCTGCAGTATGCGTTGATATAGACATTGCAGCAAAATTTTCACGGGTACCCGTTGACAGACCAAATGTCGACAGACTGCTGTAGTTTCCTGTTGTATTCATCCTTTCCTCAATCATGCAAAACTCTATCCTTTTTCACAACTACTAAGATTTGAAAGATTTTGTAGTGAAAAGGCAGATTTTGGGGTAAAAACATTTGAAACTGATTTTTTTGAAAATTAGGTTATATCCTGAACCGCTGTCACTCACATTAAAGGTATGACCAGACAGGACTTTTACTTATCATTGGGATCAATTTTAGTCTATTTTATATTGTTATCCCCTTTATCTTCTGGCCAACTAGATGATTTTTAAATACTGGCCAATCAGAAAAATTGACCCTGTGACCCACCATGCCATTAAAAAAACCGCAGCAATACTTGTCTTAATGTGATTTTAGTGGACAGACAAGATTTTACTTCCCTCTTTACTCATTAACATCATAATAACAAAATGAGAATTAAGAAAACTATGGTAATCATTAAATTAAAATTTAAAAACTTGCCTTATACATGAAGGACAGGATATAACATCCTTCATTATTTTGTGCATAGATTTTCTCCCTCATACATGCCTCTTCGTCTGAAATAAAATCGCCTTCATATTCAAGAACAAAGGAACCTTTTTTCAAAATTGGAGCTTTCAAAAAAACTCCTCTGCCCTTTCCTTCCACTTCTTTTATTGTAAACATCCCCTTAATTTCCTCAGGGTCTGACAAAAGCCCTTTTGTCAGAGATTCAATGATAGTAAGCTTTGGTCTACGGACCTTGCGCCCTGAAACATAAAAAATTATATCAGAAAATATGCCATAGCTGCATTTATTAAAAATAGTAATGAGTTTTAAATTTATTATTTAACATTTTTAAATGGGAATCATTTAACAATGAAGCCATTTCCTGAAGATGAAGTTCACTTTTTTACCTTTATAATTGAATCGTTTACACTGTCAATTACAAAAATTTGTAAATATAGTTTTATTTTAAACTTTCATTTCTTATTAATAAACTGAAATGAAACATGGATTAATGGAAACGAATTTTAATAAAAATGTTTTTAGTCTACTCAAGTAATGCAAAGCAATGCAAAAAATGATTAAATTGCATAGCATAAAAAATTACAATTTAATAAAGTTGGGAAGTCTTTTTTATTCAAATTTTTTATTTATTTGTATATTTTATATTTGTTAATTACTTAAATAATTTGATTAATAACTTTTGTGACAAGGAAAGGAATATTGAAAAAAAACTAATTTAATGTGATTTGTTATTTTCATGGTTATACAGAAATATACTTATAAATATTTTTTACGCCAAAAAATAATCCATTTGAGTGGCACCATGTGTTTACACACTGTGTGACATCAACCCAAGCAAAGACACTGCCCCTTATGTATTAATAGGTAATTTTTAATAAATAATACTTAATGAATTTTTGTAGATTAGCGTTAACAAATCAAGTCATATATTGTGTGAAGCACATTTTTCATGGATTTACAAAAAAAAACATATTAAAATATGACAGGAGGTCGAGAAAGATTTAAGAATTTATCAGCCTTTTCTCATCGACTGTTATTTATACTAAGGTCTGACTCATTCTACCTGGAAAATTTTCTAATTTTATAAAAATCTAACTATAACAATTGTTTGTTTCATAAAGCCAGTATCAATTTATATTTTCTTTTACTTGGTAACGGATGTTTACATAATCAATCATAATTTTTGTTATAGAAAATCTATTAACCTGTCTACTATCTTATAGTCTACCAAACTCACCTTTGTTTGGCTGCTCCTGGAAAAGAAAAAGATTTAAATTAAAATGTTTTAGTTGCCTTCTCGTGAAAAATGATAAGATTTTAAAATACATGTTATTTTATTTAAGAAAAAAACTAACTTGCATGATTAAAAATAAACTTGCTGATCTTTATTCTATGTTATGTTGCACTATAATACTATATTTTATAATTTCCCTTTAAGATCTTGTACTTGTAATCAATATTTCAAACACTTCCTCCTGTCTGACTGAGCTCAAATGTTGAATACATATTGATTACCAAATGAAATACATGAATCAATCAATCTAATCTATCTGTTAATTTAGGTCTAGTTATTTTTTAACTGATATTGTATTTACATAGGCAATACAAGTATTTGCCATATTCTCAATAAGTGTGTACTAGTACTAGCATAAGCTAACTCAGTTAGCCTTTTGACCTGAGTTCCACCCCATTGATGGCCATGACTAAAATTTAATTTTGTGACATTTTAAAACACTAATCACTAATGTTAAACGCCAGTTCCAGGGAAGTTGAATATACTACATCAGCATTCTTTTTTCAAAAATGCAAATTACCTGTTTCAGGAGCTATTGACACATATTATGTTCTATTCTCACTATTATTATTATATATTGCTATAATAAAATTCTTTTTTTTATCATCTAGGGCTGAGGAACTTATTAATTTGACCGATTAAAATTTAAGAAAATATTTCTTTTTTTTCCCTCCAATTTATTAATTTATAAATAATTTATATTTTTTTGTTACTTACAGACTTTTCCCTCTTATTATTATTTATTTAGACCTGCATACGTAAAGAAAAAGGTTTTTCTGCCTTATTTCTTGCATACCAGAATGAATTTGCTGTGTTACGTACAAAATTTGGGAGCCATAGAATTACTGCGACTTAACCGATTTCGCGAAATAATGAATCGCGACTTAACTATATATGCGTTATAAAAATATAATTAATCGATTAAACAAAATTTTTTTTTATCAGTACCAGCCCTATTAATATCTATATCATGGGTTCCCAACATATGGGTCGCAACCCCCAAGGGGGTCACGTCAGGTTTTCTGAGGGGTTGCCAACTTATACATTTAACTTTAAAAATGGTCAACATAATTAATATAATAGAACGTTTTATTTTTAATGGTGTCTTGAAGTTGAGATGTTGTGAAGATGAATTCTTGGAGGTATGGATCATTCATACCAAAATTTATGATGCTTGCCTTTCGAGTTTTAGTTCCATTTGTGTATAAAAATCTGAATCTCTGCGAGAAAGGTTTTTTAACTCTTCTACATTTAAAAGTTTAAAAACAAAAGACATCAACTGTCATAAATTAATTTTAAGTTGAGAATAACATGAGGTTGGCGTTAACAAATACTCAACCACGAATTTTGAGGCTGGTTAATAAGATCAATTTCAACCATCACATTTGATTAATTATTACATAAATTTAAAATAAAATTACATAAGTAATATATTTTCATGTTTTTTAAATTAGGTAATTAAAATTGTTCAATTGTATCGGGGGTTGCGGGTCACTTGACTTTGATAAAAAGTAGGGGTCCCAACCCAAAAAAGGTTTGAAACCTGTGGTCTGTATTATTTAGGGTTGTTAATTTTTTTTTGGCAAAGTGATTATCGGTTATGTAAATCTGATTTTAAACCGGTTATCGTTTTACCACTGACTTCTCAGAAATATATTCTTATAAGTTATAAGGCTGGCAAAAATGACGTGGAATAAGGAAAAGACGTCACACGCAATACGTAATGTGGGGAATTGCAATTGGGAGGCATTATACAGAGATTTTCCCCAATAATACAGGGCATTATACAGAGTTTTTTCCCGATAGCGTAAGGCGTTATTCTGAGATTTCTTTCCGAAAAACAAAATCTCCGTATTTTTACCTCTTTCTAATTTCGTGTACATAGTTATCATGTCTCAATTTTTTTATTTTTTTTAAAATAAATAGTTGTGCTTTGTCTTTTCAGCTCTAATTGATCTGTAATTACATGTATAAGAATGTTAAATTGATTTCATTAGTTCTAGCCTAGCTCCAATAATAATTTAACCAGTGCATACTTCTGAATGGCTGACAGTTAGTTTTGGTTTAGTTTAGTGATTTTTCATAAAATATAGTATTTGTATAATGTTGATATATTTACGTGTGTTACAGTAGGTCTATACGTCTTTTAAGTGGTATTTGGAGTTTCAGGCATTTTTTTTAGGCCTTGCTAACATATTACTAATAATTACTTCATTTTAGTTTTAGCCTTTTATAAAAAAAATTTAAAACGTAAAAAATATATTTGAATTGCTGCTGGTTGGTGTAATAGTACTGGAGTCAGTACTTCTGACACCATGTAATAGTAATAGTTCTGCTCCTTGATCAACTTCTGATACTATGAAAAAGTGTTGAGGCACTACTGACTCTATGTAATAGCCATTAAAGCACCAGTAGTAACTTGTATAGATATTGAAACTCCCTATGCGGAGTATATTTGGTTGACAATAATTTTCTATTTTAGCATACTCCTATACGCTAACCTCATAGTTATAAATTATAGAAAATTGAAAGTAATAAAAAAAATGCGAAAGAGGGAAAGAAAAAAAAATGCTCAATTGAAACTTGAACCCCATGCCATACCTGATATTTACAGCTCTATAATCTAAACACACTACCATGAGACCACAGAAGCTTGATGATAAATTTACTTTTTAAAAATATTATATCAGAAGCTATTAAGTGCTGTTTTTATTTTACCGTAGTACCTGCTATTGGTACTCGAGTACCAATAGACACTTCCGAAAGTAAAAGCTGTACGTGTATATTGTATCAAACTTTGTCGTGTACCACAACCTAATCAACAAGTAGCTCTGACCTGTGTAAAACTTAAATTAATGATCTCGTGACCAGCCAAAAATCTCTGTATATTGCTAAGAATTATTGCATTTTATGTCTAGCATACATCATGATTTATACAGAGACTGCATTTATTACGTCTATTTTTGTCGATTTCGGACATAAATGAACTGAATGACGTCACACTTTTTGCCAAACAATAAATGTATTAATTTACAAACACACTGCATTGAGTGCTTAAAACTAGGGCTGTTATCGATTAATTTAAATTTAATCGTTAAATTTTGAAAAATTATCGATTAATTAATCGATAATTTCGATTAAAACCAAAAATAGAAATTTATGACGTCATTAAACTGAACATTTCTCACGGACATTGAAAATTAAGAATATTTTGAACTAAATGTCATGACAATGTGTTGATACTTCATTTGTGCTGAAGGTGGTACGTCAGCGATGTATTTGATCCTTTAAAAGAGAATTGTTTATGGCAGTGGACACAGTAAACGTTTTCATCCTCTTCGACTTTGCCATCGGTAGTTGGCTTAAAAACAACATATTTGCTCAACTTTCTAGTTATATGTTTAAATTTAACTGCGCTGAAGCTGTCAGCAGGGCCGTCTTAACGCATAGGCCCGTTGGGCACTTGCCCGGGGGCCCACGAGCATATGGGCCCCATGGGAATATTTTTATTTATATATATTATGTATATTCATTTTTTTTATTCATGCAGGGGAAGGGCCCAACACTATTTCTTTGCCCGGTGGCCCAAAATGGTGTAAATACGGCTCTGGCTGTCAGCCATTTTATAGTTCACGTCTGCCGGTCAACATAGATTAATAAAATAAATTTTAATATTAAGCGGGAGATGTTTGTACGTAAAAAAATATATATAAATTATTATTAATTATTAATAATTTATTATTTTTTACTAAATTTTTTTAAAAATATTATAAATAGTTTCTTAAATTTTAATCGAATTTTTATCGATTAAAATAATTTTAATCGATATTTAATCAATAAAAAATTTAACGATTAATCGAGTAATTAATCGATAATTTCCGCAGCCCTACTTAAAACGTATAAATAAACACACCTTGGCGGATGAAAATGTCAGCAAATGCTGGAACAAGTTAGTTTGAATATGTTTTTGAAGTTTTCATTACGGAAATGATTTTTTTTTAAATTTAATTTGATTATCGTTTTGGGAAATTTTAAAACCGATTATCATGATTATCGCCTTCAAAACCAACAATCGGATTTCCGATTATCATTTAACAACACTAATATTATTATATCATCATCACTTAAATTAATAAATGACATAAATGTGCATAAAGTCATAAAGCATAAAGTATAGCATAGGACAGGGGTGCGCAACCTTTGGGCTATTCCCGGCCGCATTTTTAAAAAATTACTTTTGTGACGGCCGCCCAAAAATTTTCACTGAAAAACGAAGCGGTCACTATAAAAATTTACCTCTGGTAATAGTCAACGCAATATAATAATGACATAATCATAATGTATTGTAGGCAAACACAGTGCTTAATTACAAACAAAAACCTTTTCATTGATATTCTCTTATATTTTTACTTTATTGAACATTATCATGTAAACCTAACATCATGTCACACCAAGTACAGCATGAGTATATTTTTAAGTGGTATTAGTACACTGAGAACACAATAATTGAATAAATGAGAAGCTGTTTCACACTGTCCATGTAACTTAGCAGTCCAGAGTTCTGGAAATTAGGGGCTGCCTTTGCTCTTGGATGTTTGCAGAGAGTCGCGCAAAGTCCGGGCCCTCGCTGGAGATCATCAGTCGTATTCATAACGCCAGATCGGTGTCCACCAGTCGGGTTCGATATTTGTTCTTGAGATATTTCATCCGTGAAAATGACGCTTCGCACATGTAAGTGCTTCCAAACAGCACTAGAGTGTTTCTTGCTATTTCGTTAAGCTTGGGATACCCCACAGCTACTTTTCATGTCTCCAGTAGATCGTTTTTGTCCTAGAATTTCTTCACAAGCTGCACGTTATTTTTTAGTTCGATCAGTTCCATTGGGACATCCAAAGGCGCTCTCTCTGTCTCAACCACATGTGGAAAAGCAACGAGTCTCATATTTTCTGAAATCTTGTCGAAGTCCTGAAAACGTTCATTTTTTCTAATTTAATGGCTCTCGATTAAAGCGGTGAGTTGTGGGAAATGATAGAGATTGAGCTGTTGAATATGACTTTGTAGCAGACGACATTTGTCACAAAAATCCTGTACTCTTCTGTGCATGAGGCAAGCTGTTCTTCCTTTGCCTTGCAGAGACTCGTTGAGGCAGTTGATATAAATTAACAAATCTACAAGGCTATAGAGATGTTTAAGAAGGCCTGGTTCTGCAGTGGGCAGTCTTTGTTTTTCGTGGCATTAAATGCTAGGGGTCTACCGATATATCGGCTGGCCGATATATCGGTACCGATATCTGCAATATCGGTATCGGTAGCATGTAAAGGTCCCGATATTGACGTCACCGATATTTCATAATAAGTGACATTTTGACCCCAAAAAAAAACGGAAACAAAAAAACTATCATTTAGATTAACAATATCTCGACAAAATAATATATCGACCCCGATACCGGTATTGAAATAGTCAAAAGAGTCCTAGTATTAATATGTGCAGCCACGATACAGTGTGCCATGTGCTTTGATATTGTTTAGGTATCGGCCGATTTTCGTATACTCAGAAATACTGTGTAAATAGTGCTGATGCCAAGTATACCGTAATTGCTCTAATAAATGGATAACATGTAAACATTATGTTCACGTAATTGCTCTAATAGCAAAGATGCACGCAGAATCGCAGATGT
This sequence comes from Ampullaceana balthica, assembly GCA_944989445.1. Classification (NCBI taxonomy): domain Eukaryota; kingdom Metazoa; phylum Mollusca; class Gastropoda; family Lymnaeidae; genus Ampullaceana; species Ampullaceana balthica. Next base: position 1,098,161 of record CALYLW010000120.1, read on the forward strand.
CTAAAACATTTCGTTTCGTATGGAATAACAAAATGTACCGTGTGAAGACGTATTGTCATTGGCAACCATTCAAGCTTCAGCCTCATTTTCACTCTATTACTATTGTACTTTGTTCTCATTGTTTCATTCATAAAAGGTGGCAGTGTGCAAAAGCCATTAAACTATTGGTTAGAATTAATAATTATGAGTCAAGGTTGAAGTTTCAAAAGGAGTACCTAATATGCTTGTACATTTTTATAAAGGACGGTTCGTTTTGTTATGAGTCCTATGTAGGTCATGAACTGGAACTTGTGAACACATCGGAAACTTCGTTTCGGGAGGAAAAAAACGGTAATTTCGTCAAAACTGGATATCGGTAGACCCCTTAATTATAAGATATAAATAATTACGAGTGATAAATTTAAGAATGACGTCATCAAATATGACCGCTGTTATTTTTGTCCTAACAAATACTCATATCGGAAAAAAATATCGGTAATATCGGCAAAAATGCTTATCGGTAGACCCCTAATATAAAATATAAATAATTAGGAGTGATAAATTTTAGAATGATGTCATCAAATAAGACCGCTGGTTTTTGTCCTAAAAAATATTCATATCGGAAAAAAAATATCGGTAATATTACTAATATCAGCGAAAATCCATATCGGTAGTCCCCTAATATAAAAGATAAATAATTAGGAGTGATAAATTTAAGAATGATGTCATCAAATATGACCGCTGGTTTTTGTCCTAACAAATACCCTATCGGCACTCATATCGGCAAAAAATATCGGTAATATCGGCAAAAATGCATGTCGGTAGTCCCCTAATATAAAAGATAAATAATTAGGAGTGATAAATTTAAGAATGATGTCATCAAATATGACCGCTGGTTTTTGTCCTAACAAATACCCTATCGGCACTCATATCGGCAAAAAATATCGGTAATATCGGCAAAAATGCATGTCGGTAGTCCCCTAATATAAAAGATAAATAATTACGAGTGATAAATTTAAGAATGACGTCATCAAATATGACCGCTGATTTTTGTCCTAACAAATACTCATATCGGCACTCATATCGGCAAAAAAAATATCGGTAATATCGGTATCGGCAAAAAGGCATATCGGTAGACCCCTATTAAATGCCAGTATTTCTTTTCGTAGCAGCAGAACTCGGCGATATGTTTCTCCCTGAGACAACCAACGAACGCTGGTGTGGTACAGAATATCTTCAGCCGACGAATCATTTGTGTGAAGAATTTGTATGAATAGGCGGTAGCGAAGAGCATTCGCGCGAATGAAAAGGATAATGCGATTCACATCCTTCAGAATTTTATCCAAATCAACAGATTTCAAACATAGCGCCTCCTGGTGATTAATGCAGTGCAGATTTTTTAGCTGGTCATACCGTGATTCTTCCACACATAATCGGAAAATCTAGCCACGAAGCCATTTTGCTTACCAACCATTGCACCGTCTGTACAGATGCCTCGCAGGTTCTTCAGATCAACGTGGGAGTCGATGCAAGCTTTTTTAACTGCCAAAATATGTCTTCTGCTCGAGTTCAAGTAACGAGTGTCTCCATGGAGAGCAGATCCTAGCACAATTCAAATGTTGGGGATAGGGAGCGAATGAATATGAGTAGCTGCGCTATTTCAATGTCTATGAGCGCTAAACACTGCAGCTAACGCTACAGCTGCCGGAGTCGTAATTTGTTTCGCAATAACAAGTGCTTAAGAGTGTAAATGAACATTCGATATTTCGTTTACAACTTTAAATAATAATATAATATTTTGCCACTTGGCAAATATTTGACGGCCGCAGGTTATTATAAATTAAACAGATTTCCACGGCCCCAGGTTATTATAAATTAAACAGATTTCCACGGCCACACATTTTCGTGCCCACGGCCGCATGCGGCCGTACGGCCGCAGGTTGCGCACCCCTGGCATAAGAGTAGGAGGCATGACTATTATCATGTAAAATTGTTTAAATAAAACGTGACGTAGTTTATATTTTTTACTTACCATATTTTAATATTGGTGACTTTAATTGACTTTGTTTTCCACGAGTTAGTAGTTGGAGTTGTTGAAAATTAACTTTAATCGTGGATACTAAAGGCAAGTTGAATGAAATGAAGATTTAGAATAGAATTGTAATTGACTTGTAAATTGTAAACGTCAGCAAATGATTAATATTAATTGTAAAACGCTAAACGAACAAATCCTCACTAAAAGAGAACGGTGCGCTCAACTATTTACATTGTTGTTATGGCAGAGCGAGGCGTACTTCCGGGAATGAAATGTAATTTTACACTTGAAAGAAAAAGGAACAAGATGGCCATGTGCAATTATTTTATCCATAAACGCAATTAAGGTTGTAGTTTTAGTTTTAGGGTCTGGGTTAGGTTTAGTTGTCTATTTTTTACATTAAAATAGAACATAAACCAATATAGCAGCCAAAAATACCATTTATCGAGCGCACCGTTCTCTTTGCTTTTACTTTTAACCAAATCTTTACTCCACTCATTTTTTTACTCATACTCATACATTTATAGTATAGTATAGATAATGGATCAAGTTATCATCATTATTACTAGTTTTCCAATGAATTAAAAATCACTTGAAACATTTTTTTCTTCTTTGTCCTTTAATCAATGTTACTTTGACATTAAATAAAATAATAACTTACTCCCATTATTAAAAAAAAATTATGTGGCGCTCTCTTTAAATGAACTGAGATCTCTATGAAAAAAGTTTATTAAAAATGTAAAGGAGAAAAAATTGAAACTATTTTTTTAACAACTAATTTTTAAAATTTTACTACATCAAAATCTTTATAAAATACTATCATAATATTAATAATATTTAATATTTTCTTTATTTATGAACAAACTAAAATGATTGGCTTTCTGGGGTAAGAGCTGGTTATGCCTATGGCCTATGTGCCCGGAAAGCCGGAAAAGAAGTCTGCGAAATATTTTTCAATTTTAAAAAAAACGTAAAAAAACAAGTTTTTGACTATAAATCCTTTACATAAGAGACATAACTAAAAGAATATTCATTATAATACGCAGCGCAAGACAATCCAAAAATACAAAATTTTAGTTATGTCTCGTAAAACATAAAATACAGTCTATTTTATTACTTTCAATAAAATTATTGCAGTCCCATTCTATATGATATAATATATTATATATTACTCGAAAAACATGTTTAATATAATGCGCACCGATCGGGATTATATTTTTAAAAAGTATTGTCAATATAATACGCACATTATTGCGCGACAGGAAAGGTTGTTCAATATATTATATAAATAATATAATACGCACCACGACACTCTTGCACAAAAATTAACTTGTTACATAGAGATAAATAAAGATAATCTTAAAATTCATTAATTTAATTACAGAACATGCGATTGATCTGAAATTTTGACACATCATTTTTATCATTGGCACGAGTCTGCCTGCAAAATTTCAGCTCGCTAGCTCACGAGGAAGTGGGTTAAAAATCGATCCAAAGTTTTTTTGGCAAGGCCTTAAGCAGACAACACGAGCTGATGTAGTATAAGGGGCCGTCCATAAAGTACGTCACTCTCCAGAGGGAGGGAGGGGGTGTAAGAAAGTATGACTGTTTGTGACAGGGAGGAGGGGGAGCGGCCATGTGTGACGTCACGGTGTTTTATATTACATTTTAATTATTTTGTTAATTAAAAACAAAATATTTGTTTGAAAGTGTGACGTACTTTTGGGGGGGGGGTCCGAGATTTGTGACAGATTGTAACAAGGGGGAGGGGAGGAGTTTAAAATGGTCAAAAAATAGCGTGACGTTCTTTATGGCCGACCCCTAAAGGATTTTTTAAAAGAATCTATTATTTTTAAATTTAAAATGATATCAGTATGAGCTTTCACATAATAAGGACGTAAATTTAATGCATGTCTAAAACACGTTGCATAAGCACAAAAGATATAATATCATTTTTTAAATCTGATATTTAAGAACTCTTCTACTTCTTGTGTTGATTTTGAGGCCCACCCTCTTTCGAATAATATTTAATGATAGAAATAATAAATCGAAGAACTGCATCCAAATTAAATCATGTGACATTTTTTATTTCAAAGTTTGTTGGAAGGGCAGAAAAATTTGACGTTTCGGCTATACACCTTCTTCAGAAAAACACATTTATTTACATCAAATAATTGTTAAAGCATTTTTTTAAAGACCATCACATATTAGATTTGGTTCCCCGCAAAACGGCCCTTGAAAAGACGGCCCCGGTCAAAACGTCCCCGGTCAAAACGGCCCCTGTAAAAACGGCCCTTGTCAAAAGGGTCCCATTTTACACGTTTTTTATTATTTTACACGCTTTTATTTAAGTCACACTGTTTGTATGTTGTATCCGTCAAATCTTGTAACGTAAAATTAAACCACTTCTGATGGTTCTAGAGATATCAAAATTTCACCACAGATAGATCTTGGATGAAAATGCATTGTATCAAAATTTCAGATCGATCGAATATACCTTAATTAAATTAATGAATTTTCAGTATTTCTCTATATAGCATATGTATCCGTCTGCTATTGTTTACATCCACGTGCGTGCCACCGGAGTTCACGCCAGCCAACGATTACCACATTCCCCGTGTTTAACAGCCCAGTAATTCGAAACTAAATTTAAATTGACATGATAATACAAGAGGAGCAACAGGAGTTTGTACGGTAGTTCTGGCACGTCTGTAAATTACTCTTCTTTGGGAGCGTGATAACCAGCGATTGCGTCCAGGGGGTTGGCCATTTTCCTGTCTTCCAGATCTTGTTGCACATGTTAGTTAGGATTTTTATTACAGGGTAACCTCCTGCCTGAATCAGTTCGCCTGGAATGTTGTCTGCTCCAGCTGATTTCCCCTTTTTCAATTTTCGTACAGCCACCTCCACCTCGTCGCGGAGAATAGAATGCATGTCTGTGTTAGTTGACTTATGGCAGTTGAGCACTGATGCATCGCCTTTGGAGTCTTCATTGTACAGCTCAGAACAGTATTCGGTCCATCTTTTGAGAATTTCTTGTTCTTCTGTGATACATTTGCGGATTGATCTTGTATGGTTGAGATACGACCTTGTTTGGCGAATGTCAAGTCTTTAACAATTTTGTAAGCCTTTTTTGAGTTGTTCCTTAGTAGATTTTCATCGATGTCTGAGCATTGTTGTTCTGTCCATTCTTTTTTTTTGTTGTTGCTTTTTCTATATCTTTTCTGATCTTTTTATTGATTGCTCTGTATCTGGATGCTCCTTCTGCAGTATTCTTTACGCTTTTAAGTTTTCTTCTTTCATGGCATAGTTCCTGATTAGTCACCCCAGCAAAGTCATGCTTATGATCATATTAAACATACTGAAACCACAAGCAGAGCAAATCATTTCAGAAGAGCAGGCGGGCTTCAGAGCAGGAAGAAGCACAACGGAGCAAATATTTAACCTGCGAGTACTCTGCGAAAACATCTCCAACACCAGAATGACCTCTATCATGTCTTTATAGACTTTAAAAAAGCGTTCGACAGAGTGTGGCATGCGGCCATGCGGCACTGTGGGCAACTATTCACAAATTCAACATTAATGCAAATCTCATTGAAGTGATCAAGATCCTATACAACAGAGCAACCAGCGCAGTACTCTTCGACAGCAAGCTGGGAGATTGGATCAAGACCACTGTTGGTGTCAGACAAGGATGCTTACTTTTCCCCATCCTCTTCAACCTCTTAATTGAAAGAATTATGACAGATGTGCTAGAAAACCATGTCGGAACAGTCAGCATCGGAGGGAGGATTATAACCAACATACGCTTCGCCGATGACATAGACGGCCTAGCTGGCAGCGAGGACAAACTGAAAGAATTCCCTGCAAAACTAGTGAAAACAGCAAAGGCGTACGGCATGGAAATCAATGCAGAAAAGACCAAGGTCATGGCAAATAGAAAATTCACAAATGAGATTCAGATAAACGGGCAAAAACTCGAAGAGGTCTCCACCTTTAAATATCTAGGGGCATAATATCTGACGAAGGCTCAAGGCCAGAAATTCTTGCCAGAAATTCTTGCCAGATTGGCCCAAACAATGGCAGCATTGAGTAAACTAAAGCACATCTGGCAAAGCAAGAAACTCTGCCAGAGATCAAAGATCCGACTAATGCGTTCTCTGGCGATGTCGGTCTTCTTGTATTGTTGTGAGGCTTGGACGCTCCTGTTCTCCACCTATGTCGACCTGACCAAGGCTTTTGACACCGTTGGCAGAGAGGGTCTGTGGAAGATCATGGCCAAGTACGGTTGCCCACGGAAATTCATCGTCTTGGTGAAACAATTCCACGAGGGAATGCAGGCCAGAGTCCAGGACAGCGGCGAGTATTCTGATCCTTTCACAGTCACAAACGGGGTCAAGCAGGGCTGCGTCCTGGCACCAACACTGTTCAGCCTCATGTTTTCCGCCATGCTGACAGAGGCCTTCAGAGACGAGGATGTTTGTGTCAGCCTGAGGTACCGCACAGAGGGCAAACTGTTCAGCCTTCGGAGGCTCCATGCAAAAACCAAGGTTATGACAGACATCATCAGAGACCTGTTTGCTGATGACTGTGCCCTCAACGCTGTCTCAGAAGCCGACATGCAACGCAGCGTTAACCTGTTCTCCAGCTCCTGCACAAACTTTGGTCTAACTAACTATCAACACCAAGAAGACTGAAGTCCTCCATCAGCCTGCGCCTGGAAGGCCCTACGTTGAGCCCAACATCACTGTCAACGGCCAGAGACTCAACACAGTGCAACGGTTCACATACCTAGGCAGCACACTGTCATAAAATGTCACCATCGATGACGAAGTGAGCGTCAGAACTGCCAGAGCCAGCTCCACTTTCGGCAGGTTGTCTCCAAATATCTGGAACAGAAGAGTCATTACCATCCAGACCAAGCTGAAATTGTACAGGGTGGTGGTGCTCCCCACACTGCTATATACAGAAGAGTCATTACCATCCAGACCAAGCTGAAATTGTAAAGGGTGGTGGTGCTCCCCACACTGCTATATACAAAAGAGGCATTACCATCCAGACCAAGCTGAAATTGTACAGGGTGGTGGTGCTCCCCACACTGCTATATACAGAAGAGTCATTACCATCCAGACCAAGCTGAAATTGTACAGGGTGGTGGTGCTCCCCACACTGCTATATACAGAAGAGTCATTACCATCCAGACCAAGCTGAAATTGTACAGGGTGGTGGTGCTCCCCACACTGCTATATACAGAAGAGTCATTACCATCCAGACCAAGCTGAAATTGTACAGGGTGGTGGTGCTCCCCACACTGCTATATACAGAAGAGTCATTACCATCCAGACCAAGCTGAAATTGTACAGGGTGGTGGTGCTCCCCACACTGCTATATACAGAAGAGTCATTACCATCCAGACCAAGCTGAAATTGTACAGGGTGGTGGTGCTCCCCACACTGCTATATACAGAAGAGTCATTACCATCCAGACCAAGCTGAAATTGTACAGGGTGGTGGTGCTCCCCACACTGCTATATACAGAAGAGTCATTACCATCCAGACCAAGCTGAAAGTGTACAGGGTGGTGGTGCTCCCCACACTGCTATATACAGAAGAGTCATTACCATCCAGACCAAGCTGAAATTGTACAGGGTGGTGGTGCTCCCCACACTGCTATATACAGAAGAGGCATTACCATCCAGACCAAGCTGAAATTGTACAGGGTGGTGGTGCTCCCCACACTGCTATATACAGAAGAGGCATTACCATCCAGACCAAGCTGAAATTGTACAGGGTGGTGGTGCTCCCCACACTGCTATATACAGAAGAGGCATTACCATCCAGACCAAGCTGAATGTGTACAGGGTGGTGGTGCTCCCCACACTGCTATATACAGAAGAGGCATTACCATCCAGACCAAGCTGAATGTGTACAGGGTGGTGGTGCTCCCCACACTGCTATATACAGAAGAGTCATTACCATCCAGACCAAGCTGAAAGTGTACAGGGCGGTGGTGCTCCCCACACTGCTATATACAGAAGAGTCATTACCATCCAGACCAAGCTGAAAGTGTACAGGGTGGTGGTGCTCCCCACACTGCTTTATACAGAAGAGTCATTACCATCCAGACCAAGCTGAAAGTGTACAGGGTGGTGGTGCTCCCCACACTGCTATATACAGAAGAGTCATTACCATCCAGACCAAGCTGAAAGTGTACAGGGTGGTGGTGCTCCCCACACTGCTATATACAGAAGAGTCATTACCATCCAGACCAAGCTGAAAGTGTACAGGGTGGTGGTGCTCCCCACACTGCTATATACAGAAGAGGCATTACCATCCAGACCAAGCTGAAATTGTACAGGGTGGTGGTGCTCCCCACACTGCTATATACAGAAGAGTCATTACCATCCAGACCAAGCTGAAATTGTACAGGGTGGTGGTGCTCCCCACACTGCTATATACAGAAGAGTCATTACCATCCAGACCAAGCTGAAATTGTACAGGGTGGTGGTGCTCCCCACACTGCTATATACAGAAGAGTCATTACCATCCAGACCAAGCTGAAATTGTACAGGGTGGTGGTGCTCCCCACACTGCTATATACAGAAGAGTCATTACCATCCAGACCAAGCTGAAATTGTACAGGGTGGTGGTGCTCCCCACACTGCTATATACAGAAGAGTCATTACCATCCAGACCAAGCTGAAATTGTACAGGGTGGTGGTGCTCCCCACACTGCTATATACAGAAGAGTCATTACCATCCAGACCAAGCTGAAAGTGTACAGGGTGGTGGTGCTCCCCACACTGCTATATACAGAAGAGTCATTACCATCCAGACCAAGCTTAAAATGTACAGGGTGGTGGTGCTCCCCACACTGCTATATACAGAAGAGTCATTACCATCCAGACCAAGCTGAAATTGTACAGGGTGGTGGTGCTCCCCACACTGCTATATACAGAAGAGGCATTACCATCCAGACCAAGCTGAAAGTGTACAGGGTTGTGGTGCTCCCCACACTGCTATATACAGAAGAGGCATTACCATCCAGACCAAGCTGAAATTGTACAGGGCGGTGGTGCTCCCCACACTGCTATATACAGAAGAGGCATTACCATCCAGACCAAGCTGAAAGTGTACAGGGTGGTGGTGCTCCCCACACTGCTATATACAGAAGAGTCATTACCATCCAGACCAAGCTGAAAGTGTACAGGGTGGTGGTGCTCCCCACACTGCTATATACAGAAGAGTCATTACCATCCAGACCAAGCTGAAAGTGTACAGGGCGGTGGTGCTCCCCACACTGCTATATACAGAAGAGTCATTACCATCCAGACCAAGCTGAAATTGTACAGGGTGGTGGTGCTCCCCACACTGCTATATACAGAAGAGTCATTACCATCCAGACCTAGCTGAAATTGTACAGGGTGGTGGTGCTCCCCACACTGCTATATACAGAAGAGGCATTACCATCCAGACCAAGCTGAAATTGTACAGGGCGGTGGTGCTCCCCACACTGCTATATACAGAAGAGGCATTACCATCCAGACCAAGCTGAAATTGTACAGGGTGGTGGTGCTCCCCACACTGCTATATACAGAAGAGTCATTACCATCCAGACCAAGCTGAAATTGTACAGGGTGGTGGTGCTCCCCACACTGCTATATACAGAAGAGGCATTACCATCCAGACCAAGCTGAAATTGTACAGGGTGGTGGTGCTCCCCACACTGCTATATACAGAAGAGTCATTACCATCCAGACCAAGCTGAAATTGTACAGGGTGGTGGTGCTCCCCACACTGCTATATACAGAAGAGGCATTACCATCCAGACCAAGCTGAAATTGTACAGGGCGGTGGTGCTCCCCACACTGCTATATGCGTGTGAAACATGGACAGTGTATCAGCGCCATGCTAGGAAGCTTAACCACTTTCATTCAACAAGCCTCAGGAAGATCCTCGGCATAAAGTGGCAGGATAAAATACCAGACACAGTGGTACTGACCAAGACAGGTCTCCCCAGCATATTCACACTCCTGATGCAGTCCCAGCTTCGTTGGGCAGGGCACGTGGTCCGAATGCCAGACGAGATACTGCCAAAGAGACTCTTCTATGGCGAGCTCCAGCATGGCCAGCGGTCCCACGGTGGGCAAAAGAAACGATTCAAAGACACACTGAAAGCCTCACTGCAATAGACCGATCCACCTGGCGTTCTTCCATCCACGAAGGTGCCAAGTCATGCGAGGCAAACCGGATCACCTCCGCAGAAAAGAAGAGGCAAGCCCGAAAGGCCCGTGCTGTCAACCATCCTGGAGATGTCCCACTCGTCCATTGTCCCTTCTGTTCCCGAACCTTCCGTGCAAGGATCGGCCTCATCAGCCATCTGCGCACGCACAAAAAAAGCCAGTCCCAGCAACCCTCGGATGACTAGAGTGGTCTTCGTCGAATCGACGGACGAACAACAACAGAAAAAAAAACATTTCTCATATTATCCGTTACAGACGCTCTTTCTATATACAGAAGATTATTGCGTCTTACCAGAGCCGTACTTAGCAAAAGTGAAAAATTGCGCTCCTATGCCTATCTAATTACAATTTAAGATTTAGGCCGTCCATAAATGACGTCACGCACCTAGAGGAGAGGGGTCACGCATTTGTGACGAGGGGGAGGGTGTGTTTAAAAAATGGGACATCACATCAAAATTTGATTACTTACAATTTATTTAATGACGTTTGGCGTGGCTTCTCGCGTGTTACAATATTAGAGTGCATACTTACACTAAATAGATATTTAAATGAAAAAAATTAATTTGTCACATGCTAATTTTTTATTAGAAAATACGGCTTTTAGGGAGAGGGATGTCAGCCTTGTCACGTCATATTGGAGGGGGGTCTAAGTTTTTGTGACGAGGGGGTAAAAATTGGCCAAAATAGCTTGACATCATTTATGGACGGCCCCTATTCTAAAAAATGGTATATAGCATGTCCTTTTATCATTTTTAGTTAACATTGATTAACATAAAAAAATCACTTTAACTTAAACACAGTAATTAACACAAATACTTTTTATTATAATTTACAAAAATGCTTCATTAAAAATAAAACAGTTAACATCAGTTTATACTTAGAATTTTTTAAAAAGAACTTTAAGTTTAGATACTTCTCAAATTAATATTTAGAAATATGTAAGTTGTTACTGAGTTCATAATGAACTGCTAATATAGTGAGGTTCTACAATCTTGTTTGAGATGTTGTTTCCAGAATAGTTATTGATTATTTTTAGTTTGGAAAAATTACTTTCTTTGGATCGGAAGTTACTAAAATTCCTCAAGTTTGAAGCATATTTAATTTTCATTTTGAATTTCAAAACTTCCAAAGGTTCTAAATATTTTTTAAATAGAGAATACTCCCCTATTATTTCATTAGAAATTGTATATCCACTGATTCTCCATATGTTAAAAAGCTTTCCAAATCTTTGCAATTTACCTAAATGGCAGAAGAATTAACATCTTTAAACAAAACCTTAGGCTTTATAAAAAGGAACTTTAACAAATGTAATAGAGATATAAAACTAAAATGCTACCTCACTTTGGTGAGAAATGTACTAGAATATGCATCTTCTGTATGGGACCCATCCACCAAAGAAAACATTGATAAACTAGAACAAATTCAAAAAAGAGCTGCCAGATTCATTACTGGAGAATATTCGAAACTGACAAGAATAACACCATTAGTTAAATCATTAAACCTTGAAACACTAGAGGATAGAAGAACCAAGAGCAAAGTAGTAATCATACATAAAGCAATTAATTCTAATTTAGAAATAAAACACAAAGATAACTTAATACAACCCTCAGATAGACATAAGGATAAAAACACCTTTCTTATTCCGTATGCAAGAACAAACACATACAAGTTTTCCTTCTTCCCGTCCGGAATTCGGGCGTGGAATGGGTTGCCTGAAGATTCCAGGAAAACCAACACTTTATCAACATTTAAATCTCTAATAAAAATGCAGGACTAAACACAAACCATAGATAAGCGTAGGACGCAATAATCTTCTGTATAGAAGGAGCGTCTGTAAACAGATAAGATAAGATAAGATCATATATATTATATATAAAAACAAAACAAAAGCAACTTTTGCGATGTTGCAGCTGAGAAAATATTTGTTCTAAAGACTTGGTTGAAGTGTCAACAATGTGGTAAAAGAATTCAAATTAGTATATTTCCTGTGCATCCATAGTGGGCTCGACCTGATGTTCATCAAATGGACTTTTCCGCCGACGAACTCGTCCTTCTATTGACTCCAGTGGCGTCACTAGGGTTGGTGTCACCCAGTGTTGAAGCTAATGTTGTCACCCATTCACTACTTACCCGACAAGCCTCCTCTGAAAATACCAGTGACAAATAACGGAAAAATACAGAACTTAACAGTTGGTGTCACCATTTGTGATGGTGTCACCCTGTTTGGACTGCACCACACGCACCTCCCTAGTGACTTCCCTGAGTCAAATTTTTGTATCTGCATCTATTTCAGATGTCATTTTGTCACCTTCAACAAGGATGGCATTAAAGCGATTGTCTTATCTAGTATTCTCTTTTTAAAATATTGGAACGTTTCAAAAGTTTTATTGCCAATGCAATATCATAATTTTTGCCCTGCATGAGTTTACTAATGAGATTGACATGAGTTAATATCTCATACCAATTACCATTTCACTACAGAAAAAAAAATGCAGTAGGGGGCGTCCATAAATGACGTCACGCGATTTTGGCCGATTTTTGACCCCCCCCCCTCGTCACGCGTCGTCACAAAAAGTTAGACCCCCCTCTAAAAATACGTCACAAAGCTTTGACCCCCCCCCCTCCAAAAACCCCCACCTTATTTTCTATTTGAAAATAAGTATGTTTCAAATCACTTTTATTGTCATTTAAGTATTTATTATTCATTTAGTGAAGGTCTACATTGTAATATCGTAACCCGCGTGAAGCATTTTTTTCTAAACGTTTAACCGGCCTTCAAAAAACGAACTGTATTAACATCCTTAGATTATATTTCATTTTAATGAATACAAATTAAACATTGACTATTAATAATCACGGTTAACATCTTTGTTTAGAAAAAAAATATTTAAAAATAATATTTTTAAAATGTATTTTTTAAAAATCCCTCAATTGACTGACGGGCATCCCGTAAGAAAGAGGTCGGCGAACAGGGGTAAATAACCTCATCTGGGGTCAAAAGGGAATTCTTGGGGGTAATGCAGACTCATTTGGGACATATAACATCCACTCCAATCCACTAGATATATAAAAATACGTCATGGTCGTCATGTGTACGTGAACGCTTGGAACATATGCCCATTATTCAACCGGTTCCTTTCAGAAAATGCATTTTTTTAAAAATTTGACAACTATGTAGATTTCTTACCTACGTACCATTGTTCCCTTTAAGCTGCGCGGCTCGGAGCCGCGCAGATATCTGACCAATGCCGCGCAGCAGATTAAAAGTACCCCGCAGCAAATTTAGTAAAATATTGCACAAAAGATGGATGCACACTTTGCACACGAGTTTTTCCACTTTGCACACGGTCCGACGAACCTTAGAGGGAACATTGCTACGTACTATACGAAGACACCTAAATCCACCCTACTTTCATTTATATTGACACGAGTGGCAATAATCTTAATCCACATGACTTGACTGTATCAAGTATCCTTTCTGTGATATTTAAAATTAATGCCTTAAAAACTGAGCTAAGAAGAAAATTTGTTTTGTTCTCCTCTCGAATTTCGATGTCAAGAATTTGATGCATTAAATAAAGTTCATGAATACTTGACAACTTTTAAATGTGCTCATTTATCATTATATATAGAATGGCCAGGGGCGTTTGACCAAAAACTAGCCGAACAATTATATCAAACTTAAAACGTTTATAATTCTATCAAATAGATTCCACCTCCCCCCCTTTTAAAGAAAAAGGATATTCCGGGTCGTTTTGACTTAAAATATCTACACATAATCCTATTCAGATCATTTTTAGACACTTGTCATGCTTGTAAAACTCACCATTAGCATTTTTTTTTGGGGGGGGGGCTTACAACGATCCCAAAAATCCCCGGGTCATGTGAGCAGTACCTTGAGTCTGGGGGTTGTAACGCACACATAAACCTGTATATTTTGGGGTGACGGGCAAAAAAGTTCGCCGACAGAGCTGCGGTTATATCACAAATGCTTTGATGTCAACATCAAATGACACAGTGTAACAATTTCATACGTTATCTTGTGAGTTCTCAAACTCAAGGAATATAATTAGATTTAATTTTCGTCTCTTGATATAGCTTACGCCAAACAGCGTCTGATGGCCTACCGACCGGCACATTGAGAAGCCCTGATTTTAAAAAAAAGTCATTAAATAAATTGTAAGCCACCAAATATTTCAGTGGAAGTTTTATTGAAAGTTACCCTTTTCATGTGACGTCACATTTCTTCAACCCCCCTCCCTCCCACTCGTCAGGCATCGTCACAAAAGTGTGACCCCCCTCCACCCCTAGGAGCGTGACGTCATTTATGGACGGCACCGTAGAGGCAAAAAACATAATCTTTATCTACAGAACACACCAATAATCTTCTGTATAGAAGGAGCGTCTGTAACAGATAGATAAGATATATAATTCTTTGATGTGAAACTACGTTCGCTCTTATCTGTAGGGAAATCAAAGTTAAACCATTTTGTACTGAACGCTGATCCAAGTATTAACAACTAGACACCCCGCGGCGTAGCATACGCCGCAGACTTGCTCATGGAGAGTGCAAAGAAAGTTGAGAAAGAACGGACACAAACTACAGCACGAAGAAATCAAAACAACGCGAGTGAACCTCGGTTTGGGGGGGGGGACTGTTACGTCTCTATGTTAGGTGGATTGTGCCTTGCTCTCCGCTACACACAACATACACAAGAGATGACACAAGTCTGTGTAACGATGCAATGTTTATTCTACTATAAACAACTGTACAACTGGCTGTCTTGCCTTGACATAAAATACATCTATATATAACGGCTGTATGCTCAAGCACGCCCTCGGTCCGACCCGACCGCTTCTGGGCGACGTTAAACTCAACTCTGTTTTGCTGCAACCCTGCAGCTCCCCGGTCTATCCTGACCGGTCTGACCGCACAACACTGTGCCAAGTACCCACTCTCTGCAACACACCGCACTCGTCTCGACTACTCTCTTATATACCCCCCCCCAACTGGTCTCAACGACCCTGACGTGTCCTCTGGTCATGTCCCTGACATATCCCGTGTAACCAGAAGCTCACTCAGACATTATTCCCGTGATAGGAGTTCATACCCGTCAACAACGCCTTGACCCGACTCCAACACTGGCTCACAACAATCTCACAACAATCTCACAACAATCTCACAACAATCATTCGCAGTGATTCTCATACCCTGACATATCCCCCCTCTTCCGTTAGATTCTACTTACGGGTAGAATCTCACAATACAACAAAGTCAGGGCATGGAATCACTGCACATTACAATTACAATAATATAATACATAATGAAATAATATCTTTCAATATAATTTTATACACAACATTGCATGAAAAAAAACACTAGTATATACAACAGAGAGCATAAATCCACTTGGTCGTACCTTTATACGACTTCACTAACCCGCAACTCGTACGTTATCATTATCTTAATTCTCAAAGAACCAACCTTCTACCTACTACTGGTCATAACACCTCACATAATTAGTATCCAACAATTGACCATTTTTACGCTAGATTGTTTTCTATTTACAACTGACTCTACTGGTACCTCATATAAATTCCTTAAGATATTTATTCCAGGATTACCTCCAGCATGAGATAATGTTATAGGGATAACTACTTATCCAAACTATAAACATTTCAGCCCGATTGTATTTAACCCATTACAATCAATTATAAAACAATCATCAATCATGTGCATATAGTAGTCGTAATTAACATAATTCATCATAATAATCATAATCATGAACAATATCATTATCATTACATAAATATATCTATATATAATACCTATAATGAAAAATGTCCTGAGGTCACCCGGAGCCAAAAATTATCATAGAAACATCAGCACGAACATACAACCATCTCATATTTATTTACAACCATCCATAAGTACTAATTAACATAACTACATAATCGCTATGAAACCTCACAATCATGTTCATATAATAATAATACTGGCCCGAGGTGACCCAGACCTCAATTTCTACCAAACTTAGTCCCCATGAACAAGCAACTCTACTTGTTTGTCATAAACCTGTCCTGCGAGTCCTTGTCGGTCATGGTTTGATTTCTGCTCATTAATTATGATTACATTACCAGATCTGTCATGATCCTACCAGTCTCAGTGGGACATTATATCTGCTTATTGTCGCGATAAAAAATCTGCAATAATGTTATCTTCACCTTTAATGTATTCCACGTTGAAATCGTATTCCTGTAACATCAAAGACCACCGGGAAACTCTTGAATTTTCAAATTTAGTCGTGTTCAAATATTTTAACGCTTGGTGGTCACACTGGAGCGTAAATCTTGCCCCCATTAAATAGTAGGATAATTTCTGAATTCCCCATATTATTGCCAAGCATTCCCTCTCTATTGTTGAGTATCTGGTTTCCCTGTCAACCAGTTTCCGACTAATATATTTCACCGGGTGGAGCATATTGTCTCTTTTCTGCATCAAACATGCCCCCAATCCCTTCGTTGACGCATCTGTACGAACTATAAAAGGTTCCTTAATGTCGGGCAGAACCAAAATGGGGTTATTTGTTAAATAGTTTTGGATTGTATCCAATGCTTGTTGGCATTCCTTAGTCCAACATATATTATTAGGTTTACCCTTCTTTGTAAGGTCCGTCAATGGGGCTGTTATCGTTGAAAAATTAGGTATAAATTTATTGTAATACGCTATTAGGCCAACTAGTCCCCTTACTTGTTTCTTATTTTTGGGTCGTTTTATTTCCAACACTTTGTTTATATTGTTCATGTCTGGTTTTAAGATGCCTGCTCCAATTCTATGTCCCAGAAATTCGACAGATTCTTTACCTATTTCTAACTTAGATGGTTTAATGGTGAACCCTGCCTTTTTAAGAATCTCTAAAACCTCTCGAGTAACTCGTATATGCGACTCCCAGTCGTCTGTGTATACACAGATATCGTCAAAATAAGTAACTACCTCTTTTACTCCTTTGAATAATTTCTTAACAATGTTATTGAACGTTGCCGGTGCGGTTGCCAATCCGAATGGCATAAAGTTATATTGATATGCCCCGTCTGGGCCTTGAAAAGCTGTGTATTCTTTGCTTTCCTCCTCAAGAGGTATTTGCCAATATCCCTTTGTTAAGTCTAGTTTCGTAAAGTATTTGGCTTTATTCATGTGCTCTAGAAGTTTATCCTGGTTAGGTATAACTTCTGCTACTTTTTTTGTAATTGCGTTCAATTTCCTATAATCCACGCAAGTCCGAATCGATCCATCTTTTTTCTTAATTAGAACTAAGGGAGAGCAATATGGTGACTGTGTTTCCTCGATTATACCTAGTTCTAGCATCATACTAATCTCTTCTTTTAGCCTTTGAACCATATGAATAGGTATTGCGTACGGTTTTACGTTAATGGGCTTAGAGTCTAATAATTCTATTTTGTGCGTACCCGCCGATGTTTTCCCTGGGATATCTGAAATAATTTCCTTGTACTCATGCACCATGTCGTCAACTTGTCTTTTCTGTGTCTCCGTTAGTTCCTTATTGATGTCAATGCCTGAATTAACCTTGACGTTGATTAACGGAATTTGCTTAATGTCTTCACTATTTACATCTTCCTCTTCTTCTTCGGCTATCACTGTGGCACTGGCACCACTAATTGTCTTTTCATTTTTCTCTGCTGCCGATAAGTTCGCATCTGTGTTATCCATGTTATTTTCGACAAATTTTGTTAATCTGTTGAGGTGATAAACTATACGCTTATGTCCCTTCGCAATCTCTACATTAAATTTCGATAATTTCCTCGTGACGGTGAATGGACCTTCTGAATACAGAGCGAGTTTATTTCCTTTTTTAGGTTTCAACACGAGCACTTTGTCCCCAATTTGTATATCTTTCTCTCTAGCCCTTTGATCATAATATTGTTTATATTTATTTGCCTTTCCTTTCGTGATTGCCTCTGTTTTATATAACCCTGATTTTATTCTGTTTTTGAGGTCGATTATATATTCATATGTGTTTTTACCTTCCTCTGTCGTATTTTCATTTGTTAGTATTTTCCTTAAAATTGACATTGGTCCTCTCACTTTCCGCCCGAAGAGGAGTTCATAAGGAGACATTGCCGTTGTCTCGTTCGGAACTTCCCGTTGTCTCCACTTGTCTATTACGTATTTGTTTAACTCCTGCCCCTCTAACTGTAACTTTCTCCCCGTCTCCCTAAAGTCCGCCATTATTTTATCGATATCTTGTGTTTTTTTACTTCTCGTTTCCATTGTTCCTTATTGTTCGTTTATATATGACAGGTATGCTATATCTAATTATATATATTATATTATATATATATTATTTAACAGATCAATCTTACTATAGCACACTTCCCCCATTTAACACTATTTTATAAGTACTTAAGTACGTACTTACTGTGGGTTATATTTCAGACATAATATCCATATACAATGAAAGACCCATTACACAATAAATATCCATTCGTAAGAAGTTCACAAAGTCACACTTTTTGCAGTTTCCTTGTCACTTAGTAATGTTTTTCTCCACCTTGAATATCTTCTCGAACTTGTCCCGATTTGAACTGTGGTGCTGTGGGTCGTCTCGGCTCCTCAGGGTCCCACTGTAGCTGGGGCGAGATGGTTGGTTCTGCAACTTGACCTCCCGGTACAGTTTGTAATCGTCTTCTCTCGTAGCTGGCACCGTCTGGTTCCGACGTCGTTGTTTCGCTGGTTCTGGTTCGAGGTATCTCTTGTAGTTGGTGTTCTTGCTGGTAATGTTCCGTACGGGACTTGCTAGGCCTCGTCTATCAGAGAATCCGCTGATACGTTGATCGTTGCCCTTGTAAGACGTATGCCCTACGATGGATACAGTAGTCTGTATCAGAGGCGCTGTACTGAAAAGTACAGGCGCACATACCGCTGTGCTGATGTGGTTCCGTCCCATCTCTCGTAGTGTTTGGCGGTGCTAGGCAATCCAGAGACAATTCGGGCCCCCATGTTACGTCTCTATGTTAGGTGGATTGTGCCTTGCTCTCCGCTACACACAACATACACAAGAGATGACACAAGTCTGTGTAACGATGCAATGTTTATTCTACTATAAACAACTGTACAACTGGCTGTCTTGCCTTGACATAAAATACATCTATATATAACGGCTGTATGCTCAAGCACGCCCTCGGTCCGACCCGACCGCTTCTGGGCGACGTTAAACTCAACTCTGTTTTGCTGCAACCCTGCAGCTCCCCGGTCTATCCTGACCGGTCTGACCGCACAACACTGTGCCAAGTACCCACTCTCTGCAACACACCGCACTCGTCTCGACTACTCTCTTATATACCCCCCCCCCAACTGGTCTCAACGACCCTGACGTGTCCTCTGGTCATGTCCCTGACATATCCCGTGTAACCAGAAGCTCACTCAGACATTATTCCCGTGATAGGAGTTCATACCCGTCAACAACGCCTTGACCCGACTCCAACACTGGCTCACAACAATCTCACAACAATCTCACAACAATCTCACAACAATCATTCGCAGTGATTCTCATACCCTGACAGGGACTGCCAACTCATTGTTTATTTTCGAGACATTTGAAGGCGAAATTCGGTACACCCCTAACTTCTATGAAATCAGCATAATCAATAATCGGTTTTCCAAAATAAAAACGAAAAAAAAACACGCAATTAACAACCCTAAATATGACTAACCCTGTTCTAGGGTCGCCCAATCACAGTTTATGTTTAAGGGATGGTAGTATTAAATGGGAGGCGGGTAACAACAACCTCAGTGTGCATGTCTTTACCTTTGCTCGCTATTTTTTATTTACTTGGTGCTGCTTTTTGTGTCTGTACTCTCACCCCCCCCCCAACCGTTCTTTGCGCTGTCTATGATGAGCCAGTCTGCAGCGTATGCTATGCAATACAGAGGTCAAAGAACGGGCATAAACATACATTAAATTATTTTTTTTTAATGTTTTCGCTGTGGCTTGAACCCAGCACCTCCCCGTATGAGGCTGACGTGATAACCAGTACACTACGAATCTCACGTTTCTGTGAAGGAACAATGCAAGTAAACGCAAGAGTTTTGTTACCACCCACTCCCGCCCCCCCCCCTTTTTCCATCCCACCACGCTTGCCAACAGTGATTAGTTGACCCGAGCGAGGGTCATTCGTCATGCTCGGTTGCACATACTTGCAGCTTGCTTGCCTCGCATGGTCCCATGAAGAGAATTATATATATATATATATAGATGTGGGGTCAGTGAGGTAAATTTGTCCCCCCTGGCTCCAAGGTGCAGGGGCGCAAATATGAGGTTTACAACGTTACAGTATAGTAAAATCTGATGTAGCGGATATGGTCGGGGGCGCCAAATTTATAATTTTAAAGTAATTTTTTCCCTGGGCGCAAAATATCCTAGTTAAACCATTTGCAACATACATAGAGAGAACGATTTAACCTCTCGTCATGAAACTTGGTTAAAATCAATTTTTGCTTAATAATATAGTACATGTACTTATTAATCGTCTTTTATTTAAAAGCATACATTTATACTCTTTTCTATTAAAAAGGATATATGGCCTCATTTTTTTTAAAAATTCATTTTTGCAGATCGCTCCTCCACATTTCCATAAAAGGAATTTTGCGCCTCTCGATCTTTTTGCCAATTTTGCTCCGTGCACTAGCACGAAAAAACGGAGTGTTAGTCCGGCCCTCGTCCTACGCTTATCTATGGTTTGTGTCTAGTCCTGCATTCTTATTAGAATTTTTTTCAGATTCGTAATAAGCATTTTGGCTTTAACTGTTCAGAGCTTCTTTAAAACATACTTTCTTTTTCTTTTCTATTTTTTTATGTACAAATGTAAAACTTTTTAATTCAAATAGATAATAAATACAATTGAGAAATACATTTTTTTCTTTAAAATTTCTAAAATATTATTTACATAGTTTTTAATTTTTAATGATGAGATAAGTATTAGAAAAGTATTAATAACTTTAAATCACATTAAAATTGACTGGGAAAAGAAATGTATTTTCATAAAATCGTTTTCAAATCTTTTCTTCTCCATTTACTACGTGCAAAGAAGATCTAACTTCATGTCACACACTAACATGCAATAATAGACAAGTTACCTTGGCACCAGTCACCAGCAGGGTTGCCATATTGGCCTTTTTAAGGCCAAATTCTCAAAATGTGGCCTTTTTAAAGAGGGTTTGGCTTCAAAATTGTTTTTGGCTTTTTGGCCCTTTTTTGGCCTTTTTCTTAAAAAGAAATGAAAATATATAAAATATATATAAAAATAATATGGTAGCGAATTTTTTATATTATTTAAATGTAATTAAGTTAATTTCACGGGCGGAACATGTTTATTGGTAAAGGTGTAGTTGGATCGATTGGTTTTGTAATGTTTTTTGATGATAGAGAGGAGGGAGGTAAGGGATGGGAATGGGAGGGAGGAGGAGTGGAGGGAGAATTTATGTGGTGGTAGAGTGGGGTTAAAAGGAGAGATTGGTGTGAGTGAGGTTTGGGGGGATGGATGGGGAGGTAAGTGGTGTTTTTATTGGGTGATTTTGGGATGTGAGTGAGATGGGTAAGGTTGGTTTGGTGGGTGGGGGGTGTGGTGGGGTGGGTGGAAGTGGGTGATGGAGTGGTGGGGGTTGTGTGAGGAGAGGGGAGTTGTGTGGGTTATTAAGGGAGGAGAGATTGTTGGAGGTGGTGGTGTGTATGAGAGGGGGTGTTTATGTGAAGTGAGGTGCGATGTATAGTTAAACATGTTTTACGACACAACTGCAATTTTGTATTTCTGGATGGTCTGGCGCTGCGTATTATAATGAACATTCTTTTAATTACTTCTCGTACATAAAGGATTTATAGTCAAAAACATGGTTTTTTACGGGTTTTTCTTATTAAATAGCTTATGTGTATGTTAGACATTAAAAAGCCAGATATAGAATGCAGCTCACACTTTTAGGCGATATTGTTAGAGTCAGGGCTGAGCTTTTGTTTACAAATAAATGCAGTAAGGACTTTGTCATGTCACGAAGAATGCTAAATGACTTGACATCTGATAAAGTTTATAATAATACTGCAAATAGCAGTCTAGAGGAAAAGGATGGCCCGAAGCTTTTCTTTGAAATGTGTATGTTAGTATCATAGTCTATTTATTTTGTGAGTACAACAATACATACGAACATGGTTATTTACACATTTATTATCCTTTTCCCCCTGGTTTTATCTTCACTTTAAATAGTTCACTAATTTTCAGCCGTTTTGAGCCGTCCATAAATGACGTCACGCGATTTTGGCAGATTTTTCAATGTATTTTCACCCCCCCCCCTTTCGTCACACGTAATCAAGAGCTAGACTCTTTCCAATATGACGTCACTGTCCTTAAAAGCACCCTCCCCCTCGTCATACATCGCCACAAATATTTGACCCCCTCCCACCCCCTAGGTGCGTGACGTCATTTTTTGGGACATTTTTCATATAACATAAGTTTGGCCTTTTTTTGGGCCTTTTTCAGTAGTCAGTTTGGCCTTTTAACCAAATTACAATCTGGCAATCCTGGTCACCAGTATCGTATTCAGAGCTGCCAGCGCTAGCTTTTTCAACCTAGATCTAGGTTTTTTCGACCTTGTCTAGGTTTCTAGGTTTTTTATTTTAAAAATTGCCATAATCTAGGTTTTTCTTTAAAAAATTAATTAAAAAATGAAATTAAACGATTTTAAAGTAAAAATATCATTAAATATGTGCAATTAATATCCTAAATAAATTCGATTTTTCAAAAATAAAACTAAGCAGCAGTTGGCAACAGTTTTTCCAGATGCTCTGTCATGTTACATTACGATATTTATAGCTCTATCCCACTGAATTCGAAAGGTGGCGCTACTGTGGTGCCATTTGTCTAAAGAAATCTGGTACACGATAAAACAGCTTGAATGGGCCAAAATATTCAATTTTTATTAGACTTTATGACAAACTCTATAACAGCTCTACCATTTTCTTCTGTCTGCGTTGAGAAAATATTCTCTCAAGTATACATGGTATAGACCAAACGTTAATCTATTACAACGCTCAGACAGACATAGTTATAAAATCTTTTTTTCCAATTTCGTATGCAAGAACAAACACATAAAAATTATCGTTCTTTCCGTCCGGAATTCGGAAGTTGAATGAGTTGCCTGATCAAACGAGGAAAACCAACACTCTATCAACATTTAAAACTCAAATGAAAATGCAATACGAGACATAGATCTAAACAATGGATAAAGTTATGACTCAATAATCTTCTTTATAAAAAAGGAACGTCTGTAAGAGGTAAAATAAGAATGATTTCAAGAATGCTGATAAGATTGGCATTAATAAGGAAGATGACATAAGTGATGAATAAATGCAGATGTAAATATAATTTACCAATACTTATGTAGATCATACTAATACCTTAGGGGCCGTTCTTAAAAATGACGACACGCATCTAGGGGAGTCGAGAGGGTCACACCTATGTGAGATGTGTGACAAGGGGTGTTAAAGAAATGTGACGTCACATCAAAAACGCAATACTTTAAATGAAAGTCCCACTTAAATATTTGATAAACTAGAACAAATTCAAAAAAGAGCTGCCAGATTCATTACTGGAGAATATTCGAAACTGACAAGAGTAACACCATTAGTTAAATCATTAAACCTTGAAACACTAGAGGATAGAAGAACCAAGAGCAAAGTAGTAATCATACATAAAGCAATTAATTCTAATTTAGAAATACAACACAAAGATAACTTAATACAACCCTCAGATAGACATAAGGATAAAAACACCTTTCTTATTCCGTATGCAAGAACAAACACATACAAGTTTTCCTTCTTCCCGTCCGGAATTCGGGCGTGGAATGGGTTGCCTGAAGAATCCAGGAAAACCAACACTTTATCAACATTTAAATCTCTAATAAAAATGCAGGACTAAACACAAACCATAGATAAGCGTAGGACGCAATAATCTTCTGTATAGAAGGAGCGTCTGTAAACAGATAAGATAAGATAAGATGATAGCTTACAATTAATTTATGACGTTTTAAATGGCTTCGCTAGTGTAACGATATTAGACTGGAGCCTCGCGTTAAATACAATTAATATGACAATAAAATGATTTGAAACACGCTCATTCTCAAATAAGAAATATAGCTTTTATTTTTTTAATTTTTTAATATTTATTGGGGGGAAGGGGGTGGCGGAGAAGCTTTGGGGACGCGGTGGTCGAGTGGCAGCGCACTGGACTGTCGTACCGATGGTCACGGGTTCGAATCCGTGTGAAGGCAAGGGTTTGTTCCCGGGGCCTAGGGCGTCCCTGAGTCACCCCGCTCCGAATGGGTACCTAACACTACATGTAGTTAGGCGGCTGGGTAATGCGTGGAACCCACAAAGCCGTGGGCTGTGAATGCTGCATCACTTGCCACAGATCATCTGTCATGGTCTGTGGACGCAACTATCTTGTGCATAGAAGGAGCGTCTGTATAGATAAGATAAGATAAGATAAGATAAGATTGTGACGACATATTTGTTTATTTTTAGCATGTCTAGGTTTTTTTCTTTCGTATCTAGGTTTTTTTGGACGTATTGGCTAGGTTTTTCCCAAAATTGTCACTGGCAGCACTGATCGTATTATAAATAATCGAATACATTAACTTCAACCTGAACAGACGTGAGTTTTCGGACTCGGGTTCCTTGTCAAGATAAAGCCGCCATCTTGCTGAATTCAAGCGGGCTATATTCACCTAACTTCCAACAAAAATGTCACGTTATTCCAGGCCGCCAAATTCGTCTCTTTATGTCAGAAATGTTCCAGACGGTACACGGTTGGTACACTTATATTTGTGTAATTATTTATTTTAACATTTTCTACAGAGTTATGAATCTGGACACCCTGCTCAGGCCTGCTCTGACTGGGCAGAGTCGGCAGAAAATGCTGGTCGATTTGTCAACTGTGACTTTGGAAAGAGAAATATGAAAATGCCTTGTTTAAAAAAATGAATTGGCTCTAATGCGTAGTATCTAGCATTTAAAATGCTCATTGTCTTAATAAATTTAAATTCCACCAGATTCTTGTTTTAAAAAAGAATTACCAAAACTTTTGCACTTCGGCTCCGGTCTGTTTGAAGTGTTGGCATTGGGCTTGGGGTGTGAAATTTGCTAAAAATGACATGCCTAGGTCGTACCTTGGCTCTAAGGGGGGGGGGTTCTATGGGGCAAATTGGTCTGCTGTCACAGAGGCGTCACTTCGGAGGCTGCATACCACACTGGCTCACTTGGTGACACCAAAATGAAAATGTAAAATTCTGTAAGTTACCGTAACCGTTATTACGTTATTTGCACTGAACTGGCAGGCTCCGAAGAAATAGGAGGTAGTGATACCCTGAGCTACCACACTGTGTGACACCAACCCTAGTGACCTCTGGACACAGCAACAAATGATGTAATACTGTAGTATAACTATTGTTCTTTGGTCTGCAATTTTGATTTAATTTTAATTATCGTACCAAAAGTTAATCATAATGATACTGGCAAATGGTAAGGTGAGGTGGCATTTGGCCAATCATTCTTGAATTTATGTATTTCGGTTAAATGAAATCTGTCCCTTTGCCACCCTTCACCATGTAGCAAAATTAATGGGACCAGTACCAGTAGCCTAATTATAATAAAGCGACAGCAAGGAAGAGTGAGAGTGTGTTATAGTTAATTGCTGCTAATTGCATATTAATAAGATTTCAATAAATAAACTTGTCAAAATTTTAATCAATAAATTAAATATGTTCGTGAAGATTGACATCGTCAAGACATTTGAAATAAGATTACAGTGGGGCCCGCTTAACTCGAGCCCTGGTTAACTCGCCAGCTCTATTAAGTCGAGGTTTTTTTTTGGAACCGCCAAATTCTCTCTTTGTCTTTGCATTTTTTCAGCGGTTAATTCGATTTTTTAAAGTCGTCAAGCCCTAATATTTCGAGCACAAAAGAGTGCCAAATTTGCAACTTAACGTCGGTTAGCTCGATCCCCGTCTGTTCCGCCTAGCAATGCACTTTGGCATTTTTAGTTAAAAACAGTGTTGTCATCTCGCTTTCTTCGAGACTTCCGTCTATTGCAGGCCTGCCAACCCTCCCGATTTTTTCGGGATTATACGGATTTTTTACCCATGCTTACGAAATCCCGATAAGACCCTTAATCTCCCGATTTTCCAGAAAAAAAAATGTCATTATGAAAAATCCGAATGCGAAAAAATTATAAAAAGAAAAAGCTAATACTAATAATGGCGGTGATGTATTTCGAAAATGAAAATGCCACTTCCTAGGTATTTTCCTGTACTTCCGTTATCCAAGCGAACCGCGATATCTAACTATTTCTTCGTTGGCCATCCGATCGTACATTATTCCTTTTACCAGCCTAATAAAAAAAAATTCAGCTGTTCTGTGACATAAAAATGGATACATTTGTAAGGAATGCTGCTTAAAACGGTTTTCCAGTGACTGAGCTTCAGAGTGTTTGTACTAGTACTAAGACTAGTCTAACTAAACAAATAAAGAAAAGACGTCATTGGGACATTCGTTTTCGAAACAGTCAAACAGTATCAGTATTTGGAAAAACACTCGCCTGTGGCCGTGGCGAAACATTTGCAATCTGTGCCAGACCTAATTATCTTTTGAAAGTGGTGGGTTCAATAACAATAAAAAATAGTTTAATGCAAAAATTACAACTGCTGATTAGTAAGGTAAAAGTAGTAACATCTGTTAACAATTACTTTGTTATTATTGTTGAAGGAATAGGAAATTCAGATATGAGATGGAAAAATTTATTTACCATTCTACTTTTTGGAAGCAATAATGATTTTTCTAATACCTATCTTTAATGCCAGATTCAAAGAAATGTTTCCAGAAAAATTACAATGAAACGAGCAATCATTAATTCGGTTAATTCAGATGAATGATACTCTTTCTTAACTTTCTAAAGTTTCTAACTTAAAACTAATATTTATCTAAAAGCAAAGCTAACTTCAATTGACGGAAAGCTGAACTCTATGCAGCCTCTGTTCATATGTGATTGTGAAAAACATGGTTATTCTCTCGTGTATCTGAATGCAGCATTGAATGCAATGTAAACATTTCCAGTATTCTGTGGTGTTCAGTAGACACTTAAATTAAAAGATAATGGATTTAACTTATTACTTTATATTTATTTAGTATGTAGTTCTTAAACCAGCGCTGTGGGGTGCTGCAACGCCGCGCGTGGACCCCTCTACAGATTTTTTTTCTTGGCAGGTTGGCAGGCCTGCTATTGTGTGATTCTACGAGATTTCAATAAAAATTACCGGATGTTTTTCCTTTCAATTTGATTTCGTTAGATTATGTATTCACCAGAGATACTCGAAAATGGCGATAGTGGTCTTTAATCCGTCATTATTTCACTGTTCGTGTTATATTATTATTAAACTTAATTCATTTTCTGATGCATTATTTTATTTTTTAAGATAAACGAATATCTTTAGAAAAGAAAATAAAGGTTTGTATCGAGAATCGACAGTGGTTCTTATATAATTAAATAAAAAATTATTATTATTATTTTAAAAGTTTGTTGTTGCTTTGTTACCAGTAAGATACGTGACTGTGACTAACACGCGCGTGACGCTGAAATCTAATCATTTTCTTAACATTCTAGTAGATATATAATATACACGTCATCACTGTTGTAGGTCGAATTTTGATAAGGTCAAGGCCGCATTTGTTACTATTTATATTACAAGTAGGTATTCTAAATGAAAATTTCAAATTATAACTACATTCAATTTGAATATTCCCCTCTATAGTACTTATCTTCATTAGAACAGAACAACAAAAATTATTATTCTACTATGAATAGTTTTTTATTAATGAATTTTTTAGAATTCCAAAATGGCCGCAACCACTAAGGGTGCAAAAGTGTGTTTTTGACACCCTGTATCTTTAAAAATAACTCTTCCGGAGCTTTGAAACTTCTTTCCCTCACAGAGAAATATACATATAAAAAACTCAATTTTTTTCAGGTCTGTCACAGTGTTATAAATTATCATTTAATACATTTTACATAAATTTCAAAATATATTAATATTACAATTTTAAGGGAATATATCTATAAATTTTAAAAGTATTAGTAATAGGCTTTGGGACTACGTTTATTGATATATTTTAACAACTAAAACTAAAAACTAAAAAAAATACGGTAGGATTACTAAGATTAAGCTTAGACTCTGACATTTCGGAAAAGGGGTGAAAACATAACTTCAAAAACGTATTAAAATTAAATGAATGAATCCATTCAAACTCTATTGTGAACATTTTAGCAAATCATATATATTTAGTTATTAATTACTTTGATTAGTCATTCAATTAAGAATATCTTCAGTTTACTTAAAAATTATAGAATAAACATTCTATCACCCCCGGCTAAATAATGCTTTGACCCAGAACTAATTTTATGCTCGAATCAACAGTACACTGAAAGTTTAATGATTTATAGCTAATCGTAGACAAATAGCATTTATATAAAATAAATATATTAAAATAATTAAACATTTCATAACACTAGCAGTAGATTTCATTAATTCCATCGTTATTGTAAATTAAATACAAAGGAATTAAAAATAACCATAGATCGTCATTTTCCATGAAAATAAAGAATCATGGCATAATTATCGATAACTTCTACACTAAATCACAAATAAACTAAAATAAAAGTACATTTTAATTAAATTAAACATAGTTGAAGTTTAAATTATCTAATTATGTTTTTACTTACCATTTTCAGCATTAAAATCCATTAAAAAGTTGCATAATTTGATAAAATAAATCTGCCGAAAGTGCAGGACGTATCAGGCTTGACTTGTTGACACTATTGTTTATCAGAATCAGAAATCTATGGTTTTGTTTTCAGCTGGCGGAGGATTTTATTATAAGGTGTGATAGTGAAATTATAACAGTTTCGTAGGAAATTGGATGACCTTTCTGAATACATATTTTAGAACGCTGTAAAATGACTATTTCATAGAAAAAAATCAATTTTTCTTGAAAAATTGATGATTTTTACTCTTTAATTTCACTTTAAAACGGTAAAAATTGTATCAAATGGTAGAACTACATTTCCCCCCTCTTAATCAATAAGGTTTTATATGCGTAAGTAGGCGCGACACAACCTCGACAGACAAATTTTTCCAAAAATTTCGCCAGCTCATTTAGAATACCTATTACAAGTTACAAGTATTATTTGATTGATGGAGGAAATTCGAGTGTGCGGTCTCATATTGACAGATATCCTGCACGTCAAAAGCATTTAACTTAAAATTACCATATTGATATGTAAATTCGCCGATTTGACGGGCATTGCAGCATTGCAAACACGCGCCATGAGGCGAGGCGAAAAAATTTGACCTTTAACGCATGCGCAGACAATTATAAACTCGTTACTTTTTAAAATTTTATTAAATTGAATCGAAACATGACCACAGAGACGTAATCAAAGTCATTTTACTTTTACTTCAGCACAAAAATTATATATATATATATAACTTCCCGACTAGTCATAACTTTTCCCGACTTTCTAGACCGGGAAAATTATTTTAAGAGAATCCCCGCCTGAGTGCGAACCCTGGGTTTTTAAATTGATTGCAGTCTCACCCCCATTACGTTATATTTGAACGGTCCTTAAAAATGAACTGTCTTAACCTTAGGACAGAGTGAAGAAATATTAGGGTCCCGATATTCTGATACGATTCCGATTAAATCATTAATCGTCCCATCACTAATTAACACACATCATGCATATAATTATAAAGAAATTTCAAGCGCATGTTCATATTTTGCCGCCATATTGGTTTTCGTTTAAGTCTGTGATCGGTTATCTCGGCGCCATTTTTCATACCCCGAGGCTGTCTACTTTAGCGGGCCCCACTGTATTAACAACTATTCACCTTCTGAGTCTGAGCCTTCTGGTGAATAAAGTAGAAAGCATGGCTGCATCAACTTGATTATTGTGTTTTTCATATTCTCATGTAAGGTTGTTAAGACCGCTCGTTTTTGAGGACCGGTTAACCTTTAAAAAAAATACCGGTTAACTGGTTAGCCGCTCCGCATTTATACAATTTATACTATGTTTAGTGAACCAACAAGAGAATGGATCAAATTTTCCAATCGCATCGTTTGATTTGACAACAAAGAGCCCGTGATGTACCGACTCTAGTGTTGCTGTCAAAACAGTGAATTCAAAAAAAAATTCGAACAAAGAATTAAACTGTAATGATATTCAATTTTTATGTTATAATATTATTAAAACGGCATATTATTAATTGTTGTCAAGTCAGTTTGTTTTTGCGGACCGGCTAATCATTTTTAAAAAAAAACGTGTTTTACTGTCCCGTCCGTATTTTCCCTTAGTTTTTTTTAGAACCAACATGGGAAGGCTGAAGGCATCAAATATTCGCCTCGCCAGTTCTGCTGGTGACGTTACAGCCCGCTTGCTCAGTGCTGTTGCTTCGGTAACTAAGCGAATACATTTTTTAAATTAAAAATCGGTCACTAGCGAACTCCACAAACAATGATGACGTGTATTTTTATATTTATAAACCAGAAATTTATTATTTTTAAGAAAACGCTTTGATTTTGATGTCACGGTCGCTCGCGTGTTGGCTCTGGTATTTTGTCATAACACAACAAAAAATTAACTCCGGGTAATAAGCTAATATACAGACTAAGTTCTGATAAAGCGGAGTAAACAGTGATAAAAAGATGGAATTTATTTAAATACCATATTATGTTTCACTCGTCAACTTGCCAGAATTATGAATTTCGCAGCGCACACGACGATCCCCCCACCCTATTGGGGTTTAGGTGGGGGTTGAGCTACACTCGCCATTTTCCAAGGCATGCTCTATTTAAAAAGAGAAATGTTCCTTCCTTTCCCCCAACCCACTGTAGATGTATAACTGGGGGAGGGGATGGAAGGTGTCTCTTCTCGTGGTCTTGTATTGATGTGTCAAAGCAAGAGGCTTCCTTTTATATAAATAACAAAGACCTGTCGAGCCTTCTAGCCTCCCACCACCCCTAACTAGAAAACTCAGTAACTTGCGAGCGGCCGGACTGTAGCCGGGACCTTTGACCGTGGTTCAATTCAAGCTCTCGTACAGTGCCTCGACAACAAAGAAAATTAAAATTTAAATAAAATAGCATTCCTTAGCCGTAGGCGAAGTAGACTAATAGTGATCACGTGTATATTATTTAGATACCGGAATAGGGAGAAAGCGATTTGAAGTACGCGTCGCTCAACACAACAAAAACGAACTCCGGGGTAAAAAGCTATTACCGGCTTATTGAAGTTGCGGGGGCTTATTGAAATTGCGG
The DNA here is from genome assembly GCA_944989445.1 of Ampullaceana balthica. Classification (NCBI taxonomy): domain Eukaryota; kingdom Metazoa; phylum Mollusca; class Gastropoda; family Lymnaeidae; genus Ampullaceana; species Ampullaceana balthica. Next base: position 1,129,848 of record CALYLW010000120.1, read on the forward strand.
TTAACCGATCCTGATTAAATAGGACCGGTCCTGATCTGAGGACCGGTTAACCGTTAACAACCTTATTCTCATGCTCCCATTAAGTTTTTTTTAGATCTGTTGTATTTTAAATAAAGTGATGATTCATTTTTTGCAAGATATGAAGTCTGAAGCAGCAAACAAGTGGCATAATTTCCAATAATTTACTTTTATAGCCTGCATTAACAGCTGATTCTAATTAAAGTTAAAGGAATGCACTAGTAGTCATTTCTCTTGTTGTTCAGATTTTTCATTGGTATTTAAACCCTACGCCATTTATAGCAAACCTTTTTGGGGCTGCAAGCCCTAAATTCAAACCAAAACCCACTTATTAATATCCAAGTGCCAACACTCCAATTAAACCTGAAAATGGGGGTTAGGTTTAACTGGTTTTATTAAGGAAGTAATATTTTAGTTGCATGCCATCTGATTAGGCTCAGCGTGCCGGCTGATTAGGCTCAGCGTGCCGACTGTGGCACACATGCCATATGTTCACAATCCCTGCCCTAAGCCTAAGGTCAGGCATGCAAAAGAGGAGCTTGAAAATTTTTGTGGTAGAGTTGATAAGGTCTTTTACCTCCTTACCCCATCCAAGCTTTATTAGGAATTCAAGGGTCAACAAAATGAATAGGATACAAGTCACAAGTTTATCTTTTTAAAAAGATAGGATGCATCAAGCCACGGCTAAAATCTATTAGCAGTTTTTTAAATTTATTGTTGTAATCATATGATATGTTAATTTTATGCTATTTAATATGATAAATATTTTTATCATTGAAACATTTTATTGTATCATTATAGCCCAGAAGAAATGCGAGCCATGTTTGGAAAGTATGGACCCATCACAGATGTCTACGTTCCTTTGGACTATTATACCAGACGTCCTCGTGGATTTGCCTATGTGCAATATCCTTATTAACCATGTAGTTAGGTTATCTGACTAGCCCTTTTGAGTGTCACTATATATTAACAGGAATATCAATTTATTTGTATAAAATATATTGTAAAGCGTTATCCAAAACATTTCATGGGGAGTTGAAATACTTTCAATAGTTTTGCTTAACAGTCAAGCCTCCGTAAATTGAAGAAAAGGGCACTGCATGGGTTATTTTAAAATTTGCTTTCGTTGGATATTTCAAATGAGGTCTTGGTGTCAATCAAACCGTTATCAGTAAATATATTATTACTGATGCCTTTTCTTTTTTTATTGTCAGAATGCCAAGTGGTTTGAAAGTTAAAGCACAAGGCAAGCAATTCCGTTGTTTAATACTGGTTCAATCAAGCCCACAAGACCAAGGTCTTAGCAAACAAGATCAAAGTCTTTGCCTATGGTCAAGTAGTTAAATGGTCGGGATCAAGGGAAGGGAATAGTCTTAAAAGTAAAGAATTAAAGCAAGCAAGATTACATAGTAACAAGCAAGTAAACAAGATACAGTGTTAACAAGTTGTAGGCAGTAACGAGTAACAGATTGGAAGCTTTCAAGCAAGACAAGCAAGTCATCTGTTTCATCTAATATCCTAAGGCTTTGTGAGTAAATATGTTGTTTCTCAGGAGAAGCCAGATATAGGGATTTTAAAAAATGCAATCATAAGACACATTTTAAAAAAAGAATGTATAGCTCTTTTAGGCTATTGGTTTGGGGTTAGACAACAGGATCAGTTGATTTAAAACTATTGATTTTTTATTTATTGTCTTGACAGTATTCTTTTTTTTTCTTGAAGACTCAAATTAGTCCTTGAATATATATCAAGCCTTTCTGTTTTAAACTATGCTGTTGGTTTCTAATTACATTCCAATACTTTAAATTAAGGGTTTTGGTTTTGCATGCTTACTTCTTAAAATAGGTTGTAGTTTCTAATCCGCAGATTTTAGTCTTAGCTTTTATGATAATTAATAGTGCTGGAATAGAGGCTAATTGGGTTTGTGCAATGTTTCACATTATGCCTGACATGTTCTTATATACTCATTAGGCTTTGGGTGTGGTATTGATTGACTGGATAAACATTGATTTTGTGTGTTTTATTACTTGCTTTTTTCGGGTGGGTTAGGGAGGGTTTTGCGTAATCCTTAACTAGCACACATTTGAAGATCCCCGGGATGCTGATGATGCACTGTACCATCTGGACAGGACACGTTTTTATGGAAGAGAGCTGGAGATCGAGTTTGCAAGAGGGGATAGAAAATGTAAGTATTAACAGCATTGTTTATCTATTTTTTAAAATGGTAATTGAGTTAGTAACAGCACATGCAGACCTGTTTACTTCTATCCTTTTGCGCACCATAGAAACTTTTTCTAAGTCTAAAACTATGACACTAGGGTAACCCTTATAAAAATTATGCTTAAGTGTTTTCTTATGAATGTTTTTTTACTTTATATAATTTGAAGAAATTATTAGGATTTTTGGGGTTTTTGGGTGTAAGTAAACATTTTATTTTGAAGGCATTTAACATTTGCCTTTTCAGTTACATAAAAGAAAAAAAGAGCACACAAGAATCACACCACCACCCCCTTTGTCTAATTTTTAGATGTCTATGATAAGGAGCCGACAGTACAAAGGAAAAAAAATCCTTATTATTCCTCTTCCAGGCCTGCCAACCATTCCGAATTTTTCGGAATAATACATATTTTTTACCCTTGATTCCGACAAGACCTTTAAAATTCCGATTTTTCAACTATAAAATATTTTAACGTTATAAAAATCTGAAAGTGGCAACAATAATCATAAAATAATAAAATTCCAGAAATAATGGCTGTGATGTATTTCAAAAATGCGACTTCCTAGATTTTTTCCTGTACTTCCGTTATCCAAGCGAACCGCCATCTCTAAATCTTTCTTCGTAGGCCATCCGATCGTACATTATTCCTTTCACCAGCCTAATAAATAAAATAATCAGCTGTTCTGTGACTTTAAAAAGAAAAAATGAATATATTTTTAAGGACAGCTGTTTAAAACGGGTTTCCAGTGACTGAGCTTCTGAGTGTTAGTACTAGTACTAGTTCTAAGACTAGTCTAACTAAACAAATAAAGAAAAGACGTCATTCACACATTCATTTTCGAAACAGTATCAGTATTTGGAAAAACACTCATTTATTCGGCCATTGCCCTGTGGCTAAACATTTGCAATCTGTGCCAGACCTAATTATCTTTTAAAAATGGTGGGTTCAATGATAACAATAAAAATAGTTTAATGCAAAAATTACAACCGCTGATAAATTAGTAAAGTAAAAGTAGTGAATCTACATCTTTTAACAATTACTTTGTTGAAGGAATAGGAAATTCAGTTATGAGATCGAAAGTTTTATTTACCACCTTTCTTTTTGGAAGAAATAAATATTTTTCCAATACCTATCTTTTTAATGCCCGAGTCAAAGAAATGTTTCCAGAAAAATTACAATGAAACAAGGGCAATCAAATTCATTAATTCAGTTAATTAGGATGACTGATACTCTTTCTAAGGTTTCTAACTAAAAACTAAAACTTAACTAAAATCAATTACGAAGCTAACTTCAATTGACGAAAGAACTGTTTGACAAGTTCCAAAAGGCCACTAGGGATATGCTGGAAAGCTGAACTCTATGCAGCCTCTGTTGTGAAAAACATAGTTATTCTCTTGTGTATCTGAATGCGATGTAAACATTTCCAGTATTCTGTGGTGTTCTGTAGACACTTCAAATTAAAAGATAATGGATTTAACTTTATTTCTTATATTTATTTAGTATGTACAGTGGGACCCGCTTACATCGACGGCCTCGGGGTATAAAAATGGCGCCAAGATTAAACTACACGCTAAATCGCTCATTATGATTGTTTACTTTATACTGCCTATCTTTGTCTTTCTGCTCTTTGTTAAGCAAGAGTTACCGGTATTTAAAAAAAAATAATTAATTGGTAAACAGTGGCGCAAGCGCGTACATAAAAATCTGTGGTTGAAAACAAAATTTGTAAAACAATTGATTAAAATTTTCACAAAAATAAATAAAATGATTAAATAAGGTAAGTGCTGATCGTTAATAATATATTATAGCCTCTGATAGAACAGTCGCATCTTGTAGAATGTAGAAAAAGACATTGATAATCTACAATAACAACCCCGATATTCAATATCCATGCAGAAATCACCTATGACCCGCTCATAAGCCGACACCCCCCCCCCACTTTTCCCCCTAGATTTTGTCCAAAAAAGGTCGGCTTGCGAACGAGTAAATACGGTAGGTTATTGGACTGAGAATTTCATGCCTATTGTAAAATTGCTTTTTGTGGAAAAATAAATGTACCTGCAACCGTAATGCAGATTAATATTTTATATGAAGTCACCAAACTTTCTTCCTTATCAGTGGGTATATATGGTGGAGTAGGAAAGCATGTTCCTGCATCGTATGACATTTTGTTATATTTTTTACCTGTTAGCGTTCAACCCCTCTGTTCCTATCTACGTATATTGTATTCTGTCAAAGTTAAAACAATGAGATCTTGAAACAAGTTTTCAGCTCAGAGAGTGGCAAAAGTCGAGGCCAGCCCCCAGGAGGCATTTACCCTGGCTACACCACTGGTTACATATTATATTAAGGGCCACTAAAATATGTTTACCTGCATGCTCATTCTTGACCTAAATTATGTACTTAAATTATTTTAACTTCTCTCATATGTGCTATTAATTTTATCATCGACAACTATCCAAGCCTATTCTTATCTGTTCATGTTTAATGGAAATCATATATATTTCAAAGCTTTTATCCAACCTTTATAATGCTTGATAATGTTGTCCCTGTAGGCTATGGCTACATCTGTAGGTTAAGAGTTAGTGGGAGCTCATCTTGAAATAATAGTAATTGTGTGTGTGTGTGTTGTTTTTTTTTACAATGTCCCTCCTCCTCTCCAACCTTTTTTTCTTTTTCAATGACACAAAGAGGCTTAAAACTAGGTTTGTAAACAGGTCTGCATATGAAATTAGGGTTTCTGACCCTAGGTTTTAAAGATAATTATTAGTGTTTTCTTCAACAAAAAATCTAAATTGTTTGTATTATTTTGAATGAGATTTTAAAGACTTTCTTTCTACTTAAAAACAATCTTACAAATTTTTGTTTATTGGGATGCCCCGCATTGTTTCTCTGTTTTTTTGTCTTTTATCAGAGCAGTTCAGTAGTCCTAATATCACCATAATGGGAAGCTGGGTCGAGTGACATGGGGAGGATGAAATAATTTATTTTTGGTCTGGTCATCGTGGCATAGCATCAGTAATTATATCCCTTTCTGTGGTGTCACAATACTTGTAAAAATTACCTCTAAAATAAGAATTGTTTCATAATTGTTGGTCAAGGAGAAATCATTACATAGAAGTGAATTGCAGTTCTAATCCAGTTACTAAAATTGTGTAAACATGCTTTTATAAAGGCTTGTTTTTAAAATAATTCATCAAAAGCTAGATTTTCTCCTATTTGTTCGTACTAGTTTGTATGTTGTCAGATAGGCTTTCATATTGCTAAATCAAGTTGGACTTTTATAACTTTATTTCAAATGGATTAAAATTAAAACCAATGATTTCAGGGATATTTCATGTGCTAATGATGGTAACAAGAGTCTTGTATTGACAACTTTAGCACTAAACCTAGTTGTATTGTTACAGACAAATCTGTTGGGGGAAGGGGGAGATCCAACAGAAAAGACAAAGATTGGATCCCAAAGACCTACCGTAAAGAGTGTATGTTCTGGAGTATTAATTGATTTTTAAAAAATGAGGTGCATAAGTTAAATTAGAGGAATTTGTGTGCTACTGACCCCTTTAAATTTCATAACCCTAGGGTGGATTGAATTAAAAAGTTGTGTAGCAAAACTGTTTACTTATTGAGGGTCAATAAGAACGTACATAACAACAAAGTACTTTTTGTCCCCAAATACTTTGTACAATGCTCTCTGAATGGGGCTTGTCATTTCTAAAAGCGGAAAACGTCATAATTCACTGAGTAATGTTCTATTTTTAGATTATATTTTAGCGGAAAAATGTTTTGAAGCATAAATACAGTCGAATCAATAAATTCTCAAAATTGTTAGCATAGTAAAATTACGAAACTCTTTTTTTCTTGTTCAAGTCCAATAAGCTGTCTTAAATTAATGAAGAATTAACACAGCTGATACCATACTTCCTGCTCAATATACCTATATTTACATATTGACTCGTATCTTTTATTAAATTTGTATGAAATTTGTCCCCCAAAAAGACACGTATATTTCTATTACAGTGGGACCCATTTAACTCGAGCCCGGTTAACTCGTCAGCTCTTTTAAGTCGACGTTTTTTTATTGGAACCGCCAAATTCTCTCTTTATCTTTGCATTTTTTCTTCGGTTAATTAGATTTTTTAAAGTCGCCGAAACCTAATACCTTGGGCACAGAAGTGGGCCAGATTTGCAACTTAACGTCGGTTAGCTCGATCCCCGTCTGTTCGCCCAGCAATGCACTTTGGCATTTTTAGTTCAAAACAGTGTTGACATCCCGCTTTCTTCGAGAATCTGGCTATTGTGTGATTCTACGAGATTTCAATAATAAAAACAACCCGTAAAAAACCAAGTTTTTGACTATAAATCCTTTATGTACGAGAAGTAACTAAAAGAATGTTCATTATAATACGCAGCGCCAGACCATCCAGAAATACAAAATTGCAGTTGAGTCGTAAAACATGTTTAATATAATGCGCACCGATCAGAAATATGTTTATAAAAAGAGCTGTCAATAAAATACGCACCTTGTTGCGCGACAGAAAGGTTCAATATAATACGCACCGCGACGCTCTATCTCAAAAAATAGCATGATACATAGGAATAAAAAAAATAATCTAAAACAATAATTTAATAACGGTACATGCGATCGATCTGAAATTTTGATACATTGTTTTTATCATCGGTACGAAACTGCCTGCAAAATTTCAGCTCGATATCTTGCGAGCAAGTGGGTTAAAAATCGATCAAAAGTTTTGGCGACAAGCAAGCAAGCAAGGTCCGCCGCAGACACCACGAGTTAATATAAAGGATTAAAAAAATTACTGGATGTTATTATCTTCTTTCACTTTCGATCCATGTGTGAATTAGTTTGAGTATGTATTCACCAGAGGTACTCGAAAATGGTGTTACCGGTCTTTAATCTGTCATTATTTCGCAGTGCATGTTATGTTATTATTGTACTTAATTCATTTTCTGATGCATTAATCATTTTATTTTTTAAGATAAACGAATATCTTTAGAAAAGAAAATACAGGTTTGTATCGAGAATCGACGGTGGTTCTTATAATTAAAAAAAAATATTATTCTTTTAAAAGTTTGTTGTTGCTTTGTTACCAGTAAGACACGTGACTGTGACTAACACGCGCGTGATGGTGAAATCAAATCAAGTATATATATAATATACACGTCATCACTGTTGTAGGTCGAATTCTGATAAGGAATGATTTTTTAAAAATTCGCTTAGGTCTAACACACAGTGCGCATTTGATATGGTCAAGGCCGCATTTGTTACTATTTATATTACAAGTTACACGTATTATTTGATTGACAGGACATTTGAGTGCTTTCTCATATTGACAGATATACTGCATGTCAAAAGCATTAAACTTAAAATTACCATATTGATAAAAAAAAATATTTAATTCGCCGATTCGACGGGCATTGCAAACGCGAGCGGCGGTGACATGCCACGCGCCATGGGACGAGGGGAGGCGAATAATTTGACCTTGGACAATGGAATCAAAACATGACCACAGAGACATAATCAAAGTCATTTACTTCGGCAAAAAAAAACTATATATATAAAAATTCCTGACTAGTCATAACTTTTCCCGACTGAGTGGGAACCCTGGGTTATATTTAATGATTCCTTAAAAACAAACAGTCTTAACCTTAGGAAAGAGTGAAGAAATATTAGGGTCCCGATATTCCGATATGATTCCGATTAATCGTTCCATCACTAATTAACGCACATCATGTATATAAATATAAAGAAATTTCAAGCGCATGTTTATATTTTGCCGCCATATTGGTTTTCGTTTAACTGGATGATCGGTTACCTCGGCGTCATTTTTCATACCCCAATGCCGTCGGCTTAACCGGTTCCCACTGTAATAGATTTCTGCCATATTTTGACAAGGCCTATTGATCAAATACAGGTTTCTTTAAATTTTTGACAGGCACATGAAAATATTAAGATTATTTTTCTAGTGTAATTGATTTTTAAGTTTTTGGGATTATAATGAATTTGGTGCAGCATTACACATAAAAAGGATATTATTGAATTTATTAGTTTCATGTCTCAAAAGGGCCTGTTGATAATGTAGATGGTGCTGACTGGTGTTATTGAGTAAAATTGACTTGACATTTCATTAAATCTAGTGGGAGTTGATTCTGATGTAGAATGGTGATTTCGGACCATATGATTTATTTTATTCATTCATCGCTAAGATGAAATTTTACACTGGGCGAGGCAAACTAGCTTGCTTTAACAACTTCTGTCAAAAATAAAGAATGACGGGAAAGGGTTAAGCGTTCTATAAGTCAAGCCATTTGAAGACCACAAGGGAAGAAACGGCTATGTGACATTTTTGAAATTTATAAGTTATCCCCTGTATCTGATAGAGGATCGAAAATAGAATATTCTGTATGAGGTTTTATGATAAAATTATGTATCTGAACTTATTATACATTCAAATCTATTTAGTTAATTTATAAGAAATCTGTACAATTTTGAACTTTGAAACTTGAATATCTCAAAACTACAAAATTGTGACATAGCCGTTTCTTACCTTGAGCTCTTCATTTGTATTCAAATACCTTACATCATACCAGCTTACATGTTAAAAACATGCAAAGTTTCGAAGGAAGAAATCACATTCAAAGCAGATAGAATATTTTCAATATGATTTATTATACCGAATAAATCTTTTTACCATATTTCATTTTTAGTGAAAAGTATTTAGGATATTTCAACAAATTTAATTTATAGTATAGTGGAAGGGTGCTAGTTGCTAAGAAGAATAGGGTACTCTAGAAAATTTGAGAAAGCAAATGGCTGCATAAGCAAGGTTATGGTTACTATATTATTATTTTCAGACTCTGACAGTTGTTAAAACTTTTGTGTACTTGAAAAGAGATGTCTTTTCGCTCAGTTTGATAAAGGTTTGGTAATTTCTGGTTTTATTTAACTCTTACGAATTTAATATAAGAACCTATCTTGGTTAATTTAACCAGTCATGTTAATCGTATTTCTGTATTTTTCTAGCACCTGGTCAAATGAGGGGTAAAGAAAGGAGTTCACGGCGATCTCCTTATTCAAGATATGATGATTATGATAGGCGACGCAATCGTTCAAGGAGTCGTAGCCCACGGTAAAATATTAAAGATTTTTTTATTGTTCCCAACACCTTTGATACATTCTCCTCCATTAATGTTTGAGAACTTGATATTTTTTCAGGTGTGCTAGCTGATGTCCACTAATCTTAGAGCTTGTTTCAGTTTCAGACCTAAGATGACAAATCTGGTAAATTTATTTGCATTAAAATTGTTTCAGGTACAGATCTTATTCCAGAAGCCCATATTCCAGCAGGTGAGTGTAAGGAGCGGATAATCTTTCAGCCAAGTTCTCATTCTTGCTTATTTCATCTGATTGTTGGCAGCACAAGTACCATCTATTTATCCATCTATTTTTTTCTGTGTTCCCATGTCATTTTGTTAAATATTATTTGTTTGAACTTTATTGATGATTTAATGTTGAAGCATGTTAAAAGCTTTTTAAAAAATATTTTTTTAAACATTTGTTTGTTTATTCTTAAAATTTTATAGTTTTCAGCAATACTAACCTCAGTAAGCATTTTATGACAAACTGACATTCCCTGTGAATTAATTTTTTTTTCTAAATTGCAGAAACCGTTCACATTCAAGAAGTCCATACAAAAGTAGCAGGTATGACATTAATCTGAGTTATTGCTTTATGAGTATTTTAGATATTAGCTGTTTAGACTGTTTATTTCATAGTAAGTTCTGCTGGAGAAGCCAAGTGTTCAAGAGGAAGACAACCCCATCAAATATATGCCAGTGTGAGATATTTACCAATAATCTGGATTCCATCAAATCATAATTTTAAAAGGAATTTTATGGGGTCCATAGCCATAGAAAGTTCAAAGTGCATAAATACTTTAATAAGTACGAAAAATGTGATAATTTGAACTTAAACATTAAACCATGAAAAACTAAGTGAGCGCAGATAGCAAAATGCAAGTACTAGGTAGTGACTAAATTTCCATTCATGTATTAAACATTTTGAAAATTTATTTTGTAGAAGAAGTCGAACAAGGAGCCGAACACCAAAAAGAGACAGGTACACAATTTTAAACTTTTATCATGTGCTAAGAATTGAAAGATATTTTAAAAGTGATTTAAGTAGAGATATTTGCAGACCTGTCAACCGTTCCTTTGGAATTATAGCATTATCTCTTGTTTAGGCTTTCTGGCAAACCCTATTTAAAATTTCCATCAAATTATGTTTTCATCGGTTTTAAAAATATTAAATCGACAAAAAATAATTACAAGTCCAGAAGTGGTGCATTTATTTGAATGCATGATACATGACTTGTTTGTGTATCTTTTATTTTATTTGAATGTGCACTTTTGTTATCAAAGAGAATTGTGATGTCTTTATCTTTCTTCACTCATTAACCCTTTGACCCCTTGAAAAAGCTGAGCGTCACGCCTACCAAATAAACAAACCTTTATTTCCTTGCCAGGTCTGCTTTTGTTACAACTTACAATGTTTTATCATTATATTTAGCAAACTTCCTTATTATGTGAGAAATATACCTCTCAAATATTGTAGGTTAGAAAATAGGTATTAACTTTCTCTTTATTTCCATTAGAGCTGTCCCTTCATCTTTAATTTTAAGCAAGAATTACTCATGGCGCATTATCATTAATGCTCGAAATTACTTTCCATCTTATTTCATTTTATGTTGGATACTTATTTTTTAATTTTAGGAGAACATACAGCCGTTCAAGGAGTCGATCAGCATCTTATGATAGGAAGAAAGAAAACGGGTATGTTAAGTAGGTATACAGTTATTACTTTTGGAGGGTAGGTGCTTATTAAAGAATTATGAGCCTATTTATTAATAGCGGGGAGGGGGCTGTTGTTAATGGCTATGTAATGAGGCTTTACTGACATCTAAGCTAAATGCCATTTGCACAGCTAGATTGTTTAAAAAAATGCATTTTAAATGTACATTAAAATAAGTTTAATAAGTTACTTATAAGGGTCAGGAGATGGTTCGGTAGAACTAACTGAAGAAATTTAGTTTGCATTGTGGCATGTGGTGTTTACATGGACTTGTTTTTATTAAAATTTTGTTTTCTCAACTTTCTCAAAAATTATTTTAAAATTTGAGTTAATTCAGCAACTTGTGGTTAAAATGGATTTAATTCCCAAAGATTGACTTACTTCATTCAATTGAAATAAACTAGACGTGTATAATAGGATTATTTCTTTAAATGTTCTTTCATTAAACTAATTTGAATCGGCAGTTCTCGAAGTCGTTCAAAGACAAGATCACCAGCAAAGTCTGACAAAGAGGAGAGAGAAGAGTCACCCACAGAATAAGTTAACAGGAAGTTAACAGGAACTATTAAATTCATTTTATCATATTCATATGTAAACTATAATGTAAACTCATGTCAATGGTTATTATTTTCATGAATTATCATCTTATTTCATTGTTTCTGTCACATTTATCACCTTGCATTGTTGAGCCATATGAAATTTTAAAGTTTACCAAATAATATAACCTACAAAAAAGCTTATAGCAAGTAAAAGAATTTTTTTTTGTTGTACATTTCGATTTTAAAAGAAGTATGGTACTTATACTGAGAATTTTTAAATTATATCATGTTTTGGACAAAAAATTCTGATTAAAATAAGCACACAAGACTAATCAACAAATAATTTGTTTTTATTGTATAGAAAAGGGTTACAACAAGACATAAAATATATTTTATGTCTTTTATTTTATGTCTTAATAACAATAGTTCACATTAATATGTCAGTTTATATTTTATTTCAGACCACTCCTTGAATGCTTTATTGTAATGTAAGATAGTTGCATTTTGATATTGTAAGCCATGCATAAGTAAATAAATTTCCTAAATTTTTGTTTCATGAAGGTATTTTTCAATAATTTAATTTATGGTGTTGATTTAAAATGTCACATTTTAATCAGTGAAGATGACTGATTTGAAGTCAACTTTTTAAAACAAAAATAAAATATTTTCATTCTTTTAAAGCAAGAAAGAAGAGACAACATAGAAAATAATAATATATTAACATATTTACAATGTACCTGTTAATTAACATTTTATACACTTACTAACATAGAGCCCGGAGTACCTACAAAATTTCAAAACCGGCTGTCAGAATTGTTGCAATAGTATTAAAAGCTGCCAGATTCTTTTGATTTGCCCTCCATGCGGCTGAACATAATAGTATGTTTATTGGACATATTAATATCGGTTTTGCTACCCCCAACCCAAGTGTTGCACGTTAAATGTGTTCTCTATTTCAGTAGTGTCATTCAGAATCCTAGATAATTTTTAATTAGTTGAGCAAGTCTTATTAAAGTTTGAAATAGTATTCAAGTAGTATATTGGCATATATAACCATTGCCCCTAGATTTAAACTATTTACTTTGCATCTGATCTATTACAGTAACAATAGTAATGTTAAATAACTTCTAGCAGTTGCTGATGCTTTTTATTACACTACAGTCGAACCCACTTACCTCGAGCTCGGTTAGCTCGACCACCCCACTAACTCTACGTTTTTTATTGGAACCGCCAAATTCTCTCTTTGTCTTAGCATTTTTTCATCGGCTAATTTGATTTTTATAAGTCGCCGAAACCTAATACCTCGAGCACAAAAGAGGGCCAAATTTGCAACTTAACGTTGGTTAGCTCGAGCCTAGCAATGCCTAAAAATTAGTTAAATTACCGGATGTTATCTTCTTTCACTTTCGATCCATGTGTGAATTAGATGTATTCACCCGAGGTCCGAGGTGCCCGTAAATTGGCGTTAGCGGTCTTTAATCCGTCATTATTTCGCAGTGCATGTTATATTATTATTAAACTTAATTCATTTTCTGATGTATTAAATCATTTTATTTTTAAAGATAAACGAATATCTTTAGAAATGAAAATAAAGGTTTGTATCGAGAATCGACGGTGGTTTTTATTTAATTAAATAAAAAATTATTATTCATAATTCTTCTAAAAGTTTGTTGTTGCTTTGTTACCAGTAAGATACGTGACTGACACTAACACACGCGTGACGATGAAATCAAATCATTTTCTTAATATTCCAGTACATGTATTCATGTATATAATATTATTAATATACACGTCATCACTTTTGTAGGTCGAATTCTGATAAGGAATAATTTTTTTTTAAAATTCGCTTAGACTTGGACTAAATTGCTGGCCGAGGTCTAACACACAGCAGGTCTAACACACAGCGTGTTGTGATCAAGGGTCAAGACCGCAATAGGTTTATTTATATTACAAGTTTGATTGACAGGAAATTCAAGAGCATTCTAATAGTAACAGATACCCTGCAAGTCAAAAGCATTTAATTTAACTTAAAATAACCATATTGATATGTTTATTTTTTTTTATACGCTGATTCGACGGGCATTACAAACGCTTGACACGCGCGGCGAAAACTTTTAACGTATGCGCAGACAATTATAAACTGGTAACTTTTTTTTTATTACCGTAAATCGAAACATGACAGGAGATGTAATCAAAGTCCTTTACTTCAGCATAAATATATATGTATATAAATTATAAATTCCCGATTAGTCATAACTTTTCCAGACTTTCAAGGCCGAGAAATTTTTTAAAAAAAGAATTCCCGATGTTTTCCTGAGTGGGAACCATGGTTATATTTAAATGGTCCTTAAAAACGAACGGTCATTACAGCCTTAGGAAAGAGTGAAGAAATATTAGGGTTCCGATACGATTCCGATTAATCGTCCCATCACTAATTTAACGCTAACTAATTAATCTTGTCCATAAAGAAATTTAAAGCACATGTTAATATTTTGCCGCCATATTGGTTTTTGTTTTAACTCGATCATCGGTTATCTTGACGCCATTATTCATACCCCAACGCCGTCGACTTAACCGGTTTCGACTAGATTGTGTGCTTGAATAAAATCTATTTTCTTTGGGCGAACTTACAATTGTTTTTATATTAGTGACATTGCATAGATTTTAATGGAAAAAATATCGCTCATTGTAATTAATATGAATCTGGTAGTAAAAGAATTATTAAGGTAACATATATAAGTGAATTTATATGACTTTATAGGGAAATATAAATTATAAGGTTTTTACTTTTTCAATAAACTATACAGGTGAAAACTTTTTAAATACCACCCACCTTTATATGTTAATAGTTTTAATTCCTCGGCATTGATCATTCTCATAATACACTAAATGCAATCAATTTTTATGTTCTAAACTAAGATGACCAGATGTTTAAAAAAAATATGATTTTATTTTACTGAATGTTATTACTTTTATGTTGACTCAACTTGGAGTTTTTTTTTAAATAGTTCGTTTCCTTTTTCTAAGGCCTTTTGTTGATCCAAGCAAAATGCACTGGTCTGTTTCGAGTAAATGAGATTTAGTCAAAAGAAGGCAGTCCTTAAATCCTACTCTTGTTTAATCTCTGCTTCAGTTAATGGTGTGTTTGTGGTTGGAGTGTTGGTTACTGTTGATGGTTGAGAAGTGTTTTTGTCTGCCCCCCATGGGCCTTGTTGAACTGCTGGGGAGTTGTGAAACTTGTCACCGTTGTCCTCATTATTAGAAGGTTCAAACTGTGAGTTTTCCAGTCGAGTTATTAGACGCTCATCTTCATCTCCAAATTCACCACCCATTAGAGTAGGTTCACCTACAACCATCACATCCTATTGAGAATAAAATTATCTATACTAAATTGTCATTAAATATATAGTGTTTTAAAAAATTAATTAAATAGAGCATACTATAATTAGAAGTGGTGCTGAGTGAAAGAAAGAAATGTGTGCTGTGTTTTGAAATTTTTAAATTCCAATTTGCCATCCAGCAATGGAAACAAAGTGTTAGCAGCAAATGGTATTATACTTTTACCTAATAATAACATAATTTTATTTTTTTAAAATTTTTTTGTTATACTTAACCTAAATTTCAAATATGCTTCGGGAATCAAAAGTGTTTTAGTTTTAGCTCAAATAAGATCGTAGTGTATCAAATTATGAAACAGTGAAATTAATTCGTACAAAAAAAAGTGCACAATTTTAAAGAATTCCAGCTTTACTACTGAAAGTCAGAAATTTGGGATAAAATCTTTTTAATAGTAGTAATAAACATACTTGTACTTGTATGGAAAATGCTTCCCTACAAAGTATATTGTTGGTTTAACTTACACCAGGCACTGTAGAACCCAAATTGAATCCTTGGGGTCCTGGAGATCGCTTTTGTTTTCCAGAAGGTGGGGCATCACGATTATTCATATTTCCAGCTCCAGCGTTGTTGCTTGCAGAGCCTTTGCGTTTTCTCCTTTTACTGGGAGGACGGGCAGATTCTGAATTACAAATAATAACTATTAAATTAACAACTGATCATGCAATGACAAGCATCATCTTAACATTTCAATTTCATGGGTTAAAGTGGTTGTGATGTCTGTATCAAATTAGAAAATTATCAAAAGGTAACAATACTTGGCATTATCATTTATTATTATCACATAAACATATATTCTTTTAAAAAAAAGATGAGATCACTATTGTAATAGTAATAGTAATAAAAAAAATGGCAGAAAATAATTTCAGGAAAAAAAATTTATTTGAGCACACTAGCATTTACGATGGTTCATTAGTCCAGAAAATGAATCATTTCACCACATTTAATTTCATGATTCAAATTTACAGAGACTACAATATTAAAGAATATAAGAATAAAAAGTATAAATTATAATAGTCTTGAAAAGGTTGATCAAGTCATTCACTTCACCTCATTTCACTACGTTAAGGTTTTAGAACCCTTCAAGATAATCAGTGGTAGAATCATTATCTCTAATGAATTATACATTGTTAATTAAGAATAAGGGCAAGTGAAGGCAATAAATGGAAAGATTTGCAACCTCTCTTCAAAGGCAAGTCACCAACTCGTGCTGCCACTTGCTCTAGGGCACTTGTGGGTGTCAACAGTGTTGGATGAAGCTTCTCTGCTTTGATGAAATCACTTGTCAATTAACTTTCCCAAATATCTAGATTCAACACTAGTGATTTTTTGCTCAAAGCCAAGACTTGACATGACATACCTTTTAGAGTTAACTAGTGTGCACCTGACAAAACACTACCAGTAATTATAATACATGGTAATGGTATGTTAAGGGTGTTTATTTAAAATTTAAACCTTTTCACTATTTGAATTTAAATGTGGCATCGTTATATTCAAGCAATTACAAACTTGAACTGTCAAGGTAAAAAAATACAAATAAGTACTGTATCACTGTAATAATTTAAATTCTTAAGAAGTATTTTAAAAAATATGTGTGCTGAAACACAAAATGAAGGAGAAAAATACAACAGCATTAAAATTAAATACTTGAAATTTTTTTTTGTGAATAATGTGTCAGGGATGTTCTTCAGAATTTTTAAAAAACCAATATCCATGCACATGCATAGGTAGGTTAATGTGGGGAAAAAACAAAATAAGGAATGCAAAATGTGACATAAATGTATCATTTACTACGAAAACAATTTTTTTGCTGTTAAAAAAAGAGCAATAATTTTATTTGTTTAAAAGTTTGTGTAAGACACATTGGATTATTTCATAGAACTTATAAAATTGATTCTCTAGCAATTTTTATGTCATTTTGCTTCACTTCATATAAAAAAGTAATTTAAAAAGTAGTTAATTTTTTATATTGAGATAAAGTTCAGCAATTTGTATGAAGAAATAGGATTCAGTTAAAATGTTATTAAAAAAAGACATTTGATTATTTATTTACATTTATTTATTTTAACTTCATTAAAAAAAGCCATTTTAATGAAAGCTTTTTAATTAACACAAAATGTATGTTTTGGGGCGTGAATGCTGTGCTTTTGTAATCTATTTTTCTTTTAAAAATTAAAAAACAATATAAAGATAAATAATAAACAATTTTAAAAAGTAACATAATGGGGAGAATACTTAAATTTGGGACGATGCTTGCCTTTACCTGGCGGCGCCACCATTCGCTGCCATTTTTGAAAGAGTGTTGTTTTAAGACAATCACGTGGGTTGAGGCCATAAGCTTTATGCCTAGACATCAATTCTTGCATTGGTTCTAGGATTACACATAACTGTAAAGACATAAAAGAAGCATGAACAAAACAAATTTACATCTCTCCATACAATTTACTGCATATACATACTCGTCTATACATAAAAAAAAGTAGATAGGTCATGAAACTAGTTAAGGGGGAAACTTTGCAGTTTACCAAGACAAGTTGCACAATAATTTTAGTCTTAGGCATGCTCCAGCTCCTGTCTGCTTACCGTCCCTCAATTTCTTGACATTATTCATGTGTTCACATCCTTTTCGCATTATACACACTTTTTAGTTTTTTTTGTTACCCTTGTCTTGGACAAAGTCAACCATTTAAATTTTTAAATACTTGAGGATAAGACACATGGTGTTTTATCAGTTGGACATTTCCATAATTAATTGATTTTCAGTGCAGAGGTGTGATATGTGTGATCTCAGATAATCGTAAAACAGTGAAGGGTGGATAACAAAGAATTAATTTCTACGAAAGCTAATAAAATATTTTTTTTAAAGTTACAAAATATTCAAGTTTCTTGATAACTTGCAAACAGATATTTTGCAGTCTCTAACAGTAAATCTAGCCTAATGATCCTTTCAAATGAGTATGTTATTTTGCTAGGCTATGCACCAAGTGAAAATACAAAATACAGATAATGTGTTGTGTATGTGATTAGGCGCACCTATTCATACGATCAGAGACACCATGTCTAATATTCACTATCTTTTCTAATTTTTTTAAAACGAACTATTTGGTAAAGAAGTGGGACCTATAAGACAACATATAAACTAGTCTGAATTTAAAGACTACATGTACTCAGAATTCATTATAATGACAATCACTGAATATACTTCAGTTACACAAAAATTTCAAATAATGATTTTCCAAATTTCTTTTAAGGTGTTTCAAGCATTACATTCCTAAATACAACTTACACGAAGAAAATTCAGGGTATAGTTGGTCAAACCCATTCTGGTAATATTTTTTGAAAGTTGTTCAACCATTGTTGGATCTTGCTAAAGAAATAAAACCAAAATGTTTTAATTAGTTTATTGTTTAATTTCACATCAATTATATACTTGATTCCATCATGATCTAGATTAAAATCTAAATGGTTTTGAACGTCACATCATGTACCTTTTGGGGAAGTGGTCCCATTAAAGTTCTTATTATGTAGCTCATATATGGAAAGAATATATTTTAAACATTCGAACATATTATGCTTAACATTGGTTACCCAGTGGATGGATGGATATCACAATAATCTTCTGTATAAAAGGAGCCTCTGTATTACAAAAGATAAGGATGGATGGAAATGGGCCAAACTTTGTACAGAAAACCTTGATGACCCATATTAAAACACAATAAGCAACAAAAAAAACTGCTCATTCCTCTTATTTCTGAGCTAGATGCCCTTAATTTCACTGTGAAACAACACTATTGGGTTACTCATGAATTGAACTTTATTTTCAAATTTTTTACTGGGACAACTATTATTTTTCAGACCAATGAATTCAATTAAAATCTTTGCAACATCTCCATTATTTTTCAACCGATTAAAATGTGATAACTTTTTTTGACAACTTTTTTCAGAGTGATTTTCAATAGGGAAAACTCCCTGTGATAGAATGGGTCACCACCAGGGCACTTTAAACACAAATAAATAAAGGTTATATCTATTGCATTTCATTGGCATATTGAATTGAGTTAGAAAAATTAGTCTTCTCAAGTTTCTGTAATGGTGGGAGGTGGGGGGGGGGTGGAGGAGAAGGGGTTAGGCAATAATTCAAAAATGTAATTTCTAGAAATTATCTATGGTCGTAGCTATTTACTGGAACAAAAATGAAAGTGTAGAGTAACAGTAAACACAACTTTGTGTGTCAATTAACTTAATCCATATTTGGTAGATACCGTCATAATCCAACCTGGAACAGAACTTATTGGAAAATGTGAGAGAAGCCAAAATGGGATCTTAAGAGGAACAGGACTTTATCTGGAATTGGAACTCATGAAATTGAGTAGAACAAGGATTGGTACTCCACCAGGTATCTAGATTTTGTTGGGAAACAGGGAAAACAGGATCATATCTGGATTATATTTGGTTACATTATCACATTCGACTATGGGACCATTTTGGGAAAGGGATCCTATCAGAAAATAAATGTTTACAGAACTAACTTTTGTATAGAAGTTGAAAAGAAAAAAATCAGTGAATATAATGAAAATAACATCCTGAACAAACGAAGATATACAGCTAGTTTATATATGTTACAGACAAAGTGTGAAATTCAGGCATTCTATAGAATGCCTAGGCAATGTATAGAATGCCTGATGGTTTCAGGCAAAATATGAAATGATTGCTATTTCATACATTGCCTAGGCATTCTATAGAATGCCGAGTTGTCGTCGGGCAAAGTATGTAATTGGCCTACCCCTGCAATTTTTCCAGCCACTGATGTTGGCGGTGGCACTTTGGTTGTTGTTTGATGATGGCGATAAAAAGCCTGTGAGTTTTGAAAGTTATTGTAAGACAGCGTTTAGCCGGTAAGAGGTTCCACTACCAAATCAAAATATTGTCAAAATTCTTCTCACGACGTTAGTTTATATCATCCTGATGAGATTCCTCAGACGTTCTCCCATAACGTTTGCCCTTGTATTGCTGTGTGACCATGTCGGAAGAGAATGTAGTGCTAGGACAGCAATCACGCCATATTGACATGCAACGACGGTTCTATGATGAGTTATCTAAAGTAAGACCCAATGCTGCTAAAAACATTGTTTTTTTACAACAGAAACTGTTACCAAAAATTGGTGGATGATGTGAAAATGGCTAAGAACACCATTAAGCAAGAACCACGGGAAGATTGGCTGGTGAAACACTATGATGTCATGATGGTGGAAAATAAGAGTAAGTTGATCTACCCTGTTAAAGAAGGCATGAGTGCCATTCTGTTTTACGTCGCAGACTCCGAGATATTTGACGTACTTCATAAAGCCTGTTTGGCCAATGGTTATGGAGGACGGGACAGAATGTTGAAAGAACTTTCACCCAAATACAAGAACGCTACCCGTTATGATATTGAACTGTGTATTAACCATAGTGAACCTTGCCAGAAAAAACAAAAAGGCGCCAAAAAAGGCATTATGGTCAAGCCAAAGGTTTTTTCTGAATTTAACTCCCGTTGTCAGGTGGATCTCATTGACTTTCAATCCCATCCTGATGGGGAATACAAGTTTATAATGGTGTAGCAAGATTATCCCACTAAGTTCGTGGTTTTCAGGACCCTGAAGACAAAGAGGGCAAAAAAAGTAGCATACCAGCTCGTAGACGTATTTACGTTGCTAGGTGCTCCAATGATTCTACAGTCCAATAACGGCAGGGAATTTGGAAACAATACAGCCTAAAGGAGTACTGGTCCACCTTGAAGATTGTTCATAGTAAGCAGCGCCACATACAAAGCCAGGGGAGCAACAAAAGAACTAACCGGGACATAGAAAATATGCAGTGGGCTTGGACGCAAGATGAAATAACTGGCCACTGGAGTGAGGGGTTACAGTTCGTCAAACTCAAGAAGAACAGAGCTTTTTATTATGGGATTAAAAGATCACCATACGAAGCTCTCTTTGGCTGCAGAACTAAAGTAGGCCTTACAACGTCATCACTACCTGACGATGTTTAACAAGATGTGGAATCAGAGGAAGACCTCGAAGAAATAATACAGAGCGTAAATCATGTGCTTTATTTTGTATTACTTCCACTTTAAAATACGTAATTATCAATAAAGTCTTTAGTTATACTCTTTTTACACTTTGCCTAAACGAAATCCGGCATTCTATAGAATGCCTAGGAAAAGTATGCAAAAGTTTTACAAATTTCATACTTTGCCTGAAACCATAAGGCATTCTATACATTGCCTTGGCATTCTATAGAATGCCTGATTTCACACATTGCCTGTAACATATATAAAATCCAAATTATCACTTCAAATTATAATTAAAATTGAACATAAAGTAAAGATTAAAAAAATCTAAAAGCACCAACCTGCATGCCAATAACACTTCGAGGAATGAGCTCTCTATGCTGCCTTATAGCAAAGTGCCATGAACGAATCCTCATCAAATCATCAAATGTAAACTCAAGGATGAGTCTTCCTTCTGTGATTACCTGCTGACACAAGAATCTTTTTATTTCTACCCAGCCTGTCACCTAAATTATTGACTGTTTTCGCTTATTGTTAATTTCTATGAAATTAACAATCCACAATTACTCATGGCAATTAAAATTCCCCAAAGCTAAAAATTTACGCAGCAACTTTTAAGGGTAAAAAAGGTGAGGTAAAAAAATATATAAAAAATTCAAAACAAATTGAAATGCCCTGTTATTAAGAAGTAAAACAAGTGTCGGAGTGTTATCCTATTCTCGGATGTGGTAGACAGTTGAGCCATGGTCAACGTTTGGTTCTGCAAGGTAATGTCCTGTGTGACACATTAGTGGGGCAAGTTATTTGTTAGTTGTGACCCATTTACAATCATATGGGTGAGCAAAGACTTTGAATGAACTAAAGAATGCTTTTTTCTACAGCACTAATACTATATATGCGAGACTAGCATGCACGTTGCCCTTTCATGTTTAAATAAGTCTTCAAATTTTTCTTAAAGTGATATTTGTTTTCACATTCTTTAAAAAATATCGGAAGACTGTTCCACGATTTTGGTGCCGCAGATTCAAAAGAGCACATGCCAAAGGACTTGCTCTTGTGTCCATCCACACTGGGAACTTTCAGAAGGGAGTACGTAGAAGATCGCAGGCCCTTTAGAAATACTTTTGGAGTTGTGAGTGATGGAAAGATATAAATAGGTAGAATGATTCCCAAAAACAGAGTTGGGCAAAGAAAGTCCATGGACTTTGTGAATGTGTTCTTGTTGCATCTGCAGAACGGTGTATATATATTTTTTTTTCTAGAGCTAAACTTCATAGAAAGACTTCAGGACTTTTTCACTCCTTTTTGGCACTATACCAGCCAGTTGCACTAGCAAAAAGTTAAACGTGCTCCACCTGACTTTCCAAAATCATATATTAACAAAATATTAAGAAATGGCATACAATTAAAATATGGAACCTACATTAGTGAACATAGGTTTTCCATGCTGTGTAACCATGAGTGCATGATCACAATCCAAAGTTATTGTTGTATTGTGAAAGGATTCTTTGGGATATTTCAGAACGTAATGTAAGTCTGTCACTCCTCCTTCAAATATACTCCTGAAGTACCTAGGTATCAATGTTCTTCCAATAGCTGAAATGACAAAATATATGAATGTTCAGAAAATAAATCATATTTCTATTGTTTAGAAGTCCTTGGTAACAACATGATGTTGGTGATACTAAAGACATAATAAAAACATTCATCAGCACTGTTCTTTTTTTTTAAAAGGAAGATATATATGACCCTATTGCTGAGAGTCTTCTATTTCCCCGAAGATGCTAAATATGGAGGAATAAAATTCTGCTAATTACTTAACATTTTGGAAGGAGTAAAAAAAAATTTTTTTTAAAAATCAAATTTAAATTTTTTAAAAAGACTTCCAGAAGTCAGTTTAAATTCAATAAGATAATTAAATATATTGTCATACTAAACAATAAAAAAAATTGCTTAAAATTAAAATGCATTAAGCGAAAACAGATTGAAGCAATCTGAGCCAAAGCAGCACCATACTAATCATTAAATTTACTGTTATCTGACAAGTAATTCAGAGTGGGACAAAAAAATATCCTTGCTCTACTTGATTTCAAGACCCAGATGCTTAATGAAAGAAGGTAAAGCAGGGTTTAGAAAACTTGACCATCCCTCATTGGATATGGAGGCAAAAAATTAGAGGTCTTTCTGCAGCTGTTCCACCCTTTCCAGTAAGAGCTTATTATGTTGGGCATTTTCCTGAGCCAATTGACAACAAAGGAAGATGCAAAGGAAACAAGTTGCAAATCAAATATTCTATTCACATGGAAACCTAAAATTGTGTAATATAGAGTTAAGTGAAAAACCTCAACTCATTGTAATAATAAGATTTATCAGTAGGTGCAGACAATTTTTTATTTAGATAAATGATAGATGGTTAACAATGTCTGGAGTTGGAAATTCCCCATTTTCAGAAATCACAAAACAAAAATGTTTAAAACTATAAACCCTTTGGCTGATACATCCTACTCTCTTGATTGCAGCTATATAGATCACTCACTCATTGATCAAAGTGAATTCTGTACTTTAAAGATTGACCGAAAGATTTTAAAAGATAGTAATTAATTTATTAATGCCACTATAACAGTTTTGTGCATATGATTGTTTATTTTTATGCTAAAGTAATACTTTTAATGTCTTGTGTTCAATAAATTATAAAATGTAGTCTTGTTTCAAATTTGTGTGCCTAAAACAAATATGCATAAAAGATTTTGTAAACATCTTCTATATTAAATTTGATCAATGGAGAATTTTAAGTGAAATTTCCAAGTTCATAAAAAAAACTTTTTATGAAAATAATGTACATAATCTGTCAGATATCATGTTAAGGAAAATTTTTATAAGTTGAATATAAATAATATATACATACTGTAACGCTTTGGTCCATCCTCCAAGCAAAATGTCAGAGTTAGCTGGGCATCGTCTTCAAAAAATTCTGTTGTGAATGAGTCCCACCATAAGTTGTCACTGTCCTAAACATGCGAAAATACAGAAAAATTACTGAAAATAAACAATTTCTTTAAGACACCTTGTGCAAAGAACTTTAAGAAAACATATATTCATCTATTATGACATTGTGTCCTTTTTTGTAATGCAGATGAAAATGTTAAAAAATTGCTTGATGCTGTAGAAACATGTTCTAAACAGTTAAAGGATTAAAGAGACCCACACAATTTTTAAAATGGGCTTATGCATACAGGGAGTCCTCAGGTTACGACGTTGATCCGTTCTTAAGAAGCGTTGTAACCCGATTTTCAGTGTAAGTCGGAACATATATATATATATAAAATATACTGTCAAGTACTGTACATAGAGTGCTATAAAAATATAACAGTTAATGACATAAAAAAATATTTAAAAAGAGAAAACAATTCCTTAACACATGAATTAAAGTAAATATTAATAAAAAAGAGAAAACAATTCCTTAACACATGGATTAAAGTAAATATTAATAAAAAAGAGAGAACAATTCCTTACCACACGCATTAAAGTAAAAATTAATCAAAAAGACAGAATGACGAGTAATATTATTTTTCATATTTTTATGAGGGCGTGTTCGTAACCACGAAACAGCGTAAGTCGGGACCGGCGTAACCCGAGGACTCTCTGTAGTTTCAAAAGTTGTTCTTGAAGTCCATCCATAATGGTTAAAGAGAAACTGCTATATTTTTGAATAGCTTACCTCAGTTCGGTGCTGCAGTCTTTTGTTTAATTCATAGATCCTGTAGTCTGGTTGACCCATGTAAGGAGTGGGTCTCCTGTAAAAAGAATTTCTTCTTTAGCAACAAGCAGTAATGCATCTTTCATTGGTGGTTGAGGAATAATACCATGATCTCAATGCTAGCTGGATAAGGGGTAGGGCCGGGCTTAAAGTGGTCTTTGAATTATAGATATTTAAAATGTAAGAATTCATGAACAAAATTCATTACTTCCATACTTACAATATATAAGTTATAGGATAAAGATTAGGGGGTGGCCTGATATCCGCATGCCGGATATCTGTTTCCGGCACTATCCGGATTTGCCAAATACTTATGACAGATCCGGATATTAACGTAGTTAAGAATTATTTGAAGACAAATTAAATTAATTTAATAAAATAACAGTTTTTATTAAGGTTGTTAACGGTTAACCAGTCCTGAGATTGGGACCAGTCGGGTTATAGACATAACTTCAAATAGTCGGTATAAGCTTATTACCCGGAGTTCATTTGTGTGTGTGTTAAATATAGTAAAACCATCAATTTCAATACGAGAAAAAAATATTAAGTTAAAAAGTTACAAGTATAGATATTACTTTACCACATAAGATAACAAAGTATATATAACTGACAGCATATTAAACTTAAATCTTCTGAATAAAAGAACAGTTTTTATTATAGCTCTAGACCAGTGCTTCTCAAACTTTTTAGTATGGCGGACCGGCAGGAATTTTTGCCATTGCACCAGAGACCGGTGCACTATTTTCCCTGCACTGACAATTTTTTCTGTCCCCTTTTTTTAGAACATCTGCGGACCGGCAGCGGATGGCCCACAGACCACCACTTTGAGAAGCACTGCTCTAGATCACGACTTCTTGTACACCACATTACACACTCAGTACAACACTGTTCGCTTGGTAGACACTACACAGTTCATTGAACTTCGTTCATTCAATTCATTGTAAAATGTTCATCGTTGACAGTGTCACAGACTGTCATTGTAGATAGCAGATACTCTCCATATGTTGGATAATAAATATTTTAGTATGCTATGCTGCCGTTTGTTTTAATTCGTATTTACATTCAATAAAATCTAGACATGTATAATCGTTTATTATGGTATATTCGTATGTAATGTAATTTCAAAACTTTATTTTTCGCGCTTTTGCTTTAGCAAATGTGGAGATGAGTTCCATCAGTTCAATGTCTCTAGCAATATCATGTTCAATTGACAGAGTAGCTAGTCCAACAAGTCTTTCTTGTAGCATGGACTTTCGCAAATATGTTTTTATCCCTTTGAGCTTAGAGAAGCTTCACTCACCACTAGCCACAGAAACTGGAAGTGTCAAGAGGATTCGCAGAGCTATAACAGTGTTGGGGACACTATCTGTTAGATTATTTTTCAATATAAAGTTTAGTACATCCTGTGGTGATGTACACTTTGCAACTCATCTTGAAATGGCTTTCAGTTCACTGCTTAGATCAACTGCATCAATATCTTTGGAGCCTCCATGTTGCAAAGCTTTCTCAAGATTCAAGCAATGTTCCATAACTTCCTTGCTAGTTTTATTCTGCAAACTGTGAACATCATAGAGGAAACCAATCACCGAACTAATTTTTTGAATCAAAGCGAATCTTTCTTCAACCGATTGTATTGCCGTGTCAAGAACAGCGAAGTAAAAGTTTACTTTGAATTTGTCTTTTGGACCCTGAATAGGTTCGTCGGCATCTCCTTCGTATGAAAATTGTTTCTTCTTTCTTCTGATACGGGTTGGTTCGGGTTCGAAAAGTGCTGGTATCTCTAAATCGACTGCAATTTCAGCTGCATCTACCAGTGTTTTCTCAAACTCCGTGTCATTTCTGCGGTTTACGAGAAACTTCTTTGTTTTATCCAGATGATTGATGGCGCCATGTATATCTAATTCTTTTGCCTGAAGTTGTTTACTAGTCATGTTTATCTCAAACAACACGTCATACCACACAACCAGAGAAACGACAAACTTAAAACTAGAAATGGCTTTTGCAATAACCCATGTATCTGTTCGTGATGTTTTACCAGATGCTCTTGTTAAATTTGTGTCATCCGCAATCTCTGTCAGCGCATCGTAGATATTACCAAGCTGATAACGAAGAGGTTTCAAGGCATCAATTCGACTTTCCCATCTTGTTTCGTTCAGTGGTTTTACAGTGAGATTAGAAACATGTCGATTTAAAACTTCCCAACGACGAGTTGATGCAGAAAAGAATACATAAACACGTTGCACTAGATCAAAGAAGGTTGATGCTTCTAGGCAACATTTTGCAGCATCATTAACAGCCAAATTCAAGGTATGTGCACAGCAAGGAACAAACAATGCTCTGGGATTGACATCTAAAATTCTTCGTTAGAAACCAATGTCTTTTCCTTCATATTGCTGCCATTGTCATATCCTTGACCGCGTAAATTTTCAATAGATAAAGACATATCTTCTGACTGCCGAAGAATAGTTTCAGTCATACCAGCACCAGTTGTCTCCTTTAGAGGCACAAAACCCAAGAAATGTTCCTTTATAGATGCTTATGCTGCAATCTCATTTTCTGGATTTGAAATCACATCCACAAAGCGAATGATCATGGTCATTTGTTCAACATGACCGGCATCTGGTGTGCAATTTAGAATTATTGAAAAGTACTTAGCATCACGAGCAGATGATAAAATTTTTTTGTTTGATTGCATTGGATAAAAGGTGAATCAGTTCATTTTGTATGTCTTTGCCTAGATAATGTACATGTGTCTCATTGTCTCTAAAATTTCGAAGATGCTCATCCATAAGTGGGTCAAACAAAGCTAGAAATTCCACAAATTTCAGAAAGTTCCCGTTATCAGAAGTGTTCAGTTTCTCATGTGTTCCACGAAAAGCAAGATTTTGCATACCAAGAACTCTAACTAAAGCAATCAGCCGCTTCAAGATTTGCTGCCAATACTGTTCTTCTTTTTTAATGAGATGCAAATGTTTTGCATCAATTGTTTTCATGTGTCGCAGTCGCAGCTCAAGTTCCTTCAATGACTGAAAATTTGCTAGATGTTCACTGCTTTTCTCATGCCCTGATAGAATTGCGGACATGTTTTTCCAATCATGTGAACTTTTATCAGAAAGAGATGACGCCCCTATTGTATTACTGGTAAACAGCTTGCAGCAGAAGCAATAAACAGAGTCATTACTACAGAATACTGCAGCCAATGTCTGCGAATTTCTTCTCCATTGACAAGCCTGCGGTTGTAATGAATTTTTGAGAATTTTCTTTGCGTACTGTCTTTAGGAAAATCAAACTGCTCAACTTGTTCTGGTCCATGTTCTATCAAAATTTGTCGCATATGATCATCAAATCCGGTCTAAGTAGCAGGATTGCCATAGTTAACATATAAACCAGTGAAATTATCGATTTTATGCACTTCAGATTTTGATTCTTGGGCGCTGATGAGGTGTTTGGTAAAATAAATAGAGGTAAAATATTTTTAAAAACCAGGTTGTTATAAGTTGACTAAAAAGAATAAAATATTTTAAAACTTATAAGTTCAAGCACATTGATTTAATATGACTAAAACGTGGGGCGGGTGCTTATGAGGTTTAACATATGCAGTTCACTCATTCTCTCACTTAGAGATCTCTTTTTTGCCTTCTAAATTATAAATCTTTAATTTTTATACCAAACAACCTCCCCACGTTTTTAGTCATTTTAAATCAATGTGCTTGAACTTATAAGTTTTAAATTATTTTCTTCTTTTTAGTCCACTTATAAAAACGTGGTTTTTAAAAATCTTTTTTACCTCCATTTATTTACGTAGCTTTTAGTGCCGCCCCAGAAATTTGCCGCCTAGTTCGCCTAGTGGTTAAACCGGCCCTGATAATATTAGGGACTATCCGGATCCGGCAAATAGTAAAAAACAGGGGTGCCACTCACTGGAAGCTGTGAACCCTGAAATCCCTATTTTTAAATTTCTTGAATCCTGAAAAATCTTGTATAAATTTTTCAAACCCTGAAAATTTAAACGGACGAAGTGCCACTGTAATTTTCATTTTCCAACCACTTAAATCCATCATCACGTGTGTTTAACACTTTTTACCATTTCGACAATATTTATTTCGCATTCGCAAAAAGTATGTTGAGAAAGGTTAAAGGAAAAATAAATATATATAGATTTATCTATCTCTATATATATATACATATATAGGCTAGGCAATATGTATAATACAAAAGAAACATGCCTATTAGAGTATCTATAATATAGACTTCGGTTACAATAACTTACACTAATATTTCATATTATTTATTTATTATAATATGATAATTAAATAAATAATTATTATTTTGAATTTTATTTCTTTTTTTGAAGTTATTTTATGGGCTTGTTTTGAAATTAACTCAATATATTTATTACATAAATTATAGTTTATAATATAGTAGGTTCATAATTTAATAATTATTATTATTGTTCTTAGACTATAGCCCTTTATCTCGTACTCATACTGTTTAACTTGTAAGAGAGAGGCAGAGGCCTAATGAAAATGAATAGTATAAACTATAATTTAGGTTTGGTCTAGAATTACAACTACTACTACTATTACAACTATTGGATAATCCGGAATCCGGAAAGAGTAAAATAAAAAACTTGCGAATCTGGATAATAAAAATATTTAGCTTCACAAATCCGGAATTCCGGGATAAACCGGAATGGTGGCACCCCTGGTAAAAAACCATATCCGGGCACCCCCTAATAAAGATTACTTTATTTAAAACCAGTGGATAAGCAAAACCACTTATCTTAAATTATTACAGTTTATCCGAACTTAAATACTGATGGTCCACTCAATTTAACAATTGGAATCTGAGGGCTATCAATCTAAATTACTTACGGTATCATGTGATCTCTATCCATGAACATAGGCATGGGGCCTGGCATAGGTCCTGGCATAGGCCCTGACATTGGACCAGACATAGGTCCTGACATTGGTCCAGGCATTGGGCCACTCATTGACATAGGACCTGACATGGACATAGGTCCTGACATTGGACCTGGCATAGGACCAGACATTGACATAGGACCTGCCATAGGGCCAGACATCATAGGTTCCCTTGGACCTGGCATCATGGGCTCTCTTTCCATAGGGGCAGGCATGATTGTAGGTCTGGACATGAATTAAATTAGTATTTTGTCAAGCAGAGCTTCAACCTGCCTGGAAAAAAAATAATTTAAAATGTATGTATTAATTTCTTTTAAATTTGCACTTGTAAAATATGTTACACATTATAATTATTACAATCTTTCTACAACCACAAGACTTTGTGAAGGAATGATTGAGAAAAAAAATTATTCTAGAAACTAGTTGCCATGTACTCAACCCATCTGCAGCAAGTAAAAATAAACAATAATCCTTGCGGTCCTACCTAAGACAATTTTTTTATCTAAACTAAAAATGGCAACGAGATCTTGTTTATGTATGAGGGGTGATTAAACATTGGACAAATTTTCATTTATGATAAAGGAAAGGAAACCACTTGATATAAATTGCTTAGTAAGGCAGATGGGTATGTGGCGTGCATCTTGAGACGAATAATGCTGTTCTCAAATTTTAAAACTATTTAGATTTTTAAAAAGGGATTAAAAAATTTTCATTCAAAGCGAAATTTGTTATACAAAGCAATAACACTCTAGGTCAGCGGTTCTCAACCTTTCTTGTGTCGCAACCCTTTTAATAAATTACTCGTGCTGTGGCGACCCCTGCCGTCAATTTTTTTGGGTATCTACCTCATAGCTGTAATTTTGCTACTGTTATAATATATTTAATTATATCTCATGTGCAGAATGACATTGTATTCTCATTTTAACAAATTTTACGTAATTAAAGCACAGAAACCGTTCTCGTAGTAACGTAGTTAGTAATAAAAAACACAATATGTAACAATGATTACAATTACATACATGTCATACATTACATACAAGGTATTCGTATTTATTTCTAATTACAAATACGTAAGAAAGCCAAAGTCGATTAATGTGAAGGTTGAGGTTGCTTCTTTCTCACAAGATCAGAAATTCTCGGGACAGTCTTTGCGAGAGCACAACGAAGATCATCTTCCACAACAAGTCTACTTCTGTACTTAGACTTGATAACCAGCAAGCTGGAAAACCCTGCTTCGCAAAGATAAGTTGTTGGAAAAGGAAGAAGAAGGCGCAACACAGTTTCGGACAGAACAGGATATGACTGCAAACACTTGATCCAGAATTTTGTAACTGACATTGAAGAGAAATCATTTCGCGCTGCATCACTGTTAATGAGTTCGATGAACTCCTCTTGTGCTGTCTCAGGAATATCGTCAACTTTGACTGTGAATGGACTTCTGGCAAGTGCAAACGGAGTGTTAGGTAGATTTGGAAAGTACGATGAAATTTCGTCTGCCAGCATATGCAAGTGTTCTTTCACAGAAATTATCATTTTACTTCTCTTGTCCGGTTCAATGTCATTTTCCTCTAAAAAGGCAGATGAGGTGGGCAAAATGTACATTTTATTGTCATCCAATTTTTTTTTGCCAAAGCTGAATTTTCATTTCGAATGATCGGGATCTTTTCAGACAAATCTAGGCATGTTGCATTTGGTCCTTGCAGTGATAAATTTAACTCATTCAAAATGGCAAATATATCTATCAGGAAAGAAATTTTCTGAAGCTCATTTTTGTCGCTGAAAAGTGCTTCGAACTGTGGTTTAGACTTCTGATTAAAGAACATTTTTAGTTCGTCACGAAGATCAAAAACGGGTTTCAAAACTTTCCCTCTCGACAACCATCTCACTTCAGTGTGCAATAGCAGAACATCATTGGACGCATCCATCTCATTACAAAGTTTCGAAAACAGACGAATGTTCAGCGCACTCGCTTTTACAAAATTGACGGAACTTACGACGCTTTTCATTACTTCCTGAAACTCTTGTGGCAACGTCTTCGTTGCTAGCACTTGTCGATGAATCATACAGTGAGTTCTAATGACTTTTGGTGATTCATTTAGTACAAAACGTTGAAATCCAGACCGACATCCTAGCATAGCTGGAGCACCATCAGTGCAAACACCACACACCTTTTCCCAAGAGATCTTATGATCTTTCAGAAATGAACCAACTGTATCAAATACATCCCGTGCAATTGTTGTCGTTTCAAGAGGTTTGCCAAAAAGAAACTCATCTTTAAAGTCGCCTTCATTTATAGATCTCGTGTAAACCAGTAGTAGTGAACAGTTTGCAACGTCCGTGGATTCGTCAAGCTGGATGCTAAATATTGGAAGTGGAGTAGATTTTATTTCCTGGATTACCTGATCAATAATATCAGCAGACATATCATCTATTCTTCTCTGGACAGTGTCATTAGATAAGGAAATTGCACTCAATTTATTAACAAATTCGGGTCCGATCATAATTCGAACAATATCTTTGGCCGCTGGCAACAATAAGTCTTCGGCAATGGTGTGAGGTTTCATAGCTCTTGCGATTCTGAGCGCCACCAAATATGAAGCTTCAACGGCTGCTACGTTTTGTTGGTGGTACTTGCCGCCAGTGTCAAGTTTGGCTTTCCTGACGCCATCAGCTTCACTTCTAAAATACTCGGTATCCTTCCCCGCAATGCGTGGATGTTTGCTATCAAAATGACGTTTCAGTTTCTTTCATAGATTCGGCTGAAAGAACTTCATTACAAATAACGCATTGCGGTTTCTCAATTCCTGCTGTAACTATTTAAGTAAAACCATATTGTAAGAACTCGTCACTATATTTTCTTTTCTTAATCATAAAGTTCTTCTCTGCATGTTCCATTTCCATCGGTTGGTTTAAAAGCTTTAAATTTAAAATGAAAAATTTATAACGATAGCTTTCAATACCACGCACAATGAAATATTGACCTACAGCCCTACACTAAAGTGTGTGGAACCAGCAGCAGTTCAGCTTCTACGTCACTTAGCCAACCAGCTGAGCTCAGACCTCTGAGCATCCAGACGCGCCCTACTCTCTGTTTATATAATTACCGGTTGTTGAGGGGTTCATAAAATAGTGTTGAAATAAACATTATAAAAAGCTAAAAATAATTAAGTTACAACAACTAAACTTACTAAAGTTACTGAATAGACTATAGACTTGTATAGAGTAATAGACAAAATATGTACATGGCAAGGTTTACACATTTTTACACATTTAAATACACAAAAAACATATTTTTCCAATGGTCTTTGGCGACCCCTGTCAAATCATCATTGGACCCCCGCGGGGGTCGCGACCCACAGGTTGAGAACCGCTGCTCTAGGTAAATGTGTAATATAAAAACAGGGTATTAGTAGGCCTGACAGGACGTAACACAACAGCGAACGTTTCGGCAAAGAGCCCTCCTCAACGGACAAATAGTACACAAATGAAAAGAATAAAACGAAATAATAAAAAAAAACACTTAGCTGCGGTGAAATCCAAGTAGTCCAGTAGAGATAAGGTAAGGAGAGAAAAGTAAGAGCTTATATAGGAAAGGATAGGTGGGTGTGGCCAATCAATGAGCTTGTCAGTGCGAACACAACGTTGATCCCATGTGGTGTAAGAGTCCCATACTCATGGATTAGTCTATTCTCCAGACTGACCCGGCCGGGTGTGTTTGTACAAGAAACCATGGCGGTGACGGACATGTCATCGACGCCCATGTGGTCACGTCCATTGAAGTGTCGGGAGACAGGACACTGTTAGTCTTGTTTAATGGCACGTACATGCTCAGCGATACGGCAGGAGAGTAACCTCCCCGTCTCACCTATGTACTTCAAAGGACAGCGCTTACACACAATGGTGTAGACCACATTGCGGCTGGTACAAAGATAGCCATTCCTAATCTTGAATATCCCCTTAGGGAAGACAATCTGGTCTGTCTGGGTAACAAAGGGACATGTTTTGCAGCGATTACCATCACATGGCTTGGTGCCCAGATGGGAGGACGGAGTAAGCAGATGGCTACGAACCAATAGGTCTATAAATCAAGGAAATTAGTTTTAGCACGTATATTTGTCTTTATTTTAATTTTATATGAAGCATGTATTTTATTATTATTTTTTCCCCAAGTCCATAATAAATTACATTTGACTTTGTTTACCTTGGTTACACTGTAAGGTGGCATCAGTATTTTACAATTGACTTCACATTTTGCTTGATAATAAGCTTATAATCATTCTAGATTTTCTTTAGAATTGAATAGTGTATTTTAATTAATTATGTTAAATTTTATAATTGCTTCTTACAAGCCTATTTCTAATGTTTTTCCTAATACTAATATTTCTATTTCACAGTTGCAGTTATGGCTCTGTAGATTGGGACATTAGAGCACCCCAAGCATTTTCCTGATTACAGGTCTAAACAACCACCCATTGCCCATGTCCCTGAGTCAACTTATGGTGTCCCTTTTGCTGAATCAACCATCAGTCAGAGATAGGGGAAGAAATATAGACTTCTCTTTCATTTTTCAAGTTGCTATTCGGAATTCGCAAACTTACTGCTAGAGACTCTTCTTTGCTTTTCTTTTTCTTCAGCTATTCTTAGCTTCTCTTTTTCTTCAGCTATTTTTACTTTTTCTTCAATGAAATCTCTCATTTCTTTTCCACTTAGTCCGATATTTTCTGCTATGGCAGTGAATTCTTTGTAGTAATCCATATTTAGTATTACGGAATAATATGAGTCCAGCAATTCGTTAAGGAATGTAGGTATATATTTACCAAGTTATAAGTCCTCATAATGAAAAAAATCTTGATTTCAAAATGTTAAGTCCAAATAAGTGACACGTCTAAACCATGAAATTTAGTTTTGACAAGGTGAGACAACAAAGCATCCTCACACGGGATCTTTAGTATACTTTATATATACGCTTCCTCAGATTGACAAAATACATCCGATGGTTCAAAGTTTTTACTATGAAAATACGTCACTTAGTTAAAATTTCCAATTTTCGAGTAGTTTATAGACGATTTAGTTCACTCCATTAATCCAAAATTGCAATTATCAAACTCTTCACACCATGAATGGATAAAAATTCCGTTCCTTTATTTATAATTCACACCAACACTGTTGTTAATAGTCCATAGCTTTTCTAGTTCAAGGTTATGTTTACAACTATTTCCTGGAATCAACTAACATCAGTGAGCTGCTGACGTAGTTTACTGTGTGTTACCATACAGTGCGACCCAGATTCCGGCACTGTGTATATTTAGAACCAACGTGCTTGCTGACGTAACGACCTACCAGCTCTCGGCAGTGCTTGTACTGTAGTACACTATTTGGCTTGAACTGAGTTGACTGTGTGGTTAGGAACCAACTAGGTGACCTAGTTTCAGTGCGTCTTGCTGCAATGTCAAACCGCCATTTTGAAATATTCTTGAATCAAATATTTCATTGAACCACAAAAGTTTATTCACAGCTTCTTATGAACTTGAATATTCACAAAATATGATTTCTTCTTTTAATGAATATTTTCCTTTTTGAAATACACAATACTTATTTATATACTAGTAACTTCCACGAAACCTCCTTTATCAAATTTCGTTTTCTTCTTGACACCAATGTCACTGGTTTTACTTATTATAGATGTATGTAACTCTCTTGTAGGCGTTCTCTCAATACATAACCATGTACACAATAATGCTCTGAAGAACTTGTTTCAATAAAACAACTTTAATATGTATACTATGTACATGACATATAATTTGAGGTAATACAACGTGGAATATTCAGGCACACACATCTCGTCCTTCCACCACGGAAGTTCTCTGACAACTGCTCTCTCCAACCTCTTTAGCCAATGGGAACGACTCTTTCTTACCGCGCTTATTACTCACGTGACCTCTCCGTCATCCGATCACGCAAAACACTCATGATACACTGGTGATACACTCATGATTCACATGTGACAGCTATGCCTATATAATTGTTGCTACCATGCACCTCCCTAAGTCAACAATGTTCAGAAACTCATTTCATCTTATCATGGACTATGGACATGCTAAGGAACATGGGACTTGTGCAATTAGATAATGGAATGAACTATTATTATTCAAAGGATTATGTGCAAGATGATTCAAATTTTAGACTTTAAATTTTATAATTCTGAAATTTTCAAAAAGGAATATTCAGGTAAACAAAAAAATCAGGGAAGTGATATATATGTTACAATGGTTCTAGAAGAAAGTGAATGAAACTATAACTTTCTAGACTAGACCCAACATTTCAACTGAGGAAAGAATGATACCGGTAAGAAAGAAGAAAGATATGATTAGACAAATATATTCGGCTGACCGCCCGTAACCGTATACCACTCATAAGCCAATGACATTTTACAAAATAAGAAATAAATATATTACTATTGTTAACTTATTTTAAGAATATGAACTAAGAAAGACATGTTCACTAAAGTGTGTTTTTACATTAAATTTGTTCTTGTTATCATTTGCAGATAAATTGTCTTATTTATATCATAATTAATAGTTTTCAACATTTTTTATCAAATGAAAAATGATTTTTTAGGCTAATAATGATTATAAAAATAATATTATGTTATGTTCTGACAATAAAGGCATAGTTATAGAATTATTCCATGTTAAAATTTATAATCTTTCAAATAAAGGAAAAAATAGCTCTATTTTATGAATTTAAGGATACTCATTTAAAAATAGTCTAAATTTTTTTAAATATGAGCAAAATGCTTTGAATTTTTGATATGCCATGTAGAAATGGACACTGTTGATGGCTATAATAAAGATTTTATGCTTGCTACAACCACTTATTTTTTTCCTTCATACAGTTTGTGACATGTTGTGATTTTCTGTACAAAATTTAAATGAAAAAAATCCATTAAAAAAATTAATTTTCAAGCTACATTATCACAATAGAGTTAAATTTGCTATCATTAGATAGATAAGTCAATTGTGAACACAAAAATGCATAACATGCCATTTTTTGTGGTTTTATTCATTTAAAAAAAAATTAATTCCTGTAACTACCTAAATCAGGTGGAAAAAAGGGGGAAAACTCAAGAACATTTGAGAGTTAATAGAGCTGGCGAGTTAACCAGGGCTCGAGTTAAGTGGGCCCCAATGTATTTATATTACAAGTTTACAAGAGGAAAGATAGAGCTACTAGATGGTTTCCGGTCCTCAAATTCCATTTCGGTCTTATATTGACAGTTTTCCTGCTAAGTATGTGCACCTCAAAGGCATTTGACTTAAAATTACTACATTGACATAAAATTTGATGTTTTCTAAAAAGTTATTTAATTTGTGTTGGAAAAGGAGCACAGCGCATGTGAGC
This sequence comes from Ampullaceana balthica, assembly GCA_944989445.1. Taxonomy (NCBI): domain Eukaryota; kingdom Metazoa; phylum Mollusca; class Gastropoda; family Lymnaeidae; genus Ampullaceana; species Ampullaceana balthica. The sequence goes on from CALYLW010000120.1 coordinate 1,167,024, forward strand.
TGAACACAAGCGGCGGTGATGTCACATGCGCTTTGATGTCATATCAGAAGGCGCGAGGTGAAAATTTGATGCATTCTCTTGTTTGTTCTAATATAATTATGGAAAAATACGGACCAGACAGTAAATTGGTATAAACAGATCCTCAAAAACGAAGTGACTTAACACCCTTTGAAAATATGCCGTTTTAACTCTTTCCCTGCCAATCGCCAATATATCGGCGATCTCGCCTGGTCACATTTGTCACATTTGTGCCAATCACCGATATATCGGAGAATTGAGTTTTTAAGTTTATTTCGTTGCTTTGAGTGTCCCATTAAACTTTATAAGTTTATAAATGAGAGGTAACTCTTTTCTACTTCCTTTCTGTTTATAAATAACATGTGTTTACATTCAGTAGTGGAAAAATTAGCATCTAGTTTCAATTTATTTTGTATACAAAGATATCCCTGCCTACTCAACTCTACTTATTAAATTTAAATGTGAATTATTGATGCAGAAACATTTGAAAACAACAATAAAACATTAGTATTGGTATTTATTTAATATTTTCATCCTTATTATATGGCATTAGATGGAAAAAGATCAGTGGCGACAGTAGGGTTTCTATATAATGAAATAAAGGAAAAAAGTTTTCTGCCATGGGCGTCATCAATATAAAAATTGTCATAACTTTTAAACTACATGGGATATTTTCAAAATTTAAAAAGCATTTATTTCATAAATGGAATTTACATTGTTATAATTAAAGGAGGAAAAGATTACAGCTATGCAGACATTTTTTTAGTCTGGTAAGTTCAGATTTTTAACCAAAAAAATTTAACACACAAAAATTATAATGAAAATTAGTTTTTGTTTCATAATATTGTATTTGCTTCTACATAATTTTATGCTCTATTCAATTTCCTTCATTTTGATATAAGATACATCAATGTTGCATTAGACGTTTATTAAAAATTTTACGATAGTTAACATCACCCTTAAAAAATTATAAAACAAAAATGGTCTGGCACGAAGGGGTAAAACCCCCTGGCAGGGAAAGAGTTAATACATAAAAAAAATTAATAATTAAATATTTATCATTACGGTTTACTTCTTAGTTCAGACGAATTTTTAAAAATTAATTTGCCATGTTGACGGCATTGCGGCAGAGAGCTGAACTATAGCGTCGGTGACATCACAGGCGATGCGAAATTTGATGAATTCTCTTGTAGATTCTCAAAAATACGGACCGACGGTTAACTGGTCCTCAAAAACAAGTGGTCTTAACAACCGTACTTTTAACTTTAAACGGTAAATTATCATTACCTGGATCAGGCCGACATCTTTGTTTATACGCAAGCGTCTGAAGCACTACAACTAAATATAACCCTAACTTTAATTTCTTTAATACCTTCCATTTTGGAAAAATTAACTTTGAAAATTTTTAAAACTAAACCAATCTAGCACAAATCAGGCAGTGTATACAGTTTTCAACCTAGCAATAGTATCGTCCTCAACGCAACCGCCATCTTTGATCCGTCAAACGATAATTAGCCCTATAAACAAATACATTTACATTTTTAAGTTAAATACTACAGACTACATGTACAAATTATTACAGTTACAGGTGTGTAGTAACGCTAGTCACTAGTAACAGCTTGGTAGACTAAAACACTATCAGCCTCATTCACAGTCAGAATAATAACAAGTCTTAGACTTTAAATGTATAACGAGTAAGTGTAAGTGAAAGTGTATTCATCTAAAGATATTAACAATCACTTAACTACTTTCCAATTTAGTGCTTAAATAACTTAATTGTGTGATTGTTCATATCTTTAAATTAGGGCTGCGGAAATTAACGATTAATTTCTCGATTAATTGTTTAAAATTTTTAAATTTAAATTTTTTAAAAACAATTAAATTATTTTTTAACGATTAATCAACCCATCACTTACAAATTATTAGAAGTCAAAAAGTTAAAAAAAATAATAATAAAATAGCTACATATATACTCACATATACTAAATTAGAAGGAGGTAAATATACGGAAATTTTTAATTAATTTTTTAAAAAGAAATCTCCATGTAACGCCGGGTGTTATTTGGAGAATTCTCCGTATAACGATGGGCGTTATTCTGAGATTTTTCCGTATAACGCGTCCCTTAATTAATCGTTAACAGGTCTACTTTAAATGAATACACATTTAAATTCTAAGACTTAATTATTCCGACTCTGAATGAGGTTGATAGTGTTACGTTAGTCTACCAAGCTGTTACTGTAACTACTGAACTAGAGGGGCACGGTGGTCGAGTGATGCGCGCTCGGCTGGCGTACCAATGGTCACGGGTTCGAATCCTTGTGAAGGCAAGAATTTGTTTCTGGGGCCTAGGGCGTCCCCGAGTCCACCCAGTTCCGAATGGGTACCTAACATTAGTTAGGGGAAATAAAGGCGGCTGGGTAATGCGTGGAACCCTTCTAGCCGAGGCCTGTGAACGCTGCATCACTTGCCAACAGACCGGCATGGTCTGTGAACGCTATGGCGGATTAAGAGGGGGGCTGAACGGGCTAAAGCCAGGGGCCCCCGATGATTTAGGGGCCCCCAAATTTAGTATATTTTATAATAAAGGTGGACAAATTTTTGCATGAATACCTAAAAATATGATAAATTAAATAAATTAATAAAATCTTATGTATTAATCTGATCGCTATTCGGACCCGATAGTAAATACTTTTTATAATTTTTAAATGTGTCTTGCGCATCAAGTTCTGGTGGTCTTGTGGCAGGCTACACTACAGGCGTGTAGTGCAAGCGGTGTCGGGTTCGAATCCCGGTTAGGTTTTTAAAAAAAATTAATTTTGGCTTTATTTTTTTTAAAACTATCTTTTTACACTCAATTTTACGATGCCGGCGAACAGTTATTTCTTTGTGTTCGGATTTTTTATGAATCCGATACCGTAGTACAGAAAAATTATGAGAAAGGAACCAATGGACGATTTAGTTACAAGTTACAGTCTTATATTATTAGCTGTCAGCAATCATTTTATTTAAAGGGACGCTGGCTGGATAGGGCCCCAGTTTGAATTGCAGCCAGGGGCCCCGTGCAGTCTTAATCCGCCCCTGTGTGGACACATTAATCTTCTGTATAGAAGGAGCGTATAGATAAGACAAATTAACTAGTACTAGTGTTACTACTAACTACTGAGGTCTACGACTACTACTACTACAGTGGACTACACTCTGCAGTTACAGTACTTACAGACTACTACTACTACTGTTACTGCTTGGTAGGACAACCTAACAATACAAAGTAATTTAAGATTTACCTTCTTAAAAGTATACCTAGTTGGTTGTGTACCCTTATCTCTAATTCCGGTTAATCGATTTGACAACAAAGACTGTGTTAGATTACAATGAAATTAGTATACTTTTCGGTGGGCCAATAATTATGTTGTATGGTGTCTCTGCCTGTTGTTTTCTCATAAATTTATTAATAATGGCCAGAAATTCGTCATTTATTTCGGTTAAAAAATATTAATGAGATCTCAAAGAAAATAGAAAAGATTATTTAGAAAGCCTAACATTAATGTTTAAAAATAAATATATATTATTTATTTTAAAGTTTAAAAGATCACATAGTTTTAATATTTTCAGCTAAACGTAATAATAGCCCTTTTGGCAAATATGTTAGGAAGGGGCTACAAATCATTTATCTGTTTAATATTATTGATAATATTAAATTATAATATTATTCCCCTTGATCTACTGCCAAACCCTAGGGTGCCTATGATAATTAAAGGTTGCCTTTACTTTGCTATTAGTGATAGTAGTCACTGTTGTGTTAGTGAAAAAACATAATATAAACACATATTTTAAATTACTGAGTATGTAGTAGTATTAGGTGTATGCACATCACGCAGACTTATAAGTCAAAGTCCAACCTCACTCATGTACAGAGAATCCGGAAAGCGGATTTAAATACTTGTTTATAGGCTACTCATAAACGTTGCAGTAAGCACTTTTATTAGTGGCCGAAAATATTTATAAGATGTCAATGTCATGAGTACGATGAAAGGAATTTATGAAGTTGTAAAATAAACGTATCTACGATTCGGCAAACAGAAAAATATGAAATAATGTAAAAACAACAACATTTTCAAAATCATGTTTTTAAAATGGAATAATAAATGGAAGACAGTTTTTTGTTACCTGTCTTAGTCTGGCAAAGGGTGTGCCTGGAAGTTATGGACATTTGCATCTCAGCAGCGTAGCGTATGTGCCACCTGGGGCAGAACCCAGGTTCGCCGCCCCACCCCTACAGTAAAATATGTTGATAGTATAAAGAAAAGATAATTTTTAGTTGAAAGTAATAATAAGGACACTACATTTTAAAGTTAAAATTTGACGCCCCTAACAATGTGCCGCCCAGAGCATTCGCCCCTCTTGCTCCCCACCCCTCACTACGCAGACTACAGCAATACTTGAAGTACATGTATCTTGTATTATAAATAAAAACAATAGTGTCAATAAGTCATACTCACTATCTCATACATAATGATAGAAACTCACAATTAAAAGGTACATTTTAGTAACACTCCACAGTTCCACTCATATGTCCTATATCAAATGTTCAAAGCTCAAAGCTTACCTTTTCATGCTTTAATGTTTGCAAAATTAGTGATTATTTCATCGAAGTTTATTTGACTGGTAAGTTCACTTTCGATAAAAAGAAGAGCTAAAGATGATGTGCGTTGTTGACCTGACGTCAATCTCAAGTAATTTTTGATAATTTTTAGTTTGCTGGAACTCCTTTTAGCAGTGGCTACTTTGGTTGGCATTGTAAGAAATGTTTTCAGAGCTCGTTCGATATTCGGGTACGATTCTTGCAATTCTCATGTAGTGAGAACATTTAGAAGATCTAAATGAAACATGTCATCGGGTTTTTTTTGTTTTGCAATAGTTCAATCATTTGGTGTTTAAAGCATTTTATTTCAATTATAAATTGCTCTTTATTTATTTCAGGATTTTTGCCTGATAACAAAACAGCTTTAGATTCTAAATCTACCATTGCAAAAGATTGAAACGCTTTGCCTGTCAAAAAATTAAAGTCTTCTACTACATTTTTCAGAGAAACAAATCTGTTTTTTAACTGCATCATTATTGAATCAATTATTGCAACAATAACAAAAAAGAAAATTTGATTTTATCCAAGTTAGGTCCAACATCTTCAACATGCTCTCTTGGCATTCGTTTTTGTTTTGCTTTCCTTTTTCGAAGTGGCTTGATTTTCGTTTTAACATACGTTTCTTCAATTTTTGCAAAAATGTTATAGATTTCGTTAGTCATTTAAAAGTCCTTTTATTTACAAACACACCTTTCTTATTCCGTATGCGAGAACAAACTCATACAAATTTTCGTTCTTCCCAACCGGAATTTGGGCGTGGAATGGGTTGCCTGAAGAAACCAGGAAAGCCAACACTTTATCGACATTTAAAACTCTAATAAGAATGCAGGACTAAACACAAACCATAGATAAGTGTAGGACGCAATAATCTTCTGTATAGAAGGAGCGTCTGAAACAGATAAGATAAGATAAGATAAGACGATGATCGATAAATATCCTGGTTCTATTTTTCGTTCTTTTTTGTAGTGCTAAATTGACTTTGTTTATTTTTTCCAATATCAAATTCCAAATAGTTATAAACGAAATGAACTGGTAACTATTGATTTGAAGGTGCAATGATTTAGCAACAGATAATGCGACACCAAGTAATTGATTATCCTTTATTTCAATTAATACTAAAATAATTTGCTCCAGTTGCTCATATAAAGCACTTACAGCATTTGCTTTGGAACACCATCTTGTGTCCGTATACTTCTTTAGGCTGATTTTAGAGACTGAGGATATTTTTCCCATCTACTAGTTGACGAGGAGAATAAATTGTACAATTTCTGTATAGTTCCGAAAAATGTCTCACCATCTGCAAGAATGCTGGCCGCGAGCACACCTACCAAATTAAGACTATGTGCACAACACGGGATTTACCGAGCAAGTGGATTCTCTTTTTATTAAATCCCTTATATTAACTTCGCGGCCGTCTCTGTCTGTCATCATCTCTCTCATGGGCTCGGCGGGCGGAAAAACAAAAGTCGAAAATGACCCAATTCCCGTGATCCGATCGAACTGAAATTTGGCACACGGACCCGTCTAACCTAACAATGCATCGTATCACAATTTCAGATCGATCGAACGTACCGTAATTAAATTAATGCATTTTTAGTTTATCCTTATATGAGGTATGTAATTTAAATTCACTGTTTGTTATTGTTTTTTCCCACGTGAAATTTTGAGCTGACGCATTGAGGCGACCCAACGAAGCGACGGGGCGCTTTTGTTTACATTTTACGTGTCGCTCTGAGCTCGGTCAAGCGAATCAGTGACCAGACTTTTCCCCTCTCCCCCTCCCACCCACCCCTCCCCCCTAGGGTTATGAAGCAAACTTGAGTTAAGACAGATTCAGTCTGTAAATGTTTGAAAATAATCACTACTGTTAGTTATGTCTCATACATAAGGGATATATAGTCAAAAACTTTGTTTTTACGGGTTTGTTTTATTAAATCCCTTATATTAACTTCACCGGCGTCTCTCTCTCTCTCTCTGTCTGTCTTGGGCGGGCGGAAAAACAGAAGTCAAAAATGACCCACTTCCCATGATCCGATCGAACTGAAATTTGGCACACGGACCCGTCTAACCTAACAATGCATCGTATCACAATTTCAGATCGATCGAACGTACCGTAATTAAATTAATGCCTTTTTAGTTTATCCTTATATGAGGTATGCAATTTAAATTCACTGTTTGTTATTGTTTTTTTTCCCACGTGAGAGTTTGAGTTGACGCGTTGACGCCACCCATCGAAGCCCTGGCGTGCTTTTGTTTACATTTTACGTGTCATGCTGAGCTCGGTCCGCCCCGGCCCCCCAGGGTTATGAAGGTCTGTAAATGTTTGTCGGGTTTGAAAATAATCAATACTGTTAGTTATGTCTCATATATTAGGGATTTATAGTCAAAAACTTTGTTTTTACTGGTTTGTTTTATTAAATCCTTTATATTAACTCGTGGTGTCTGCGGCCGCCCGCCCGCCCACCCTTGTCTCCAAAACTTTTGATCGATTTTTAACCCACTTGCTCGTAAGCTAGTGAGCTGAAATTTTGCAGGCAGTTTTGTACCGATAATAAAAAGAATGTATCAAAATTTCAGATCGATCGCATGTACCGTAATTAAATTATTGATTTTTTAGATTATTTTATTTATTCCTATGTATCATGCTATTTTTTGAGATAGAGCATCGCGGTGCGTATTATATTGAACAACCTTTCTGTCGCGCAATAAGGTGCGTATTTTATTGACAACTCTTTTTATAAACATATTCCTGATCGGCGCGCATTATATTAAATATGTTTTAAGACACAACTGCAATTTTGTATTTCCGGATGGTCTGGCGCTGCGTATTATAATGAACATTCTTTTAGTTACGTCTCGTACATAAAGGATTTATAGTGAAAAACTTGATTTTTTACGTTTAAAAAAAAATCCTTTATATTAACTCGTGGTGTCTGCGGCCGCCCGCCCGGCCACCCGCCCTTGCTTGTCGCCAAAACTTTTGATCGATTTTTAACCCACTTCATTGTAAACCAGCGAGCTTAAATTTAGCAGGCAGTTTGGTGGAAATGATAAAAACGAAGTATCAAAATTTCAGATCGATCGCATGTACCGTAGTTTAATTATTGATTTTTTAGATTATTTTTTTTTATTCCTATGTATCATGCTATTTTTTAGATAGAGCGTTGCGGTGCGTATTATATTGAACAACCTTTCTGTCGCGCAATAAGGTGCGTATTTTATTGACAACTCTTTTTATAAACATAATATTCCTGATCGGTGCGCATTATATTAAACATGTTTTACGACACAACTGCAATTTTGTATTTTTGGATGGTCTTGCGCTGCGTATTATAATGAACATTCTTTTAGTTACTTCTCGTACATAAAGGATTAATAGTCAAAAACTTGGTTTTTTACGTTTTTTTAAAAAATCCTTTATATTAACTCGTGGTGTCTGGTTGCTTGATTGCTTGCTTGATTTCTTGTCGCCAAAACTTTGGATTGATTCTTAACCCACTTCCTCGTAAGCTAGCGAGCTGAAATTTAGCAGGCAGATTGGTGGCGATGATAAAAACTATGTATCCAAATTTCAGATCGATCGCATGTACCGTAATTAAATTATTGATTTTATAGATTATTTTATTTATCTCTTTTTTTCTCTTTGTATCATGTTATTTTTTTTAGATAGAGTGTCGTGAGGCGTATTATATTGAACGATCTTTCTGTCGCGCAATAATGTTCGTATTTTACTGACAACACTTTTTATAAACATATTCCTGATCGGTGCGCATTACATTAAACATGTTTTACGACACAACTACAATTTTGTATTGTTGGATGGTCTTGCGATGCGTATTATAATGAACATTCTTTTAGTTACGTCTTGTACATAAAGGATTTATAGTCAAAAACTTGGTTTTTTACGTTTTTCAAAAATTAAATACTTTATATTAACTCGTGGTTTCTGTTTGGTTGATTGTTTGCTTGCTTGTCGCCAAAACTGTGGATCGATTAAAACCCACTTTCTCGTTAGCTAGCGAGCTGAAATTTTGCAGGCTGTTTCGTGCCGATGATAAAAACGAAGTATCAAAATTTCAGATTGATCGCATGTACTGTAATTAAATTATTGAATTTTAAAATTATTTAATTATTTCTATGTATCATGTTATTTTTTGAGTGTCGCGGTGCGTATTATATTGAATAACCTTTCCTGTCGCGCAATAAGGTGCGTATTTTATTGACAACACTTTTTTAAAAAGATATTCCTGATCGGTGCGCATTATATTAAACATGTTTTACGACACAACTGCAATTTTGTATTTTTGGATTGTCTTGCGCTGCGTATTATAATGAACATTCTTTTAGTTATGTCTCTTACATAAAGGATTTAAAGGCAAAAGCTTGTTTTTTTACGGTTTTTTTATATTAAAGTATCGCTTGAACTCCCTTGTACTTCCCCTAATGTTGGCCACATTATCGTAACCTTGGCCACGTACATATTTAAGTGATAAACCATTGAACCTCTCTTCAGTGGTATATTCTTTATCTGACAATTTCACATAACGAATAATTTCAGTTAATTTGTCTTTGTGAGATACACCCGGAGTGCTATCAAATATTATACTATAATATTTAGCTTCTTGAATTTCTTTTATTATTTCACTTTGTACTTTCGCTGATAACAAATTAATAAATTCATTCTGGATTGTTGGTGTGATTTTTATTATGCGATTCAAGGGAATTTTTAAAACCAACATCAAACTGACTCACACATTTTATCAGATTAAAAAAATATACTCCCATCTTGTTCGTGTCCACGAAAAGCTAAGTTGTTTTCAGCACAAAAACAATATACATTTTAATATTATAGTCAATGTATGGCGCAATTTCTAAATTTCGCTTTTCAGATTTTTCAGTGCTGATTGTGCAAAATTTTTAATTAGTCCATCCCTTTCAAGCCCTTTTTCTGATAATTTCCATTATGTAAAGTCGTTTAAGTTAATGTGTTGCCACAATTGTTTGTGACTTTGAATTTGTCGGTTTAGATGTTTCCAGTCCAAATATTAAAATGGTGTAAATGAAAAATATTTAAATATAATTAATTTTTCACTGTTTAGTTATCGAGGATAGAATTTAAATATTTATTTAAATAAAAATTCGAGATTTAGCGGCGCCCTTTTGAACTGGCGCAAGCCGGCACCCTTGGCAACTGCACCAATGCCAAGCCGTTTTTACGCCTCGGCTCAAAAGGGATATCTTCAGACAAGAAGGCAAGCACTTTGGTCATTAAACCATCGGCCAGTTTGACATGTTTTCTAAACTTGGTACTTTAATACAGCTAAACAATTTCTTTTATTTACTTCAAACTCAATACACGTACAATAAATCGTGCTTGCCCGCTTTTGGAGGGGAAATTGGAGGTAGAACATATACGACTTTAATTTATTGTAATTGTAGGGCTGCGGAAATGAACGATTAATTTCTCGATTAAAATCGTTTAAAAAATTTAATTTTTAAATTATTTTTTAACGTACAAAATATTTATAAAGTTTGCCTACCATGGTTCTAACACTTCGCCTACTTATCAAACCGAATGAAAAGCGTGTTAAGCTAATAGCAGTAATGGAGTCTGACTCAGAGACTGAAAATGACGACAGCTCTTCTGATGAATTACTGCGTTACAAAATGGAGACGAAAGTTTCTGAATCCATTAACCCCCTACAATGGTGGAAACTTCATGAACACCGATATCCGATAATGTCATTCGTTGCCAAGACCGTTTTGTGCATACCAGTTACCTCAGTTCCATGTGAATGATTGTTTAGCTTGGCTGGTTATATTGTCAATTAGACCCACTCATCTCTTGACCCATATAATGTCAACACACTTGTCTTTTTGCGTAGTTAGTTAAAAGATGACATATAAAAGAGACATTCCAGTGGCCCAGATGAATTGCCTGCAAGGTTATTAAAAGAACTAAGGAATGAACTGTCCCCAATCCTTGTAGTTCTTTTTTAAGCCTCTCTAAACCAGGGTAAAGTGCCCCAGGATTGGAAATTAGCAAACGTAACTCCACTCTTTAAGAAAGGTGATAAATCAGACCCTGGTAATTACAGACCTGTATCACTTACTAGTATCACCTGTAAATTACTAGAACACATAATATATAGTAAAACAGTTAGCCACCTAGACAAATATAATGCCCTATGCCCACATCAACACGGCTTTAGAAAAAACAGATTATGTGAAACACAATTAATAGGTTTAATAGATGAATTATCAAAAGGCTTAGACAATAATAATCAAATAGACACAATATTACTTGACTTCTCAAAAGCATTTGACAAAGTTCACCACCTTAGTTTACTTAAAAACCTTAACTACTTTGGAATCTCAGGTCCCTTACATCACTGGATCAAAGACTTCCTTTTGGGAAGGGAGCAAACTGTAATAATTAATGGATCTAAATCTGCACCAATAAAGGTTAACTCAGGAGTTCCACAAGGAACTGTGCTAGGTCCCTTATCCTTTTTAATTTATATAAATGATTTACCCAACAACATCTCAACAGGTACAAAAGTTAGGTTATTTGCTGATGATTGTATAATCTATAGAACAATTAAATCAGAACAAGATAGCAAAATTTTACAAAAAGACTTAGATGAATTGATAAAATGGGAAACGAACTGGAGTATGTCTTTCCACCCAGAAAAGTGTCAACTGTTAAGAGTAACAAAGAAAAATAAACAAATAAATTCAAGATATTACATTCATGGAAAAGAACTGACCCAAGCTAAAGATGCAAAATACTTAGGAGTCTTAATAAATGAGAAACTATCATGGAATCCCCATGTCAATGAAGTTATTAAAAAATCAAACAAAACCTTAGGCTTTATAAAAAGAAACTTTAACAAATGTAATAGAGATATAAAACTAAAATGCTACCTCACTTTGGTGAGACCTGTACTAGAATATGCATCTTCTGTATGGGACCCATCCACCAAAGAAAGCATTGATAAACTAGAACAAATTCAAAAAAGAGCTGCCAGATTCATTACTGGAGAATATTCAAAACTGACAAGAATAACACCATTAGTTAAATCATTAAACCTTGAAACACTAGAGGATAGAAGAACCAAGAGCAAAGTAGTAATCATATATAAAGCAATTAATTCTAATTTAGAAATACAACACAAAGATAACTTAATACAACCCTCAGAGAGACATAAGGATAAAAACACCTTTCTTATTCCGTATGCAAGAACAAACACATACAAATTTTCGTTCTTACCGTCCGGAATTCGGGCGTGGAGTGGGTTGCCTGAAGAATCCAGGAAAACCAACACTTTATCAACATTTAAATCTCTAATAAAAATGCAGGACTAAACACAAACCATAGATAAGCGTAGGACGCAATAATCTTCTGTATAGAAGGAGCGTCTGTAAACAGATAAGATAAGGTAAGATAAGATATTTAGATTTTCAACAAGAACGTTTAATAAGTGTTACTTATGACATCACAAATTTTAATTTTTGGCTTTAATCGAAATTAACGATTAATTAATCGTTAAATTTTATTTTTAAAAATGGTTTCACTCAACATTTATTGTCACTGTAGATATGCAAGTGAATCATTAAGTTAATTGACCAACAGTAAGTGCATGGGTGAAAATACAATTCCACTATCTTTACACAGTCAGACAAGAAAGCAAGCTATCTTTTTTTAAACTTGGTATAAAAATGTGGTAATTTTAAGAAGAGAGCAGGAGAAGGAAACATGAAAGGTAATTTAATAGAGGCGTGTAAGGCCATAAAAAAGAAACTAGCAATAGCGGCCTATACCGGTAGTCAACAAAACAAAAGACAGCTAGAGAATTTATTATTGGAAGATGATTTTGGTATTTTAAGCAATGAAAGGTTAATGGCAGTTAGACATAAACAATTTGGTATGGATTATTTAATGAAAGAAACACTATTCTCCTAGACTAGGAAACGAAAAGGAAAAAAAAATTAAACTATAAATAAATTTACCATGCTTGTTAGACCTTACCCTTTCTTTAATTGATTCTGCAATAGAAATTTATTCTAGTGAAATATTCAAGTTGTTACAATTTGGAAAAAAAATATTAGTGACATCTTAAAATATGTATTTAATTTTTGATTACCACTTACTTCTATAAAAATTTAAATAATGAACGACCCCTTCTCATTTGTAAATTTTTTTGAGTGGGTGTGAACAATTGATGCCGTTGTTAATAAGGGTGAATATACCTTGTAGGCCCGTACCGAATTCAAATTTTTGAATTCCGGCTGGAGCAAAATTTTTAAAAATGGCCGGATTCTGGATTTGCTGGAGCCGGAGCCGAAATCCGGTACACCCCTAATTCCTTATAAGATATACTGTTTTAATTGATTGATAAAGGGGTGAAAAGGTAAATCATTTTCCCCACAAATATTGACATAATTTACTTAAAATTTGAACTCGCGCTCCAAAATATATTGAAAAAACCTCAAATATTAGAATAATCTGAATAGTGTTTAAAAGTTGTATTATAAAATACATTAGAACACTGAAACACATTTGAAAATGTTATGACGACCACTGTATTAGATAACTGAATATACAATATTTATATGACATTTTCATCAACAGGAAATTTCGGCTTCTCTTAACAGAATGTTCCGTCAAAGGATTGGACAAGGAGTTTATTATTTTAATTTTTGAGTAAACGGGCTTGTCCCGATTCCCGTCAAAAGATGAACAATAAGAAGATCAAAAAATCTCTCCCAAGCTCTCTGATGTCCACTGTCCCATCGATATTTCGTTCGCCGTTTTATTTCTTTGATGTAACCGTTTGTCATGCACCTTAAGTGCCTTTCGTGAATGTCCATATCTCTATGAATTCCGCCCTCATCAGCAACAATGAGGGCGAACGCATCTAGGTTATTGAGCCGCAGCACGCACTTATCCAAAACGCTGGCCACTTTGAGGGCGTGGTCTTTTAACACAGCACTTTCGGGCATGTCTTTCATTTTTTTATTTCTCAGCTCAGTAAAGACCCGTTTGGTCTCTGGGTAATTTTTAAACATAGTCATTACGGCTTCCGTTCCGATATCGTCCGGAGAAACACTATTCCTTAGGCTCAGCCAGTCATTGTGGACGATAATTTTATCCTTGGCTGTGAGACACATATCTGGCTCAGAACGTTGACAGCAGCAGAACATTGCGTTTGCCAATTTTTTTCTGGCCTGATTTGAGTAAACCTGGCAATCGATAGCCAAATGCTAAAAAGCTGTTAAATAGTTGACCATTGTACATGGCTGGTCACCCACGTTAATACAGTTGTTGAAATGCAATCTTATTAAGTCTAAGTTTGAGATTTTGTGGGACGATACGAGTTTACGTTGCACCTATGTTTTATGTAACATCAGGCAACTTCATCCTGAGCAGCCAACAAATTACACAATTCGAGTATAGCCGTTTGATAGCTTCACTGCTTTTGGGTTACCAATAAATTTGAACATTTATGCAGGATAATTCCATTGACTAATAAATCACGTGATCCAAACTGCAGAAGCAATGTTACTGATATATTTATTTGAAGTTTATTTAAAGCTCCAGAGGAGAACTTCCATAATTTAAAAACAATTCATTCAAGAGTGATGCAACAATGCGTAGCAGGTTTTTCCGGTAACTAACACGCACAAAAATAACATATATATTTCTGACGATTCTTGTTTCAAATAGTTAATCTTCTTGTGGGAATGCATACTTGCTTTCACCTTTTGTTTCTCTGAAATGTTTGTTAACACACGTGTCCCTCTGGCTCGGTAGACCCACGATTCTTTGAAATGACAAGAAAGATTACGTGTAGATTTATGCAATATAATAAAAACACTTTTCTTATTCCGAATGCAAGAACAAACACATACAAATTCTCGTTGTTCCGTCTTAAAATTCAGACGAGGAATGTGTTACCTGAGGAAACCAGGAAAACCAACCCTCTATCAACATTTAAAACTCTAATTTAAAAAATGCCAGACTAGACATAAACCATGGATAAGCGTAGGACGCAATAAAATTTTGTATAGAAGGAGCGTCTGTAACATATAAGATAAGATAAAGTTGTAAACTAAAAAAATAATATTTTAGATTTTTTGGTGTATGCTAATCAAATAAACTTTACGAGCAAATTATTACATAACTTAAATAATAATAATTAAATTAAAAAATATTTTTTTTAAAAGGACACGCTTTTAACATAATCACTACTTTTAGTTATGTCTCATATATAAGGGATTTATAGTCAAAAACTTTGTTTTTACAGCTATTTTTTTAAAACTTATAATAAAAACTCTTTAAAATTCACGTCTGAAGCCCACACATCTTTGTTACCACTATTTTTAAATCCCTTATATTAACTTCACCGGCGTCTCTCTCTCTCTCTCTCTCTCTCTCTCTCTCTCTCTCTCTCTCTCTCTCTCTCTCTCTCTCTCTCTCTCTCTCTCTCTCTCTCTCTCTCTCTCTCTCTCTCTCTGTCTGTCTGTCTTGGGCGGGCGGAAAAACAGAAGTAAAAAATGACCCACTTCCCATGATCCGATCGAACTGAAATTTGGCACACGGACCCGTCTAACCTAACAATGCATCGTATCACAATTTCAGATCGATCGAACGTACCGTTATTAAATTAATGCATTTTTAGTTTATCCTTATATGAGGTATGTAATTTAAATTCACGGTTTGTTATTGTTTTTTTCCCACGTGAAATTTTGAGCTGACGCATTGAGGCGACCCAACGAAGCGACGGGCGCTTTTGTTTACATTTTACGTGTCACTCTGAGCTCGGTCAAGCGAATCGGTGACCAGACTTTTCCCCTCTCCCCCCACCCACCCCTCCCCCCCACTAGGGTTATGATGCAAAGTTGAGTTAAGACAGATTCAGTCTGTAAATGTTTGAAAATAATCAATACTGTTAGTTATGTCTCATACATAAGGGATTTATAGTCAAAAACTTTGTTTTTACGGGTTTGTTTTATTCTATACCACACACCTCATAAGCGCCCGCCCAACGTTTTACACCACGGTGTTGTATTCACGTGGTGAACTCATGGATGTCAACAAAGCAGACGGGTACCGATGCTTATATATAGACTATAGATAAACTAAAAATGCAATAATTTCAATACGGTACATTCGATCGATCTGAAATTTTGATACAAGGCATTGTCATCCAAGATCTATCTGTGGTAAAAATTTTAGATCTCTAGGACCATCAGAAGTGGTATAATTTTACGTTTCAAGTTTTGAAGGAAGGATGGATGGATGGAAGGATGGATGGATGGATGGATGGATACAACATACAAACTTTGTGACTTAAATAAAAGCGTGTAATAAGTAAAATGTAAAAAAATCTTTTTTTTAAAGAGGACACGCTTTTATTTACAAACATTTACAGACTGAAACGCGCTGATCTCCACTGCCCTTGATGTAAACACGGGAATTTGGGCTGGAGTGAAACTAGGTCAACTCTAGCAGACGACTATACATTCTAATAATTATTTTAAAAATCTTTTTTTTTAAAAAGGACACGCTTTTAACATAATCACTAATTTTAGTTATGTCTCATATATAAGGGATTTATAGTCAAAAACTTTGTTTTTTCCAGCAATTTTAATAGTCTTATATTGACTTGCTTTGTAAGTTTAATCGGAACCGTCCCACTATTTGTTTATAATTTTTTCACGTGAAAAGTTCACCCGTTGACGCCAACCGTCACTGTTCACACCCCTTACCGTCCCTGC
Source organism: Ampullaceana balthica (assembly GCA_944989445.1). Classification (NCBI taxonomy): domain Eukaryota; kingdom Metazoa; phylum Mollusca; class Gastropoda; family Lymnaeidae; genus Ampullaceana; species Ampullaceana balthica. Next base: position 1,183,469 of record CALYLW010000120.1, read on the forward strand.
GCCCAGTTTTAAAACCAGGGGAGATAATTGTATTTCAGTCTGTAAATGTCGCGTTTAAACATAATCACTACTTTTAGTTATGTCTCATATATAAGGGATTTATAGTCAAAAGCACTTACTGTAAAATGCGTAGATTAAAAAGTAGAAAATTAGTGCATTTTTAATATAAGACTAGTTTATAAAAATTGTTTTTAATGTTGTTTATTTAAAACTTATAATAAAAACTCTTTAAAATTCATGTATGAAGCCCACACACTTTTTTTAACCACTATTACTTACGTACCAAACACCTCATAAGCGCCCGCCCAACGTTTTATACCACAATGTCTTGTTCACGTGGTGAACTCATGGATGTCAACAAAGCAGACGGGTACCAATGCTTATATATAGACTATAGATAAACTAAAAATGCAATAATTTCAATACGGTACATTCGATCGATCTGAAATTTTGATACAATGCATTGTCATCCAAGATCTATCTGTGGTAAAATTTTAGATCTCTAGGACCATCAGAAGTGGTATAATTTTACGTTTCAAGTTTTGAAGGAAGGATGGATGGATGGATACAACTTACAAACTTTGTGACTTAAATAAAAGCGTGTAATAAGTAAAATGTAAAAAAATCTTTTTTTAAAAAGGACACGCTTTTATTTACAAACATTTACAGACTGAAACGCGCTGATATCCCCTCCCCTTGATGTAAACACGGGAATTTGGGCTGGAGTGAAACCAGTGAGCCGTGGAGGTCAACTCTAGCAGACGACTATACATTCTAAAATAGTGATAAATAGAGATAAACTAAAAATTGATTAATTTAATTACGGTACATTCGATCGATCTGAAATTTTGAAACAATGCATTGTCATCCAAGATCTATCTGTGGTAACATTTTTAGATCTCTAGGACCATCAAAAGTGGTATAATTTTACGTTTCAAGTTTTGAAGGAAGGATGGATCGATGGAAGGATGGATGGATACAACATACAAACAGTGTGACTTAAATAAAAGCGTGTAAAAAAGAAGCAATTACAAGTTACACACACATTCTATACATTATTTGCCCTGGCCTTATTTATCACGAAGCTTGAAGTGCAACAAATCGCAATTGCTTTTTGTTCTTACATGTGCATAAAATATTTTAAGTAGGACTGCAAAATTTAACGATTAATTAATCGATTAATCGTTAATTTTTTATAACGATTAATCGACCCATCAATTACAAATGTGTTGGAAGTCGAAAAGTTTTAAAAAACTCAGACACAGAAAATGACGACAGCTCTTCTGATGAATTATTGCGTTACAAAATGGAGATGAAAGTTCCTGAATCCGGTAACCCTCTACAATGGCGGAAACTTAATGAACACCGATATCCGAAATTGTCATTCCTTGCCAAGATCGTTTTGTGCATACCAGTTAACTCAGTTCCATGTGAATGATTGTTCAGCTCGGCTGGTTATATTGTCAATTATAGACCCACTCATCACTTGAACTAAATAATGTCAACACACTTGTCTTTTTGCGTAGTTGGTTAAAAGATGACATATAAATTGAGGTAAAAAATATATTTGAAAAAACCACGTTTTTAGAAGTGGACTAAAAAGAAGAAGATAATTTGTGACTTATAAGTTCAAGCAATCTATATATATAATTCTCTTCGTGGTCGGACCCTGTGAGGCAACAAGAAACTGCATGTGCAACAGATACTAATTTTAGAAAGCAGCGCACCAAATTACTGCACCAATGCATCAAAAGGTGTGCAAATTAAATATGCGCTGTAAAAAAAAATTATATGACGTCATTGTTTTCGCTGATATTTTAATTTTGGAAAAGGGAACCGCTTTTATAAAATACTTTGTGTGCATTTCAGAAAGTTTAATATTTCGTATTGATCAAACAAGGACAAGTTAGTTGGGCTTTTGAAAAAGGTCGGCGCCGTAGGCGCCCTAAAAAGTGCATTAAAGGGGTAAAAGAACTCTCCATGAGCAAGTCTGCGGCGTATGCTACGCCGCGGGGCGTCTAGTTTTATTTAATGTGACTTAAAACGTTGGACGGGTGCTTGGTATAAAAATTAAAGATTTATAATTTAGAAGGCAAAAGAGATTACGGTACATTCGATCGATCTGAAATTTTGATATAATGCATTGTCATCCAAGATCTATCTGTGGTAAAATGTTGAGAACTCTAGGACCATCATAAGTGGTGTAATTTTACGTTGGAAAAGTTGAAATTTTGCGGACAGGAACGAAAGCAAGTTAATAATAAATACGTGGTAATAATAATAAAGGAGACAGTGTTATTTCGATTTTCATCATGTACATTTAATAAATATTACTTATGACACCATACATTTTAATTTTTAGCTTTAATTGAAATTAACCATTAATTAATCGTTAATTTTTCAAAAGGTAACTATTTAATTGAAATTAATCGTATTAACAGCCCTAATTTTACGAAAGTATACAACCGGATTTTCCCTATTGTTACTGCACAATGTTTGCGGGGCGTGGACGATGAATGTTACAAAATAACATTGCAACATATCGCTTATGGTAAGAGGAGATATCTTTTAATTTTTTAATAATTTCAATGTTTACTGTGAATTACACCAGACTTCAATTTAGATACGATTGTATAATAAACTTTACTCATAATGTATTAAATTTTAACTTGGAAATACAACACAATAATTTCAATAATTATAATCAAATACAGCACTTGGACTTGGGCATAGAAATAAAACACGTTTCTTGTTCCATTTGCACTTGCAAACACATAGAAATTCTTCTTTCCCGTCTGGAAGTCGGGCGTTGAATTATTAGCCTGAACAAACCAGGAAAACCATCACACTATCACAACATTAACAACTCTTTAAAAATTTTAACACTTGACATAAACCACGGATACGCGTAGGATGCAATATTCCTCTGCATAGTATGAGGGTATTTAATATATGAGTTAAGATAATATTTTATTCTGTTCCCTTATGGGCCATAGTCACACATTGCGTGTTTTCTTTTCCTAGCTCAGGTGTAAACCAACCCGGCTTCTCCTTCTAAATGTCTTATCGAGTTGATCTTTCAAAAGACACACGCACTGTAAATTTAAATGTAAAATAAGAAAGAAAAAAAAAGAAATGGTAACTTTTTAAAAAGTATTACTTTTAAAAATAAATTCAAACTTCATCTTTTCAGTTGAAATAGTACAGCCACAAAATAAGCTCCAACAATATTTTCGTCACTTTTTGAAAAGATGCTCAGTTGTTGTAAGAAGAAGGCTCACCCGCTCCCGAAAGAAAAACTAACACAAAAACAGAAAAACACGATCAAGGAAGTATGGGACGATCTAACGGAGAAAATGGAAGAAGTTGGATTGGAGACTTTTCTCTTGTTTTTCAACACTCACCCTGAGGCCCAGGACTCTTTCCTGGTTTTTAAAGACATTAAGGAGCATGGTTTGAAAGTGACCAGTTTCGTGGACAGGTGTGTGAATAGGCTTGACGAGCCAGAAGCTATTGAGAAAATAACATCTCAACTAGGCAGACGCCACGAACCGTCGCTGTTGCTTAAATATCAAACTGCTCTAAGAGACAGTTACATTGATGCTATTAAAGGGAGAACCACGATAGACTGGAACAATGAATACCAAGAAGCCTGGACCATTTTTTTCAATATTATTCAAAAGGAGATGGTCGAAGCGGCCTGCAAAAGCGTTAACGAGTATTAAGGGATGACGAGTCCTTAAGACATCGTTTCGGAAAAAAATCATGTTGCGAGTTAAGAAAATATCTAAAGTAATCGGAGTTTTGAAAGTAATCGACATCACCATGGGCTACATCCATGTTCAAAGAATCACGTGAGTCAGTGTTTGAAATTAGCGATTACGTTGAAGAAAAATGTTAACTCACACACACATGCACGCACGCGCACGCATGTATGCACACATACACTGATGTTTAATTTTACCATGAACAACCAAAATTGTATGTGGAAGTGTTTGGGGTTGGTATGTGGACATATTTGGGGTTTGGTATGTCAACTTTTTGAGAGTTTGGTATTTAAACTTTTTGAGGGTTTGGAATGTCAACTTTTTGGGGGTTTGGTATGTCAACTTTTTGGGGTTTGGTATGTCAACTTTTTGGGGGGCTAGAATGTCAAAATTTAGGGGTTATTATGTCAACATTCATGGGCTAGTATGTCAACATTTTAGGAGTTAGAATGTTGACATATTTGTGGGTTGATATTCAAGTTTCCAAACAAGAAAATGAAGCTTTGAGTGGGTTCACAAATCGATATTTTAACTGATAAACAGGTACAAGTTACCTCCATTGCTAGCACAAAGTCACTTACCCAAGTAATTATATCATAATTATTTCTTTTCTTTTCAGATGTGACAGTAAAAGTCATTTATTTCACTTACTGTACAGATATTTTTAACACGTGCGCTGCGTGATCTCATGTTCCCGTGTTGCTGTAATCTTAACATTTGCCGAACTTGTATTGTTGGAGGAATTGGTCTTCGTAAACAGATGGAGAATTGGCTCATTCTTAAGTTATTTAACTAAAGACATTTTATTTTCTACTTACTTATCGTACGACTACGTTTGGTGGACATCACGTCACTTTTAAAGGAACGAATTCAGTAAGCGATCACAAGAAAGGCGTAAACTATGGAAGGGTTGTATGGAAAGACGCGTTTATAGTTTGACGGTGAGAGTGAATATTTTTAAATGGAATCCACATTAGTTTGCACTGGTTTTTTTAATCCGTTGGTAGAGATTAGTGTTAGTGTACGGGAATGTGAAGAGCTGAATCTGTTAAGATTTTTTTTTAAAATGCGGTTTTTATAGGATCCTTACTTCAAATAAAATATAATGATAAATTATACATAATATGTTGGTTTATTTATTGTACTTTGTTGTACTTGAACTTGAGGCTTGAGGAATATGTTTGATTGTGCTGAGCGCAGTGTTGTTTTAAAGTCAGGGCCGGATTTCTGCCTAGGCCTAAAAGGCCCTGGCCTAGGGCCCAGCCAGCCTAGGGGCCCCGGGGTGGAATCTTTACATATGCTTATAAAAGATTTACTTTAACCAAGAGAAAAAATATTTAATTAAGAAAACTTGAAGAAAACCGAAATGATCTTAAACAAAATTTACGAATAAACAACAAATTAAAGCATAAAAACATTATTTCAAATAATTAAACAAAGTTCTATTGTTAAATGACTATCTCTTTGCGCATTGTGGCTGTTGTGGGGTCACTTTCTGCACGCGGATTGCCGTTTAGAGGTTCCCATGAGATATTTTGATTTTTAAAAGAGCAGTTATGACCCTAGAACTTTTGACGGAGTTCGATCCATTTCTGGACTTACACATAAAACGCCACGGTAACAAAGGAAGTGGCACAACATCATATCTTTCGTAAAAATTTGCGATGAAATGATAAATATGGCAGAAAATGTAATAAATACAATCGTGACTGAGATAAAAACATACCAAATAGTACTCTATCTCTGTGTATTCTACTCCGGAAATTTCTCATGTAGATCAATTTTCTTTTATTTAATAAATTATTGTGATATGTCTCTGAAGACGGATGTAATATCAAACAATTTTTGAGATTCATTCCAGTATTCATTCATAGTAAAATACATTGCATTATTCCGATGTTTATTAAAGTCATTAATGTCAATTAAAATTATATGTTCTGTTCTAGCGCATTATTTTGTTAATTTTCCAAAATAGCTTCGAGCTGGTTGGGGGGTCCAAAAGTCAAAAGTGCCTTGGGGCCCTGGGTATCTTAAGTTCGGGCCTGTTTAAAGTTATAGGTTGTGACCGTATGTGTTAAAAGTTTTTGTTTATCTCCTAAAAGGTCAATTTGTTGGTCTAGTTCTCAGACTGAGAATAATGTTTTAAAGAAATATTTTTTAAAAATTTGAGAAATTTTTTTTCTTCTGTCAGCCGAAAGAAACTAATAGCATTTAATAAACGTTCAGTATATACCAGAATAATTCCTCTTTACAAATAATTGCGAAAATATACAATTGATTATGACTACAAATAACTACAACTACAACTACAATTCAATATGTTTAACTGTAAGTTTGACAAATACTACAAATTAAAACCACGGAACTTGTCACGTGGTCTCCTAGGCGTCTACCACTGTCACGGGGACGTCTCTCATCCAGGTATATTGCAGGCCCCTTGTCCAGTAACACATCGAAGTTACTTCAGCAGTGATTGTCCAGGTGCCGCCGTCGACGGCTTGTTACAATCAAGCCAACACAGGTACTATGTGACCCATATCAGCTCACTAAACATTACCTTGACTGGTACTGTGTGACTCATATCAGTTCACTAAACATTACCTTGACTGGTACTGTGTGACCCATATCAGTTCACTAAACATTACCTTGACTGGTACTGTGCGACCCATATCAGTTCACTAAATATTACCTTGACCGGTACTGTGTGACCCATATCAATTCACTAAACATTACCTTGACTGGTACTGTGGGACCCATATCAGCTCACTAAATATTACCTTGACTGGTACTGTGTGACCAATATCAGTTCACTAAACATTACCTTGACTGGTACTGTGTGACCCATATCAGCTCACTAAATATTACCTTGACTGGTACTGTGTGACCCATATCAGTTAACTAAACATTACCTTGACTGGTACTGTGTGAACCATATCAGCTCACTAAACATTACTTTGACTGGTACTGTGTGACCCATATCAGCTCACTAAACATTACCTTGACTGGTACTGTGTGATCCATATCAGCTCACTAAACATTACCTTGACTGGTACTGTGTGACCCATATCAGCTCACTAAACATTACCTGGACTGGTACTGTGTGACCCATATCAGCTCACTAAACATTACCTTGACTGGTTCTGTGTGACCCATATCAGCTCATTAAACATTACCTTGACTGGTACTGTGTGACCCATATCAGCTCACTAAACATTACCTTGACTGGTACTGTGTGACCCATATCAGTTGATTAAACATTACCTTGACTGGTACTGTGTGACCCATATCAGCTCACTAAACATTACCTTGACTGGTACTGTGTGACCCATATCAGCTCATTAAACATTACCTTGACTGGTACTTTGTGACCCATATCAGCTCACTAAACATTACCTTGACTGGTACTGTGTGATCCATATCAGCTCAATAAACATTACCTTGACTGGTACTGTTTGACCCATATCAGCTCATTAAACATTACCTTGACTGGTACTGTGTGACCCATATCAGCTCATTTAACATTACCTTGACTGGTACTGTGTGATCCTTATCAGCTCACTAAACATTACCTTGACTGGTACTGTGTGACCCATATCAGTTCACTAAACATTACCTGGGATCACTGACTTAATGAACTCTGATACTGGCTTTACGTTATTTTCCTGCATTTACTTTAATGCATTTACTGGCTGGAATAATAATGTTTGTTTTAAGAATAAAAATACTAATTATGACTCTTCCATTTCATACATTAAATTAATTCAGCAACTATTAGTATTAGTTCAATCTTTGATGATAAAAGACATTCAAATATAATTATCAAATTACAATCAAATAACACAATAAAATTGACAAACCGTCATGGTCGGTTTGTAGTTATAACTATAAAACGACCTTGACCTAGTCAAATTAGGGCAAACCAAATCCAATCTCTAACATAACCAGCCATGTTACGCGTCCAAATTGTGAATTTATATGGTGACCTTTGGGCGCTAGAGAGGACGCTACGGGGAGACGCTTATTTGCTGGGGATTGGTCCACTATAGGTCAAGGTACCTGTCATAATTCTAGGACAGAGGGGAGACAATTGGTGTGTCAGCGGATATCAACAGATCTCTCTCCCTTGCACACTAACTCAAATTGTCTGGGGCACGTTCATTGTCCATTCCTCGATTAGGGCTAATTTAATTTAATTTCTCCATAAACGTTTCGCACACGATAGGAGCCTAGGGTTCATTTTTTTCTCCAACTCCAAGTGGGCACAAAATTAAATATCTACTTTTGAAATGTTCATCTCGCCAAAGTAAATAAAATGTTCATGACAGTTTCAAAATATCTAGGGACAACCGTTCTTTAATAGTACAGTCAAATACAGCTTTTGAGATAAAGATTGATGGCTCATAAAAAGTTAATTTAATTTCACAGGTTAGATATCTTTCGGATACAATTTCTCAGTATCAGAGAAAAAGTTTTTTAAAGAATATATTACTTTTTAATTTAAGAGCAAGGATTATTCTTTACATTCTTACCTCTTCAAGAAAAAAAAACAAATGACTAATAATCTTAAAAATATGCTAATTATGTGGGTTTTTTTAATGTATACGTTTAAAGATAGAATATTGAACACCCCAACTTAAAATTAAAAGATAATTTTAAATGTTTCTAAAGAGCTCCACATTAAGTGTCTGTAATAAGTGTTTCTAAAGAGTTCCACATTAAGTGTCTGTAATAAATGTTTCTAAAGAGCTCCACATTAAGTGTCTGTAATAAATGTTTGTAAAGAGCTCCACATTAAGTGTCTGTAATATATGTTTCTAAAGAGCTCCACATTAAGTGTCTGTAATAAATGTTTCTAAAGAGTTCCACATTAAGTGTCTGTAATAAATGTTTGTAAAGAGTTCCACATTAAGTGTCTGTAATAAATGTTTGTAAAAAGTTCCACATTAAGTGTCTGTAATAAATGTTTGTAAAGAGCTCCACATTATTTTCTGTAATAAATGTTTGTAAAGAGCTCCACATTAAGTGTCTGTAATAAATGTTTGTAAAGAGCTCCACATTAAGTGTCTGTAATAAATGTTTCTAAAGAGCTCCACATTAAGTGTCTGTAATAAATGTTTGTAAAGAGCTCCACATTAAGTGTCTGTAATAAATGTTTGTAAAGAGCTCCACATTAAGTGTCTGTAATAAATGTTTCTAAAGAGTTCCACATTAAGTGTCTGTAATAAATGTTTGTAAAGAGCTCCACATTAAGTGTCTGTAATAAATGTTTGTAAAGAGCTCCACATTAAATGTCTGTAATAAATGTTTCTAAAGAGCTCCACATTAAGTGTCTGTAATAAATGTTTGTAAAGAGTTCCACATTAAGTGTCTGTAATAAATGTTTCTAAAGAGTTCCACATTAAGTGTCTGTAATAAATGTTTGTAAAGAGCTCTACATTAAGTGTCTGTAATAAATGTTTGTAAAGAGCTCCACATTAAGTGTCTGTAATAAATGTTTCTAAAGAGCTCCACATTAAGTGTCTGTAATAAATGTTTGTAAAGAGCTCCACATTAAGTGTCTGTAATAAATGTTTGTAAAGAGCTCCACATTAAGTGTCTGTAATAAATGTTTCTAAAGAGTTCCACATTAAGTGTCTGTAATATATGTTTCTAAAGAGTTCCACATTAAGTGTCTGTAATAAATGTTTCTAAAGAGTTCCACATTAAGTGTCTGTAATAAATGTTTCTAAAGAGCTCCACATTAAGTGTCTGTAATAAATGTTTCTAAAGAGCTCCACATTAAGTATCTGTAATAAATGTTTTTAAAGAGTTCCACATTAAGTGTCTGTAATAAATGTTTGTAAAGAGCTCCACATTAAGTGTCTGTAATAAATGTTTATAAAGAGCTCCACATTAAGTGTCTGTAATAAATGTTTCTAAAGAGCTCCACATTAAGTGTCTGTAATAAATGTTTGTAAAGAGCTCCACATTAAGTGTCTGTAATAAATGTTTGTAAAGAGTTCCACATTAAGTGTCTGTAATAAATGTTTGTAAAGAGCTCCACATTAAGTGTCTGTAATAAATGTTTGTAAAGAGCTCCACATTAAGTGTCTGTAATAAATGTTTCTAAAGAGCTCCACATTAAGTGTCTGTAATAAATGTTTGTAAAGAGTTCCACATTAAGTGTCTGTAATAAATGTTTGTAAAGAGCTCCACATTAAGTGTCTGTAATAAATGTTTGTAAAGAGCTCCACATTAAGTGTCTGTAATAAATGTTTGTAAAAAGCTCCACATTAAGTGTCTGTAATAAATGTTTGTAAAGAGTTCCACATTAAGTGTCTGTAATAAGTGTTTCTAAAGAGTTCCACATTAAGTGTCTGTAATAAATGTTTGTAAAGAGCTCCACATTAAGTGTCTGTAATAAGTGTTTCTAAAGAGCTCCACATTTAGTGTCTGTAATAAATGTTTGTAAAGAGTTCCACATTAAGTGTCTGTAATAATTGTTTCTAAAAAGCTCCACATTAAGTGTCTGTAATAAATGTTTGTAAAGAGCTCCACATTAAGTGTCTGTAATAAATGTTTGTAAAGAGCTCCACATTAAGTGTCTGTAATAAATGTTTCTAAAGAGCTCCACATTAAGTGTCTGTAATAAATGTTTGTAAAGAGTTCCACATTAAGTGTCTGTAATAAATGTTTCTAAAGAGTTCCACATTAAGTGTCTGTAATAAATGTTTGTAAAGAGCTCCACATTAAGTGTCTGTAATAAATGTTTGTAAAGAGCTCCACATTAAGTGTCTGTAATAAATGTTTCTAAAGAGCTCCACATTAAGTGTCTGTAATAAATGTTTGTAAAGAGCTCCACATTAAGTGTCTGTAATAAATGTTTCTAAAGAGCTCCACATTAAGTGTCTGTAATAAATGTTTGTAAAGAGCTCCACATTAAGTGTCTGTAATATATGTTTCTAAAGAGTTCCACATTAAGTGTCTGTAATAAATGTTTCTAAAGAGTTCCACATTAAGTGTCTGTAATAAATGTTTCTAAAGAGCTCCACATTAAGTGTCTGTAATAAATGTTTCTAAAGAGCTCCACATTAAGTATCTGTAATAAATGTTTTTAAAGAGTTCCACATTAAGTGTCTGTAATAAATGTTTGTAAAGAGCTCCACATTAAGTGTCTGTAATAAATGTTTATAAAGAGCTCCACATTAAGTGTCTGTAATAAATGTTTCTAAAGAGCTCCACATTAAGTGTCTGTAATAAATGTTTGTAAAGAGCTCCACATTAAGTGTCTGTAATAAATGTTTGTAAAGAGTTCCACATTAAGTGTCTGTAATAAATGTTTGTAAAGAGCTCCACATTAAGTGTCTGTAATAAATGTTTGTAAAGAGCTCCACATTAAGTGTCTGTAATAAATGTTTCTAAAGAGCTCCACATTAAGTGTCTGTAATAAATGTTTCTAAAGAGTTCCACATTAAGTGTCTGTAATAAATGTTTGTAAAGAGCTCCACATTAAGTGTCTGTAATAAATGTTTGTAAAGAGCTCCACATTAAGTGTCTGTAATAAATGTTTGTAAAAAGCTCCACATTAAGTGTCTGTAATAAATGTTTGTAAAGAGTTCCACATTAAGTGTCTGTAATAAATGTTTGTAAAGAGCTCCACATTAAGTGTCTGTAATAAATGTTTGTAAAGAGCTCCACATTAAGTGTCTGTAATAAATGTTTCTAAAGAGCTCCACATTAAGTGTCTGTAATAAATGTTTCTAAAGAGTTCCACATTAAGTGTCTGTAATAAATGTTTCTAAAGAGCTCCACATTAAGTGTCTGTAATAAGTGTTTCTAAAGAGCTCCACGTTAAGTGTCTGTAATAAATGTTTGTAAAGAGCTCCACATTAAGTGTCTGTAATAAATATTTGTAAAGAGCTCCACATTAAGTGTCTGTAATAAATGTTTGTAAAGAGCTCCACATTAAGTGTCTGTAATATATGTTTCTAAAGAGCTCCACATTAAGTGTCTGTAATAAATGTTTGTAAAGAGCTCCACATTAAGTGTCTGTAATAAATGTTTCTAAAGAGCTCCACATTAAGTGTCTGTAATAAATGTTTCTAAAGAGCTCCACATTAAGTGTCTGTAATAAATGTTTCTAAAGAGCTCCACATTAAGTGTCTGTAATAAATGTTTGTAAAGAGTTCCACATTAAGTGTCTGAAATAAATGTTTCTAAAGAGCTCCACATTAAGTGTCTGTAATAAATGTTTCTAAAGAGCTCCACATTAAGTGTCTGTAATAAATGTTTGTAAAGAATTCCACATTAAGTGTCTGTAATAAATGTTTCTAAAGAGCTCCACATTAAGTGTCTGTAATAAATGTTTGTAAAGAGCTCCACATTAAGTGTCTGTAATAAGTGTTTCTAAAGAGCTCCACATTAAGTGTCTGTAATAAATGTTTGTAAAGAGCTCCACATTAAGTGTCTGTAATAAATGTTTCTAAAGAGCTCCACATTAAGTGTCTGTAATAAATGTTTCTAAAGAGCTCCACATTAAGTGTCTGTAATAAATGTTTCTAAAGAGTTCCACATTAAGTGTCTGTAATAAAAGTTTCTAAAGAGCTCCACATTAAGTGTCTGTAATAAATGTTTCTAAAGAGCTCCACATTAAGTGTCTGTAATAAATGTTTCTAAAGAGCTCCACATTAAGTGTCTGTAATAAATGTTTGTAAAGAGTTCCACATTAAGTGTCTGTAATAAATGTTTGTAAAGAGTTCCACATTAAGTGTCTGTAATAAATGTTTGTAAAGAGCTCCACATTAAGTGTCTGTAATAAATGTTTGTAAAGAGCTCCACATTAAGTGTCTGTAATAAATGTTTGTAAAGAGCTCCACATTAAGTGTCTGTAATAAATGTTTCTAAAGAGCTCCACATTAAGTGTCTGTAATAAATGTTTGTAAAGAGCTCCACATTAAGTGTCTGTAATAAATTTTTGTAAAGAGCTCCACATTAAGTGTCTGTAAAAAATGTTTCTAAAGAGTTCCACATTAAGTGTCTGTAATAAATGTTTGTAAAGAGCTCCACATTAAGTGTCTGTAATAAATGTTTGTAAAGAGCTCCACATTAAGTGTCTGTAATAAATGTTTCTAAAGAGCTCCACATTAAGTGTCTGTAATAAATGTTTGTAAAGAGTTCCACATTAAGTGTCTGTAATAAATGTTTCTAAAGAGTTCCACATTAAGTGTCTGTAATAAATGTTTGTAAAGAGCTCCACATTAAGTGTCTGTAATAAATGTTTGTAAAGAGCTCCACATTAAGTGTCTGTAATAAATGTTTCTAAAGAGCTCCACATTAAGTGTCTGAAATAAATGTTTCTAAAGAGCTCCACATTAAGTGTCTGTAATAAATGTTTCTAAAGAGCTCCACATTAAGTGTCTGTAATAAATGTTTCTAAAGAGCGCCACATTAAGTGTCTGTAATATATGTTTCTAAAGAGTTCCACATTAAGTGTCTGTAATAAATGTTTCTAAAGAGTTCCACATTAAGTGTCTGTAATAAATGTTTCTAAAGAGCTCCACATTAAGTGTCTGTAATAAATGTTTCTAAAGAGCTCCACATTAAGTGTCTGTAATAAATGTTTTTAAAGAGTTCCACATTAAGTGTCTGTAATAAATGTTTGTAAAGAGCTCCACATTAAGTGTCTGTAATAAATGTTTATAAAGAGCTCCACATTAAGAGTCTGTAATAAATGTTTCTAAAGAGCTCCACATTAAGTGTCTGTAATAAATGTTTAAAAAGAGCTCCACATTAAGTGTCTGTAATAAATGTTTCTAAAGAGCTCCACATTAAGTGTCTGTAATAAATGTTTGTAAAGAGCTCCACATTAAGTGTCTGTAATAAATGTTTGTAAAGAGCTCCACATTAAGTGTCTGTAATAAATGTTTGTAAAGAGCTCCACATTAAGTGTCTGTAATAAATGTTTGTAAACAGCTCCACATTAAGTGTCTGTAATAAATGTTTCTAAAGAGCTCCACATTAAGTGTCTGTAATAAATGTTTCTAAAGAGTTCCACATTAAGTGTCTGTAATAAAAGTTTCTAAAGAGCTCCACATTAAGTGTCTGTAATAAATGTTTCTAAAGAGCTCCACATTAAGTGTCTGTAATAAATGTTTCTAAAGAGTTCCACATTAAGTGTCTGTAATAAATGTTTGTAAAGAGTTCCACATTAAGTGTCTGTAATAAATGTTTGTAAAGAGTTCCACATTAAGTGTCTGTAATAAATGTTTGTAAAGAGCTCCACATTAAGTGTCTGTAATAAATGTTTGTAAAGAGCTCCACATTAAGTGTCTGTAATAAATGTTTGTAAAGAGCTCCACATTAAGTGTCTGTAATAAATGTTTCTAAAGAGCTCCACATTAAGTGTCTGTAATAAATGTTTCTAAAGAGCTCCACATTAAGTGTCTGTAATAAATGTTTGTAAAGAGCTCCACATTAAGTGTCTGTAAAAAATGTTTCTAAAGAGTTCCACATTAAGTGTCTGTAATAAATGTTTGTAAAGAGCTCCACATTAAGTGTCTGTAATAAATGTTTGTAAAGAGCTCCACATTAAGTGTCTGTAATAAATGTTTCTAAAGAGCTCCACATTAAGTGTCTGTAATAAATGTTTGTAAAGAGTTCCACATTAAGTGTCTGTAATAAATGTTTCTAAAGAGTTCCACATTAAGTGTCTGTAATAAATGTTTGTAAAGAGCTCCACATTAAGTGTCTGTAATAAATGTTTGTAAAGAGCTCCACATTAAGTGTCTGTAATAAATGTTTGTAAAGAGCTCCACATTAAGTGTCTGTAATAAATGTTTCTAAAGAGCTCCACATTAAGTGTCTGTAATAAATGTTTCTAAAGAGCTCCACATTAAGTGTCTGTAATATATGTTTCTAAAGAGTTCCACATTAAGTGTCTGTAATAAATGTTTCTAAAGAGTTCCACATTAAGTGTCTGTAATAAATGTTTCTAAAGAGCTCCACATTAAGTGTCTGTAATAAATGTTTCTAAAGAGCTCCACATTAAGTGTCTGTAATAAATGTTTCTAAAGAGCTCCACATTAAGTGTCTGTAATAAATGTTTCTAAAGAGCTCCACATTAAGTGTCTGTAATAAATGTTTCTAAAGAGCTCCACATTAAGTGTCTGTAATAAATGTTTGTAAAGAGTTCCACATTAAGTGTCTGTAATAAATGTTTGTAAAGAGTTCCACATTAAGTGTCTGTAATAAATGTTTGTAAAGAGCTCCACATTAAGTGTCTGTAATAAATGTTTGTAAAGAGCTCCACATTAAGTGTCTGTAATAAATGTTTGTAAAGAGCTCCACATTAAGTGTCTGTAATAAATGTTTCTAAAGAGCTCCACATTAAGTGTCTGTAATAAATGTTTGTAAAGAGCTCCACATTAAGTGTCTGTAATAAATGTTTGTAAAGAGCTCCACATTAAGTGTCTGTAAAAAATGTTTCTAAAGAGTTCCACATTAAGTGTCTGTAATAAATGTTTGTAAAGAGCTCCACATTAAGTGTCTGTAATAAATGTTTGTAAAGAGCTCCACATTAAGTGTCTGTAATAAATGTTTCTAAAGAGCTCCACATTAAGTGTCTGTAATAAATGTTTGTAAAGAGTTCCACATTAAGTGTCTGTAATAAATGTTTCTAAAGAGTTCCACATTAAGTGTCTGTAATAAATGTTTGTAAAGAGCTCCACATTAAGTGTCTGTAATAAATGTTTGTAAAGAGCTCCACATTAAGTGTCTGTAATAAATGTTTCTAAAGAGCTCCACATTAAGTGTCTGTAATAAATGTTTGTAAAGAGCTCCACATTAAGTGTCTGTAATAAATGTTTCTAAAGAGCTCCACATTAAGTGTCTGTAATAAATGTTTCTAAAGAGCTCCACATTAAGTGTCTGTAATAAATGTTTCTAAAGAGCGCCACATTAAGTGTCTGTAATAAATGTTTCTAAAGAGTTCCACATTAAGTGTCTGTAATAAATGTTTCTAAAGAGTTCCACATTAAGTGTCTGTAATAAATGTTTCTAAAGAGCTCCACATTAAGTGTCTGTAATAAATGTTTCTAAAGAGCTCAACATTAAGTGTCTGTAATAAATGTTTTTAAAGAGTTCCACATTAAGTGTCTGTAATAAATGTTTGTAAAGAGCTCCACATTAAGTGTCTGTAATAAATGTTTATAAAGAGCTCCACATTAAGAGTCTGTAATAAATGTTTCTAAAGAGCTCCACATTAAGTGTCTGTAATAAATGTTTCTAAAGAGCTCCACATTAAGTGTCTGTAATAAATGTTTGTAAAGAGCTCCACATTAAGTGTCTGTAATAAATGTTTGTAAAGAGCTCCACATTAAGTGTCTGTAATAAATGTTTGTAAAGAGTTCCACATTAAGTGTCTGTAATAAATGTTTGTAAAGAGCTCCACATTAAGTGTCTGTAATAAATGTTTGTAAAGAGCTCCACATTAAGTGTCTGTAATAAATGTTTGTAAAGAGCTCCACATTAAGTGTCTGTAATAAATGTTTCTAAAGAGCTCCACATTAAGTGTCTGTAATAAATGTTTGTAAAGAGCTCCACATTAAGTGTCTGTAATAAATGTTTGTAAAGAGCTCCACATTAAGTGTCTGTAAAAAATGTTTCTAAAAGGTTCCACATTAAGTGTCTGTAATAAATGTTTGTAAAGAGCTCCACATTAAGTGTCTGTAATAAATGTTTGTAAAGAGCTCCACATTAAGTGTCTGTAATAAATGTTTCTAAAGAGCTCCACATTAAGTGTCTGTAATAAATGTTTGTAAAGAGTTCCACATTAAGTGTCTGTAATAAATGTTTCTAAAGAGTTCCACATTAAGTGTCTGTAATAAATGTTTGTAAAGAGCTCCACATTAAGTGTCTGTAATAAATGTTTGTAAAGAGCTCCACATTAAGTGTCTGTAATAAATGTTTCTAAAGAGCTCCACATTAAGTGTCTGTAATAAATGTTTGTAAAGAGTTCCACATTAAGTGTCTGTAATAAATGTTTCTAAAGAGTTCCACATTAAGTGTCTGTAATAAATGTTTGTAAAGAGCTCCACATTAAGTGTCTGTAATAAATGTTTGTAAAGAGCTCCACATTAAGTGTCTGTAATAAATGTTTCTAAAGAGCTCCACATTAAGTGTCTGTAATAAATGTTTGTAAAGAGCTCCACATTAAGTGTCTGTAATAAATGTTTCTAAAGAGCTCCACATTAAGTGTCTGTAATAAATGTTTCTAAAGAGCGCCACATTAAGTGTCTGTAATATATGTTTCTAAAGAGTTCCACATTAAGTGTCTGTAATAAATGTTTCTAAAGAGTTCCACATTAAGTGTCTGTAATAAATGTTTCTAAAGAGCTCCACATTAAGTGTCTGTAATAAATGTTTCTAAAGAGCTCCACATTAAGTGTCTGTAATAAATGTTTTTAAAGAGTTCCACATTAAGTGTCTGTAATAAATGTTTGTAAAGAGCTCCACATTAAGTGTCTGTAATAAATGTTTATAAAGAGCTCCACATTAAGAGTCTGTAATAAATGTTAATAAAGAGCTCCACATTAAGTGTCTGTAATAAATGTTTTTAAAGAGTTCCACATTAAGTGTCTGTAATAAATGTTTGTAAAGAGCTCCACATTAAGTGTCTGTAATAAATGTTTGTAAAGAGCTCCACATTAAGTGTCTGTAATAAATGTTTCTAAAGAGTTCCACATTAAGTGTCTGTAATAAATGTTTGTAAAGAGCTCCACATTAAGTGTCTGTAATAAATGTTTGTAAAGAGCTCCACATTAAGTGTCTGTAATAAATGTTTCTAAAGAGCTCCACATTAAGTGTCTGTAATAAATGTTTCTAAAGAGCTCCACATTAAGTGTCTGTAATAAATGTTTCTAAAGAGCTCCACATTAAGTGTCTGTAATAAATGTTTCTAAAGAGTTCCACATTTAGTGTCTGTAATAAATGTTTGTAAAGAGCTCCACATTAAGTGTCTGTAATAAATGTTTGTAAAGAGCTCCACATTTAGGGTCTGTAATAAATGTTTCTAAAGAGCTCCACATTAAGTGTCTGTAATAAATGTTTCTAAAGAGCTCCACATTAAGTGTCTGTAATAAATGTTTCTAAAGAGCTCCACATTAAGTGTCTGTAATAAATGTTTCTAAAGAGCTCCACATTAAGTGTCTGTAATAAATGTTTCTAAAGAGCTCCACATTAAGTGTCTGTAATAATTGTTTCTAAAAAGCTCCACATTAAGTGTCTGTAATAAATGTTTGTAAAGAGCTCCACATTAAGTGTCTGTAATAAATGTTTGTAAAGAGCTCCACATTAAGTGTCTGTAATAAATGTTTCTAAAGAGCTCCACATTAAGTGTCTGTAATAAATGTTTGTAAAGAGTTCCACATTAAGTGTCTGTAATAAATGTTTCTAAAGAGTTCCACATTAAGTGTCTGTAATAAATGTTTGTAAAGAGCTCCACATTAAGTGTCTGTAATAAATGTTTGTAAAGAGCTCCACATTAAGTGTCTGTAATAAATGTTTCTAAAGAGCTCCACATTAAGTGTCTGTAATAAATGTTTGTAAAGAGCTCCACATTAAGTGTCTGTAATAAATGTTTCTAAAGAGCTCCACATTAAGTGTCTGTAATAAATGTTTGTAAAGAGCTCCACATTAAGTGTCTGTAATATATGTTTCTAAAGAGTTCCACATTAAGTGTCTGTAATAAATGTTTCTAAAGAGTTCCACATTAAGTGTCTGTAATAAATGTTTCTAAAGAGCTCCACATTAAGTGTCTGTAATAAATGTTTCTAAAGAGCTCCACATTAAGTATCTGTAATAAATGTTTTTAAAGAGTTCCACATTAAGTGTCTGTAATAAATGTTTGTAAAGAGCTCCACATTAAGTGTCTGTAATAAATGTTTATAAAGAGCTCCACATTAAGTGTCTGTAATAAATGTTTCTAAAGAGCTCCACATTAAGTGTCTGTAATAAATGTTTGTAAAGAGCTCCACATTAAGTGTCTGTAACAAATGTTTGTAAAGAGTTCCACATTAAGTGTCTGTAATAAATGTTTGTAAAGAGCTCCACATTAAGTGTCTGTAATAAATGTTTGTAAAGAGCTCCACATTAAGTGTCTGTAATAAATGTTTCTAAAGAGCTTCACATTAAGTGTCTGTAATAAATGTTTCTAAAGAGTTCCACATTAAGTGTCTGTAATAAATGTTTGTAAAGAGCTCCACATTAAGTGTCTGTAATAAATGTTTGTAAAGAGCTCCACATTAAGTGTCTGTAATAAATGTTTGTAAAAAGCTCCACATTAAGTGTCTGTAATAAATGTTTCTAAAGAGTTCCACATTAAGTGTCTGTAATAAATGTTTGTAAAGAGCTCCACATTAAGTGTCTGTAATAAATGTTTGTAAAGAGCTCCACATTAAGTGTCTGTAATAAATGTTTCTAAAGAGCTCCACATTAAGTGTCTGTAATAAATGTTTCTAAAGAGTTCCACATTAAGTGTCTGTAATAAATGTTTCTAAAGAGCTCCACATTAAGTGTCTGTAATAAGTGTTTCTAAAGAGCTCCACGTTAAGTGTCTGTAATAAATGTTTGTAAAGAGCTCCACATTAAGTGTCTGTAATAAATATTTGTAAAGAGCTCCACATTAAGTGTCTGTAATAAATGTTTGTAAAGAGCTCCACATTAAGTGTCTGTAATATATGTTTCTAAAGAGCTCCACATTAAGTGTCTGTAATAAATGTTTGTAAAGAGCTCCACATTAAGTGTCTGTAATAAATGTTTCTAAAGAGCTCCACATTAAGTGTCTGTAATAAATGTTTCTAAAGAGCTCCACATTAAGTGTCTGTAATAAATGTTTCTAAAGAGCTCCACATTAAGTGTCTGTAATAAATGTTTGTAAAGAGTTCCACATTAAGTGTCTGAAATAAATGTTTCTAAAGAGCTCCACATTAAGTGTCTGTAATAAATGTTTCTAAAGAGCTCCACATTAAGTGTCTGTAATAAATGTTTGTAAAGAATTCCACATTAAGTGTCTGTAATAAATGTTTCTAAAGAGCTCCACATTAAGTGTCTGTAATAAATGTTTGTAAAGAGCTCCACATTAAGTGTCTGTAATAAGTGTTTCTAAAGAGCTCCACATTAAGTGTCTGTAATAAATGTTTGTAAAGAGCTCCACATTAAGTGTCTGTAATAAATGTTTCTAAAGAGCTCCACATTAAGTGTCTGTAATAAATGTTTCTAAAGAGCTCCACATTAAGTGTCTGTAATAAATGTTTCTAAAGAGTTCCACATTAAGTGTCTGTAATAAAAGTTTCTAAAGAGCTCCACATTAAGTGTCTGTAATAAATGTTTCTAAAGAGCTCCACATTAAGTGTCTGTAATAAATGTTTCTAAAGAGCTCCACATTAAGTGTCTGTAATAAATGTTTGTAAAGAGTTCCACATTAAGTGTCTGTAATAAATGTTTGTAAAGAGTTCCACATTAAGTGTCTGTAATAAATGTTTCTAAAGAGTTCCACATTAAGTGTCTGTAATAAATGTTTGTAAAGAGCTCCACATTAAGTGTCTGTAATAAATGTTTGTAAAGAGCTCCACATTAAGTGTCTGTAATAAATGTTTCTAAAGAGCTCCACATTAAGTGTCTGTAATAAATGTTTGTAAAGAGTTCCACATTAAGTGTCTGTAATAAATGTTTCTAAAGAGTTCCACATTAAGTGTCTGTAATAAATGTTTGTAAAGAGCTCCACATTAAGTGTCTGTAATAAATGTTTGTAAAGAGCTCCACATTAAGTGTCTGTAATAAATGTTTCTAAAGAGCTCCACATTAAGTGTCTGTAATAAATGTTTGTAAAGAGCTCCACATTAAGTGTCTGTAATAAATGTTTCTAAAGAGCTCCACATTAAGTGTCTGTAATAAATGTTTCTAAAGAGCTCCACATTAAGTGTCTGTAATAAATGTTTCTAAAGAGTTCCACATTAAGTGTCTGTAATAAATGTTTCTAAAGAGTTCCACATTAAGTGTCTGTAATAAATGTTTCTAAAGAGCTCCACATTAAGTGTCTGTAATAAATGTTTCTAAAGAGCTCCACATTAAGTGTCTGTAATAAATGTTTTTAAAGAGTTCCACATTAAGTGTCTGTAATAAATGTTTGTAAAGAGCTCCACATTAAGTGTCTGTAATAAATGTTTATAAAGAGCTCCACATTAAGAGTCTGTAATAAATGTTATAAAGAGCTCCACATTAAGTGTCTGTAATAAATGTTTTTAAAGAGTTCCACATTAAGTGTCTGTAATAAATGTTTGTAAAGAGCTCCACATTAAGTGTCTGTAATAAATGTTTGTAAAGAGCTCCACATTAAGTGTCTGTAATAAATGTTTCTAAAGAGTTCCACATTAAGTGTCTGTAATAAATGTTTGTAAAGAGCTCCACATTAAGTGTCTGTAATAAATGTTTGTAAAGAGCTCCACATTAAGTGTCTGTAATAAATGTTTCTAAAGAGCTCCACATTAAGTGTCTGTAATAAATGTTTCTAAAGAGCTCCACATTAAGTGTCTGTAATAAATGTTTCTAAAGAGCTCCACATTAAGTGTCTGTAATAAATGTTTCTAAAGAGTTCCACATTAAGTGTCTGTAATAAATGTTTGTAAAGAGCTCCACATTAAGTGTCTGTAATAAATGTTTGTAAAGAGCTCCACATTAAGTGTCTGTAATAAATGTTTCTAAAGAGCTCCACATTAAGTGTCTGTAATAAATGTTTCTAAAGAGCTCCACATTAAGTGTCTGTAATAAATGTTTCTAAAGAGCTCCACATTAAGTGTCTGTAATAAATGTTTCTAAAGAGCTCCACATTAAGTGTCTGTAATAAATGTTTCTAAAGAGCTCCACATTAAGTGTCTGTAATAAATGTTTCTAAAGAGCTCCACATTAAGTGTCTGTAATAAATGTTTGTAAAGAGCTCCACATTAAGTGTCTGTAATAAATGTTTGTAAAGAGCTCCACATTAAGTGTCTGTAATAAATGTTTCTAAAGAGCTCCACATTAAGTGTCTGTAATAAATGTTTGTAAAGAGCTCCACATTAAGTGTCTGTAATAAATGTTTCTAAAGAGTTCCACATTAAGTGTCTGTAATAAATGTTTGTAAAGAGCTCCACATTAAGTGTCTGTAATAAATGTTTGTAAAGAGCTCCACATTAAGTGTCTGTAATAAATGTTTCTAAAGAGCTCCACATTAAGTGTCTGTAATAAATGTTTGTAAAGAGCTCCACATTAAGTGTCTGTAATAAATGTTTCTAAAGAGCTCCACATTAAGTGTCTGTAATAAATGTTTGTAAAGAGCTCCACATTAAGTGTCTGTAATATATGTTTCTAAAGAGTTCCACATTAAGTGTCTGTAATAAATGTTTCTAAAGAGCTCCACATTAAGTGTCTGTAATAAATGTTTCTAAAGAGCTCCACATTAAGTGTCTGTAATAAATGTTTCTAAAGAGCTCCACATTAAGTGTCTGTAATAAATGTTTTTAAAGAGTTCCACATTAAGTGTCTGTAATAAATGTTTGTAAAGAGCTCCACATTAAGTGTCTGTAATAAATGTTTATAAAGAGCTCCACATTAAGTGTCTGTAATAAATGTTTCTAAAGAGCTCCACATTAAGTGTCTGTAATAAATGTTTGTAAAGAGCTCCACATTAAGTGTCTGTAATAAATGTTTGTAAAGAGTTCCACATTAAGTGTCTGTAATAAATGTTTGTAAAGAGCTCCACATTAAGTGTCTGTAATAAATGTTTGTAAAGAGCTCCACATTAAGTGTCTGTAATAAATGTTTCTAAAGAGCTCCACATTAAGTGTCTGTAATAAATGTTTCTAAAGAGTTCCACATTAAGTGTCTGTAATAAATGTTTGTAAAGAGCTCCACATTAAGTGTCTGTAATAAATGTTTGTAAAGAGCTCCACATTAAGTGTCTGTAATAAATGTTTGTAAAAAGCTCCACATTAAGTGTCTGTAATAAATGTTTGTAAAGAGTTCCACATTAAGTGTCTGTAATAAATGTTTGTAAAGAGCTCCACATTAAGTGTCTGTAATAAATGTTTGTAAAGAGCTCCACATTAAGTGTCTGTAATAAATGTTTCTAAAGAGCTCCACATTAAGTGTCTGTAATAAATGTTTCTAAAGAGTTCCACATTAAGTGTCTGTAATAAATGTTTCTAAAGAGCTCCACATTAAGTGTCTGTAATAAGTGTTTCTAAAGAGCTCCACGTTAAGTGTCTGTAATAAATGTTTGTAAAGAGCTCCACATTAAGTGTCTGTAATAAATATTTGTAAAGAGCTCCACATTAAGTGTCTGTAATAAATGTTTGTAAAGAGCTCCACATTAAGTGTCTGTAATATATGTTTCTAAAGAGCTCCACATTAAGTGTCTGTAATAAATGTTTGTAAAGAGCTCCACATTAAGTGTCTGTAATAAATGTTTCTAAAGAGCTCCACATTAAGTGTCTGTAATAAATGTTTCTAAAGAGCTCCACATTAAGTGTCTGTAATAAATGTTTCTAAAGAGCTCCACATTAAGTGTCTGTAATAAATGTTTGTAAAGAGTTCCACATTAAGTGTCTGAAATAAATGTTTCTAAAGAGCTCCACATTAAGTGTCTGTAATAAATGTTTCTAAAGAGCTCCACATTAAGTGTCTGTAATAAATGTTTGTAAAGAATTCCACATTAAGTGTCTGTAATAAATGTTTCTAAAGAGCTCCACATTAAGTGTCTGTAATAAATGTTTGTAAAGAGCTCCACATTAAGTGTCTGTAATAAGTGTTTCTAAAGAGCTCCACATTAAGTGTCTGTAATAAATGTTTGTAAAGAGCTCCACATTAAGTGTCTGTAATAAATGTTTCTAAAGAGCTCCACATTAAGTGTCTGTAATAAATGTTTCTAAAGAGCTCCACATTAAGTGTCTGTAATAAATGTTTCTAAAGAGTTCCACATTAAGTGTCTGTAATAAAAGTTTCTAAAGAGCTCCACATTAAGTGTCTGTAATAAATGTTTCTAAAGAGCTCCACATTAAGTGTCTGTAATAAATGTTTCTAAAGAGCTCCACATTAAGTGTCTGTAATAAATGTTTGTAAAGAGTTCCACATTAAGTGTCTGTAATAAATGTTTGTAAAGAGTTCCACATTAAGTGTCTGTAATAAATGTTTGTAAAGAGCTCCACATTAAGTGTCTGTAATAAATGTTTGTAAAGAGCTCCACATTAAGTGTCTGTAATAAATGTTTGTAAAGAGCTCCACATTAAGTGTCTGTAATAAATGTTTCTAAAGAGCTCCACATTAAGTGTCTGTAATAAATGTTTGTAAAGAGCTCCACATTAAGTGTCTGTAATAAATTTTTGTAAAGAGCTCCACATTAAGTGTCTGTAAAAAATGTTTCTAAAGAGTTCCACATTAAGTGTCTGTAATAAATGTTTGTAAAGAGCTCCACATTAAGTGTCTGTAATAAATGTTTGTAAAGAGCTCCACATTAAGTGTCTGTAATAAATGTTTCTAAAGAGCTCCACATTAAGTGTCTGTAATAAATGTTTGTAAAGAGTTCCACATTAAGTGTCTGTAATAAATGTTTCTAAAGAGTTCCACATTAAGTGTCTGTAATAAATGTTTGTAAAGAGCTCCACATTAAGTGTCTGTAATAAATGTTTGTAAAGAGCTCCACATTAAGTGTCTGTAATAAATGTTTCTAAAGAGCTCCACATTAAGTGTCTGAAATAAATGTTTCTAAAGAGCTCCACATTAAGTGTCTGTAATAAATGTTTCTAAAGAGCTCCACATTAAGTGTCTGTAATAAATGTTTCTAAAGAGCGCCACATTAAGTGTCTGTAATATATGTTTCTAAAGAGTTCCACATTAAGTGTCTGTAATAAATGTTTCTAAAGAGTTCCACATTAAGTGTCTGTAATAAATGTTTCTAAAGAGCTCCACATTAAGTGTCTGTAATAAATGTTTCTAAAGAGTTCCACATTAAGTGTCTGTAATAAATGTTTTTAAAGAGTTCCACATTAAGTGTCTGTAATAAATGTTTGTAAAGAGCTCCACATTAAGTGTCTGTAATAAATGTTTATAAAGAGCTCCACATTAAGAGTCTGTAATAAATGTTTCTAAAGAGCTCCACATTAAGTGTCTGTAATAAATGTTTATAAAGAGCTCCACATTAAGTGTCTGTAATAAATGTTTCTAAAGAGCTCCACATTAAGTGTCTGTAATAAATGTTTGTAAAGAGCTCCACATTAAGTGTCTGTAATAAATGTTTGTAAAGAGCTCCACATTAAGTGTCTGTAATAAATGTTTGTAAAGAGCTCCACATTAAGTGTCTGTAATAAATGTTTGTAAAGAGCTCCACATTAAGTGTCTGTAATAAATGTTTCTAAAGAGCTCCACATTAAGTGTCTGTAATAAATGTTTCTAAAGAGTTCCACATTAAGTGTCTGTAATAAAAGTTTCTAAAGAGCTCCACATTAAGTGTCTGTAATAAATGTTTCTAAAGAGCTCCACATTAAGTGTCTGTAATAAATGTTTCTAAAGAGTTCCACATTAAGTGTCTGTAATAAATGTTTGTAAAGAGTTCCACATTAAGTGTCTGTAATAAATGTTTGTAAAGAGTTCCACATTAAGTGTCTGTAATAAATGTTTGTAAAGAGCTCCACATTAAGTGTCTGTAATAAATGTTTGTAAAGAGCTCCACATTAAGTGTCTGTAATAAAAGTTTGTAAAGAGCGCCACATTAAGTGCCTGTAATAAATGTTTCTAAAGAGCTCCACATTAAGTGTCTGTAATAAATGTTTCTAAAGAGCTCCACATTAAGTGTCTGTAATAAATGTTTGTAAAGAGCTCCACATTAAGTGTCTGTAAAAAATGTTTCTAAAGAGTTCCACATTAAGTGTCTGTAATAAATGTTTGTAAAGAGCTCCACATTAAGTGTCTGTAATAAATGTTTGTAAAGAGCTCCACATTAAGTGTCTGTAATAAATGTTTCTAAAGAGCTCCACATTAAGTGTCTGTAATAAATGTTTGTAAAGAGTTCCACATTAAGTGTCTGTAATAAATGTTTCTAAAGAGTTCCACATTAAGTGTCTGTAATAAATGTTTGTAAAGAGCTCCACATTAAGTGTCTGTAATAAATGTTTGTAAAGAGCTCCACATTAAGTGTCTGTAATAAATGTTTGTAAAGAGCTCCACATTAAGTGTCTGTAATAAATGTTTCTAAAGAGCTCCACATTAAGTGTCTGTAATAAATGTTTCTAAAGAGCTCCACATTAAGTGTCTGTAATATATGTTTCTAAAGAGTTCCACATTAAGTGTCTGTAATAAATGTTTCTAAAGAGTTCCACATTAAGTGTCTGTAATAAATGTTTCTAAAGAGCTCCACATTAAGTGTCTGTAATAAATGTTTCTAAAGAGCTCCACATTAAGTGTCTGTAATAAATGTTTCTAAAGAGCTCCACATTAAGTGTCTGTAATAAATGTTTCTAAAGAGCTCCACATTAAGTGTCTGTAATAAATGTTTCTAAAGAGCTCCACATTAAGTGTCTGTAATAAATGTTTCTAAAGAGCTCCACATTAAGTGTCTGTAATAAATGTTTGTAAAGAGTTCCACATTAAGTGTCTGTAATAAATGTTTGTAAAGAGTTCCACATTAAGTGTCTGTAATAAATGTTTGTAAAGAGCTCCACATTAAGTGTCTGTAATAAATGTTTGTAAAGAGCTCCACATTAAGTGTCTGTAATAAATGTTTGTAAAGAGCTCCACATTAAGTGTCTGTAATAAATGTTTCTAAAGAGCTCCACATTAAGTGTCTGTAATAAATGTTTGTAAAGAGCTCCACATTAAGTGTCTGTAATAAATGTTTGTAAAGAGCTCCACATTAAGTGTCTGTAAAAAATGTTTCTAAAGAGTTCCACATTAAGTGTCTGTAATAAATGTTTGTAAAGAGCTCCACATTAAGTGTCTGTAATAAATGTTTGTAAAGAGCTCCACATTAAGTGTCTGTAATAAATGTTTCTAAAGAGCTCCACATTAAGTGTCTGTAATAAATGTTTGTAAAGAGTTCCACATTAAGTGTCTGTAATAAATGTTTCTAAAGAGTTCCACATTAAGTGTCTGTAATAAATGTTTGTAAAGAGCTCCACATTAAGTGTCTGTAATAAATGTTTGTAAAGAGCTCCACATTAAGTGTCTGTAATAAATGTTTCTAAAGAGCTCCACATTAAGTGTCTGTAATAAATGTTTGTAAAGAGCTCCACATTAAGTGTCTGTAATAAATGTTTCTAAAGAGCTCCACATTAAGTGTCTGTAATAAATGTTTCTAAAGAGCTCCACATTAAGTGTCTGTAATAAATGTTTCTAAAGAGCGCCACATTAAGTGTCTGTAATAAATGTTTCTAAAGAGTTCCACATTAAGTGTCTGTAATAAATGTTTGTAAAGAGCTCCACATTAAGTGTCTGTAATAAATGTTTGTAAAGAGCTCCACATTAAGTGTCTGTAATAAATGTTTGTAAAGAGTTCCACATTAAGTGTCTGTAATAAATGTTTGTAAAGAGCTCCACATTAAGTGTCTGTAATAAATGTTTGTAAAGAGCTCCACATTAAGTGTCTGTAATAAATGTTTGTAAAGAGCTCCACATTAAGTGTCTGTAATAAATGTTTCTAAAGAGCTCCACATTAAGTGTCTGTAATAAATGTTTGTAAAGAGCTCCACATTAAGTGTCTGTAATAAATGTTTGTAAAGAGCTCCACATTAAGTGTCTGTAAAAAATGTTTCTAAAGAGTTCCACATTAAGTGTCTGTAATAAATGTTTGTAAAGAGCTCCACATTAAGTGTCTGTAATAAATGTTTGTAAAGAGCTCCACATTAAGTGTCTGTAATAAATGTTTCTAAAGAGCTCCACATTAAGTGTCTGTAATAAATGTTTGTAAAGAGTTCCACATTAAGTGTCTGTAATAAATGTTTCTAAAGAGTTCCACATTAAGTGTCTGTAATAAATGTTTGTAAAGAGCTCCACATTAAGTGTCTGTAATAAATGTTTGTAAAGAGCTCCACATTAAGTGTCTGTAATAATGTTTCTAAAGAGCTCCACATTAAGTGTCTGTAATAAATGTTTGTAAAGAGCTCCACATTAAGTGTCTGTAATAAATGTTTCTAAAGAGCTCCACATTAAGTGTCTGTAATAAATGTTTCTAAAGAGCGCCACATTAAGTGTCTGTAATATATGTTTCTAAAGAGTTCCACATTAAGTGTCTGTAATAAATGTTTCTAAAGAGTTCCACATTAAGTGTCTGTAATAAATGTTTCTAAAGAGCTCCACATTAAGTGTCTGTAATAAATGTTTCTAAAGAGCTCCACATTAAGTGTCTGTAATAAATGTTTTTAAAGAGTTCCACATTAAGTGTCTGTAATAAATGTTTGTAAAGAGCTCCACATTAAGTGTCTGTAATAAATGTTTATAAAGAGCTCCACATTAAGAGTCTGTAATAAATGTTATATAAAGAGCTCCACATTAAGTGTCTGTAATAAATGTTTATAAAGAGCTCCACATTAAGTGTCTGTAATAAATGTTTCTAAAGAGCTCCACATTAAGTGTCTGTAATAAATTTTTGTAAAGAGCTCCACATTAAGTGTCTGTAATAAATGTTTGTAAAGAGCTCCACATTAAGTGTCTGTAATAAATGTTTGTAAAGAGCTCCACATTAAGTGTCTGTAATAAATGTGTGTAAACAGCTCCACATTAAGTGTCTGTAATAAATGTTTCTAAAGAGCTCCACATTAAGTGTCTGTAATAAATGTTTCTAAAGAGTTCCACATTAAGTGTCTGTAATAAAAGTTTCTAAAGAGCTCCACATTAAGTGTCTGTAATAAATGTTTCTAAAGAGCTCCACATTAAGTGTCTGTAATAAATGTTTCTAAAGAGTTCCACATTAAGTGTCTGTAATAAATGTTTGTAAAGAGTTCCACATTAAGTGTCTGTAATAAATGTTTGTAAAGAGTTCCACATTAAGTGTCTGTAATAAATGTTTGTAAAGAGCTCCACATTAAGTGTCTGTAATAAATGTTTGTAAAGAGCTCCACATTAAGTGTCTGTAATAAATGTTTGTAAAGAGCTCCACATTAAGTGTCTGTAATAAATGTTTGTAAAGAGCTCCACATTAAGTGTCTGTAATAAATGTTTGTAAAGAGCTCCACATTAAGTGTCTGTAATAAATGTTTGTAAAGAGCTCCACATTAAGTGTCTGTAATAAATGTTTATAAAGAGCTCCACATTAAGAGTCTGTAATAAATGTTTCTAAAGAGCTCCACATTAAGTGTCTGTAATAAATGTTTGTAAAGAGCTCCACATTAAGTGTCTGTAATAAATGTTTATAAAGAGCTCCACATTAAGTGTCTGTAATAAATGTTTCTAAAGAGCTCCACATTAAGTGTCTGTAATAAATGTTTGTAAAGAGCTCCACATTAAGTGTCTGTAATAAATGTTTCTAAAGAGCTCCACATTAAGTGTCTGTAATAAATGTTTCTAAAGAGCTCCACATTAAGTGTCTGTAATAAATGTTTCTAAAGAGCTCCACATTAAGTGTCTGTAATAAATGTTTCTAAAGAGTTCCACATTAAGTGTCTGTAATAAATGTTTGTAAAGAGTTCCACATTAAGTGTCTGTAATAAATGTTTGTAAAGAGTTCCACATTAAGTGTCTGTAATAAATGTTTGTAAAGAGCTCCACATTAAGTGTCTGTAATAAATGTTTGTAAAGAGCTCCACATTAAGTGTCTGTAATAAATGTTTGTAAAGAGCTCCACATTAAGTGTCTGTAATAAATGTTTCTAAAGAGCTCCACATTAAGTGTCTGTAATAAATGTTTGTAAAGAGCTCCACATTAAGTGTCTGTAATAAATGTTTGTAAAGAGCTCCACATTAAGTGTCTGTAAAAAATGTTTCTAAAGAGTTCCACATTAAGTGTCTGTAATAAATGTTTGTAAAGAGCTCCACATTAAGTGTCTGTAATAAATGTTTGTAAAGAGCTCCACATTAAGTGTCTGTAATAAATGTTTCTAAAGAGCTCCACATTAAGTGTCTGTAATAAATGTTTGTAAAGAGTTCCACATTAAGTGTCTGTAATAAATGTTTCTAAAGAGTTCCACATTAAGTGTCTGTAATAAATGTTTGTAAAGAGCTCCACATTAAGTGTCTGTAATAAATGTTTGTAAAGAGCTCCACATTAAGTGTCTGTAATAAATGTTTCTAAAGAGCTCCACATTAAGTGTCTGTAATAAATGTTTGTAAAGAGCTCCACATTAAGTGTCTGTAATAAATGTTTCTAAAGAGCTCCACATTAAGTGTCTGTAATAAATGTTTGTAAAGAGCTCCACATTAAGTGTCTGTAATATATGTTTCTAAAGAGTTCCACATTAAGTGTCTGTAATAAATGTTTCTAAAGAGCTCCACATTAAGTGTCTGTAATAAATGTTTCTAAAGAGCTCCACATTAAGTGTCTGTAATAAATGTTTTTAAAGAGTTCCACATTAAGTGTCTGTAATAAATGTTTGTAAAGAGCTCCACATTAAGTGTCTGTAATAAATGTTTATAAAGAGCTCCACATTAAGAGTCTGTAATAAATGTTTCTAAAGAGCTCCACATTAAGTGTCTGTAATAAATGTTTGTAAAGAGCTCCACATTAAGTGTCTGTAATAAATGTTTATAAAGAGCCCCACATTAAGTGTCTGTAATAAATGTTTCTAAAGAGCTCCACATTAAGTGTCTGTAATAAATGTTTGTAAAGAGCTCCACATTAAGTGTCTGTAATAAATGTTTCTAAAGAGCTCCACATTAAGTGTCTGTAATAAATGTTTCTAAAGTGCTCCACATTAAGTGTCTGTAATAAATGTTTGTAAAGAGTTCCACATTAAGTGTCTGTAATAAATGTTTGTAAAGAGCTCCACATTAAGTGTCTGTAATAAATGTTTGTAAAGAGCTCCACATTAAGTGTCTGTAATAAATGTTGTAAAGAGCTCCACATTAATTTCTGTAATAAATGTTTCTAAAGAGCTCCACATTAAGTGTCTGTAATAAATGTTTGTAAAGAGCTCCACATTAAGTGTCTGTAATAAATGTTTGTAAAGAGCTCCACATTAAGTGTCTGTAATAAATGTTTCTAAAGAGTTCCACATTAAGTGTCTGTAATAAATGTTTGTAAATAGCTCCACATTAAGTGTCTGTAATAAATGTTTGTAAAGAGCTCCACATTAAGTGTCTGTAATAAATGTTTGTAAAGAGCTCCACATTAAGTGTCTGTAATAAATGTTTCTAAAGAGCTCCACATTAAGTGTCTGTAATAAATGTTTGTAAAGAGCTCCACATTAAGTGTCTGTAATAAATGTTTCTAAAGAGTTCCACATTAAGTGTCTGTAATAAATGTTTGTAAAGAGCTCCACATTAAGTGTCTGTAATAAATGTTTGTAAAGAGCTCCACATTAAGTGTCTGTAATGAATGTTTCTAAAGAGCTCCACATTAAGTGTCTGTAATAAATGTTTCTAAAGAGGTCCACATTAAGTGTCTGTAATAAGTGTTTCTAAAGAGCTCCACATTAAGTGTCTGTAATAAATGTTTCTAAAGAGCTCCACATTAAGTGTCTGTAATAAATGTTTCTAAAGAGCTCCACATTAAGTGTCTGTAATAAGTGTTTCTAAAGAGCTCGACATTAAGTGTCTGTAATAAATGTTTCTAAAGAGCTCCACATTAAGTGTCTGTAATAAATGTTTCTTAAGAGCTCCACATTAAGTGCCTGTAATAAATGTTTCTAAAAAGCTCCACATTAAGTGTCTGTAATAAATGTTTCTAAAGAGCTCCACATTAAGTGTCTGTAATAAATGTTTCTAAAGAGCTCCACATTAAGTGTCTGTAATAAGTGTTTCTAAAGAGCTCCACGTTAAGTGTCTGTAATAAATGTTTGTAAAGAGCTCCACATTAAGTGTCTGTAATAAATGTTTGTAAAGAGCTCCACATTAAGTGTCTGTAATAAATATTTGTAAAGAGCTCCACATTAAGTGTCTGTAATAAATGTTTGTAAAGAGCTCCACACTAAGTGTCTGTAATATATGTTTCTAAAGAGCTCCAGATTAAGTGTCTGTAATAAATGTTTGTAAAGAGCTCCACATTAAGTGTCTGTAATAAATGTTTGTAAAGAGCTCCACATTAAGTGTCTGTAATAAATGTTTCTAAAGAGCTCCACATTAAGTGTCTGTAATAAATGTTTCTAAAGAGCTCCACATTAAGTGTCTGTAATAAATGTTTCTAAAGAGCTCCACATTAAGTGTCTGTAACAAATGTTTGTAAAGAGCTCCACATTAAGTGTCTGTAATAAATGTTTCTAAAGAGCTCCACATTAAGTGTCTGTAATAAATGTTTGTAAAGAGCTCCACATTAAGTGTCTGTAATAAATGTTTCTAAAGAGCTCCACATTAAGTGTCTGTAATAAATGTTTGTAAAGAGCTCCACATTAAGTGTCTGTAATAAGTGTTTCTAAAGAGCTCCACATTAAGTGTCTGTAATAAATGTTTGTAAAGAGCTCCACATTAAGTGTCTGTAATAAATGTTTGTAAAGAGCTCCACATTAAGTGTCTGTAATAAATGTTTCTAAAGAGCTCCACATTAAGTGTCTGTAATAAATGTTTCTAAAGAGTTCCACATTAAGTGTCTGTAATAAATGTTTCTAAAGAGCTCCACATTAAGTGTCTGTAATAAATGTTTCTAAAGAGCTCCACATTAAGTGTCTGTAATAAATGTTTGTAAAGAGCTCCACATTAAGTGTCTGTAATAAATGTTTGTAAAGAGCTCCACATTAAGTGTCTGTAATAAATGTTTCTAAAGAGTTCCACATTAAGTGTCTGTAATAAATGTTTGTAAAGAGCTCCACATTAAGTGTCTGTAATAAATGTTTGTAAAGAGCTCCACATTAAGTGTCTGTAATAAATGTTTCTAAAGAGCTCCACATTAAGTGTCTGTAATAAATGTTTCTAAAGAGCTCCACATTAAGTGTCTGTAATAAATGTTTCTAAAGAGCTCCACATTAAGTGTCTGTAATAAATGTTTCTAAAGAGCTCCACATTAAGTGTCTGTAATAAATGTTTCTAAAGAGCTCCACATTAAGTGTCTGTAATAAATGTTTCTAAAGAGCTCCACATTAAGTGTCTGTAATAAATGTTTCTAAAGAGCTCCACATTAAGTGTCTGTAATAAATGTTTCTAAAGAGCTCCACATTAAGTGTCTGTAATAAATGTTTCTAAAGAGTTCCACATTAAGTGTCTGTAATAAATGTTTCTAAAGAGCTCCACATTAAGTGTCTGTAATAAATGTTTCTAAAGAGCTCCACATTAAGTGTCTGTAATAAATGTTTGTAAAGAGCTCCACATTAAGTGTCTGTAATAAATGTTTGTAAAGAGCTCCACATTAAGTGTCTGTAATAAATGTTTCTAAAGAGCTCCACATTAAGTGTCTGTAATAAATGTTTGTAAAGAGCTCCACATTAAGTGTCTGTAATAAATGTTTCTAAAGAGCTCCACATTAAGTGTCTGTAATAAATGTTTGTAAAGAGCTCCACATTAAGTGTCTGTAATAAATGTTTCTAAAGAGCTCCACATTAAGTGTCTGTAATAAATGTTTGTAAAGAGCTCCACATTAAGTGTCTGTAATAAATGTTTGTAAAGAGCTCCACATTAAGTGTCTGTAATAAATGTTTCTAAAGAGCTCCACATTAAGTGTCTGTAATAAATGTTTCTAAAGAGTTCCACATTAAGTGTCTGTAATAAATGTTTCTAAAGAGCTCCACATTAAGTGTCTGTAATAAATGTTTCTAAAGAGTTCCACATTAAGTGTCTGTAATAAATGTTTCTAAAGAGCTCCACATTAAGTGTCTGTAATAAATGTTTCTAAAGAGCTCCACATTAAGTGTCTGTAATAAATGTTTCTAAAGAGTTCCACATTAAGTGTCTGTAATAAATGTTTGTAAAGAGTTCCACATTAAGTGTCTGTAATAAATGTTTGTAAAGAGCTCCACATTAAGTGTCTGTAATAAATGTTTGTAAAGAGCTCCACATTAAGTGTCTGTAATAAATGTTTCTAAAGAGTTCCACATTAAGTGTCTGTAATAAATGTTTGTAAAGAGCTCCACATTAAGTGTCTGTAATAAATGTTTGTAAAGAGCTCCACATTAAGTGTCTGTAATAAATGTTTCTAAAGAGCTCCACATTAAGTGTCTGTAATAAATGTTTCTAAAGAGCTCCACATTAAGTGTCTGTAATAAATGTTTGTAAAGAGTTCCACATTAAGTGTCTGTAATAAATGTTTCTAAAGAGCTCCACATTAAGTGTCTGTAATAAATGTTTGTAAAGAGCTCCACATTAAGTGTCTGTAATAAATGTTTGTAAAGAGCTCCACATTAAGTGTCTGTAATAAATGTTTCTAAAGAGCTCCACATTAAGTGTCTGTAATAAATGTTTGTAAAGAGCTCCACATTAAGTGTCTGTAATAAATGTTTCTAAAGAGCTCCACATTAAGTGTCTGTAATAAATGTTTCTAAAGAGCTCCACATTAAGTGTCTGTAATAAATGTTTCTAAAGAGCTCCACATTAAGTGTCTGTAATAAATGTTTCTAAAGAGTTCCACATTAAGTGTCTGTAATAAATGTTTCTAAAGAGCTCCACATTAAGTGTCTGTAATAAATGTTTCTAAAGAGCTCCACATTAAGTGTCTGTAATAAATATTTTTAAAGAGTTCCACATTAAGTGTCTGTAATAAATGTTTGTAAAGAGCTCCACATTAAGTGTCTGTAATAAATGTTTATAAAGAGCTCCACATTAAGAGTCTGTAATAAATGTTTCTAAAGAGCTCCACATTAAGTGTCTGTAATAAATGTTTCTAAAGAGCTCCACATTAAGTGTCTGTAATAAATGTTTATAAAGAGCTCCACATTAAGTGTCTGTAATAAATGTTTCTAAAGAGCTCCACATTAAGTGTCTGTAATAAATGTTTGTAAAGAGCTCCACATTAAGTGTCTGTAATAAATGTTTCCAAAGAGCTCCACATTAAGTGTCTGTAATAAATGTTTCTAAAGAGCTCCACATTAAGTGTCTGTAATAAATGTTTGTAAAGAGCTCCACATTAAGTGTCTGTAATAAATGTTTCTAAAGAGTTCCACATTAAGTGTCTGTAATAAATGTTTGTAAAGAGTTCCACATTAAGTGTCTGTAATAAATGTTTGTAAAGAGCTCCACATTAAGTGTCTGTAATAAATGTTTGTAAAGAGCTCCACATTAAGTGTCTGTAATAAATGTTTGTAAAGAGCTCCACATTAAGTGTCTGTAATAAATGTTTCTAAAGAGCTCCACATTAAGTGTCTGTAATAAATGTTTGTAAAGAGCTCCACATTAAGTGTCTGTAATAAATGTTTGTAAAGAGCTCCACATTAAGTGTCTGTAATAAATGTTTGTAAAGAGCTCCACATTAAGTGTCTGTAATAAATGTTTGTAAAGAGCTCCACATTAAGTGTCTGTAATAAATGTTTCTAAAGAGCTCCACATTAAGTGTCTGTAATAAATGTTTGTAAAGAGTTCCACATTAAGTGTCTGTAATAAATGTTTCTAAAGAGTTCCACATTAAGTGTCTGTAATAAATGTTTGTAAAGAGCTCCACATTAAGTGTCTGTAATAAATGTTTGTAAAGAGCTCCACATTAAGTGTCTGTAATAAATGTTTCTAAAGAGCTCCACATTAAGTGTCTGTAATAAATGTTTGTAAAGAGCTCCACATTAAGTGTCTGTAATAAATGTTTCTAAAGAGCTCCACATTAAGTGTCTGTAATAAATGTTTGTAAAGAGCTCCACATTAAGTGTCTGTAATATATGTTTCTAAAGAGTTCCACATTAAGTGTCTGTAATAAATGTTTCTAAAGAGCTCCACATTAAGTGTCTGTAATAAATGTTTCTAAAGAGCTCCACATTAAGTGTCTGTAATAAATGTTTTTAAAGAGTTCCACATTAAGTGTCTGTATTAAATGTTTGTAAAGAGCTCCACATTAAGTGTCTGTAATAAATGTTTATAAAGAGCTCCACATTAAGTGTCTGTAATAAATGTTTGTAAAGAGCTCCACATTAAGTGTCTGTAATAAATGTTTCTAAAGAGCTCCACATTAAGTGTCTGTAATAAATGTTTATAAAGAGCTCCACATTAAGTGTCTGTAATAAATGTTTCTAAAGAGCTCCACATTAAGTGTCTGTAATAAATGTTTGTAAAGAGCTCCACATTAAGTGTCTGTAATAAATGTTTCTAAAGAGCTCCACATTAAGTGTCTGTAATAAATGTTTCTAAAGTGCTCCACATTAAGTGTCTGTAATAAATGTTTGTAAAGAGTTCCACATTAAGTGTCTGTAATAAATGTTTGTAAAGAGCTCCACATTAAGTGTCTGTAATAAATGTTTGTAAAGAGCTCCACATTAAGTGTCTGTAATAAATGTTTGTAAAGAGCTCCACATTAAGTGTCTGTAATAAATGTTTGTAAAGAGCTCCACATTAAGTGTCTGTAATAAATGTTTCTAAAGAGCTCCACATTAAGTGTCTGTAATAAATGTTTGTAAAGAGCTCCACATTAAGTGTCTGTAATAAATGTTTGTAAAGAGCTCCACATTAAGTGTCTGTAATAAATGTTTCTAAAGAGTTCCACATTAAGTGTCTGTAATAAATGTTTGTAAAGAGCTCCACATTAAGTGTCTGTAATAAATGTTTGTAAAGAGCTCCACATTAAGTGTCTGTAATAAATGTTTCTAAAGAGTTCCACATTAAGTGTCTGTAATAAATGTTTCTAAAGAGCTCCACATTAAGTGTCTGTAATAAATGTTTGTAAAGAGCTCCACATTAAGTGTCTGTAATAAATGTTTCTAAAGAGTTCCACATTAAGTGTCTGTAATAAATGTTTGTAAAGAGCTCCACATTAAGTGTCTGTAATAAATGTTTGTAAAGAGCTCCACATTAAGTGTCTGTAATAAATGTTTCTAAAGAGCTCCACATTAAGTGTCTGTAATAAATGTTTCTAAAGAGCTCCACATTAAGTGTCTGTAATAAGTGTTTCTAAAGAGCTCCACATTAAGTGTCTGTAATAAATGTTTCTAAAGAGCTCCACATTAAGTGTCTGTAATAAATGTTTCTAAAGAGCTCCACATTAAGTGTCTGTAATAAGTGTTTCTAAAGAGCTCCACATTAAGTGTCTGTAATAAATGTTTCTAAAGAGCTCCACATTAAGTGTCTGTAATAAATGTTTCTAAAGAGCTCCACATTAAGTGCCTGTAATAAATGTTTCTAAAAAGCTCCACATTAAGTGTCTGTAATAAATGTTTGTAAAGAGCTCCACATTAAGTGTCTGTAATAAATGTTTGTAAAGAGTTCCACATTAAGTGTCTGTAATAAATGTTTGTAAAGAGCTCCACATTAAGTGTCTGTAATAAATGTTTATAAAGAGCTCCACATTAAGTGTCTGTAATAAATGTTTGTAAAGAGCTCCACATTAAGTGTCTGTAATAAATGTTTCTAAAGAGCTCCACATTAAGTGTCTGTAATAAATGTTTATAAAGAGCTCCACATTAAGTGTCTGTAATAAATGTTTCTAAAGAGCTCCACATTAAGTGTCTGTAATAAATGTTTGTAAAGAGCTCCACATTAAGTGTCTGTAATAAATGTTTCTAAAGAGCTCCACATTAAGTGTCTGTAATAAATGTTTATAAAGAGCTCCACATTAAGTGTCTGTAATAAATGTTTGTAAAGAGCTCCACATTAAGTGTCTGTAATAAATGTTTGTAAAGAGCTCCACATTAAGTGTCTGTAATAAATGTTTTTAAAGAGTTCCACATTAAGTGTCTGTAATAAATGTTTGTAAAGAGCTCCACATTAAGTGTCTGTAATAAATGTTTATAAAGAGCTCCACATTAAGTGTCTGTAATAAATGTTTGTAAAGAGCTCCACATTAAGTGTCTGTAATAAATGTTTCTAAAGAGCTCCACATTAAGTGTCTGTAATAAATGTTTATAAAGAGCTCCACATTAAGTGTCTGTAATAAATGTTTCTAAAGAGCTCCACATTAAGTGTCTGTAATAAATGTTTGTAAAGAGCTCCACATTAAGTGTCTGTAATAAATGTTTCTAAAGAGCTCCACATTAAGTGTCTGTAATAAATGTTTCTAAAGTGCTCCACATTAAGTGTCTGTAATAAATGTTTGTAAAGAGTTCCACATTAAGTGTCTGTAATAAATGTTTGTAAAGAGCTCCACATTAAGTGTCTGTAATAAATGTTTGTAAAGAGCTCCACATTAAGTGTCTGTAATAAATGTTTGTAAAGAGCTCCACATTAAGTGTCTGTAATAAATGTTTGTAAAGAGCTCCACATTAAGTGTCTGTAATAAATGTTTCTAAAGAGCTCCACATTAAGTGTCTGTAATAAATGTTTGTAAAGAGCTCCACATTAAGTGTCTGTAATAAATGTTTGTAAAGAGCTCCACATTAAGTGTCTGTAATAAATGTTTCTAAAGAGTTCCACATTAAGTGTCTGTAATAAATGTTTGTAAAGAGCTCCACATTAAGTGTCTGTAATAAATGTTTGTAAAGAGCTCCACATTAAGTGTCTGTAATAAATGTTTCTAAAGAGCTCCACATTAAGTGTCTGTAATAAATGTTTCTAAAGAGCTCCACATTAAGTGTCTGTAATAAATGTTTGTAAAGAGCTCCACATTAAGTGTCTGTAATAAATGTTTCTAAAGAGTTCCACATTAAGTGTCTGTAATAAATGTTTGTAAAGAGCTCCACATTAAGTGTCTGTAATAAATGTTTGTAAAGAGCTCCACATTAAGTGTCTGTAATAAATGTTTCTAAAGAGCTCCACATTAAGTGTCTGTAATAAATGTTTCTAAAGAGCTCCACATTAAGTGTCTGTAATAAGTGTTTCTAAAGAGCTCCACATTAAGTGTCTGTAATAAATGTTTCTAAAGAGCTCCACATTAAGTGTCTGTAATAAATGTTTCTAAAGAGCTCCACATTAAGTGTCTGTAATAAGTGTTTCTAAAGAGCTCCACATTAAGTGTCTGTAATAAATGTTTCTAAAGAGCTCCACATTAAGTGTCTGTAATAAATGTTTCTAAAGAGCTCCACATTAAGTGTCAGTAATAAATGTTTCTAAAGAGCTCCACATTAAGTGTCTGTAATAAAGTGTTTCTAAAGAGCTCCACGTTAAGTGTCTGTAATAAATGTTTCTAAAGAGCTCCACATTAAGTGTCAGTAATAAATGTTTCTAAAGAGCTCCACATTAAGTGTCTGTAATAAATGTTTCTAAAAGAGCTCCACATTAAGTGTCTGTAATAAATGTTTCTAAAGAGCTCCACATTAAGTGTCAGTAATAAATGTTTCTAAAGAGCTCCACATTAAGTGTCTGTAATAAGTGTTTCTAAAGAGCTCCACGTTAAGTGTCTGTAATAAATGTTTCTAAAGAGCTCCACATTAAGTGTCAGTAATAAATGTTTCTAAAGAGCTCCACATTAAGTGTCTGTAATAAATGTTTCTAAAGAGCTCCACATTAAGTGTCTGTAATAAATGTTTCTAAAGAGCTCCACATTAAGTGCCTGTAATAAATGTTTCTAAAGAGCTCCACGTTAAGTGTCTGTAATAAATGTTTCTAAAGAGCTCCACATTAAGTGTCTGTAATAAATGTTTCTAAAGAGCTCCACATTAAGTGCCTGTAATAAATGTTTCTAAAGAGCTCCACATTAAGTGTCTGTAATAAATGTTTCTAAAGAGCTCCACATTAAGTGTCAGTAATAAATGTTTCTAAAGAGCTCCACATTAAGTGTCTGTAATAAGTGTTTCTAAAGAGCTCCACGTTAAGTGTCTGTAATAAATGTTTGTAAAGAGCTCCACATTAAGTGTCTGTAATAAATGTTTGTAAAGAGCTCCACATTAAGTGTCTGTAATAAATGTTTCTAAAGAGCTCCACATTAAGTGTCTGTAATAAATGTTTCTAAAGAGCTCCACATTAAGTGTCTGTAATAAATGTTTGTAAAGAGCTCCACATTAAGTGTCTGTAATAAATGTTTCTAAAGAGTTCCACATTAAGTGTCTGTAATAAATGTTTGTAAAGAGCTCCACATTAAGTGTCTGTAATAAATGTTTGTAAAGAGCTCCACATTAAGTGTCTGTAATAAATGTTTCTAAAGAGCTCCACATTAAGTGTCTGTAATAAATGTTTCTAAAGAGCTCCACATTAAGTGTCTGTAATAAGTGTTTCTAAAGAGCTCCACATTAAGTGTCTGTAATAAATGTTTCTAAAGAGCTCCACATTAAGTGTCTGTAATAAATGTTTCTAAAGAGCTCCACATTAAGTGTCTGTAATAAGTGTTTCTAAAGAGCTCCACATTAAGTGTCTGTAATAAATGTTTCTAAAGAGCTCCACATTAAGTGTCTGTAATAAATGTTTCTAAAGAGCTCCACATTAAGTGTCAGTAATAAATGTTTCTAAAGAGCTCCACATTAAGTGTCTGTAATAAGTGTTTCTAAAGAGCTCCACGTTAAGTGTCTGTAATAAATGTTTCTAAAGAGCTCCACATTAAGTGTCAGTAATAAATGTTTCTAAAGAGCTCCACATTAAGTGTCTGTAATAAATGTTTCTAAAAGAGCTCCACATTAAGTGTCTGTAATAAATGTTTCTAAAGAGCTCCACATTAAGTGTCAGTAATAAATGTTTCTAAAGAGCTCCACATTAAGTGTCTGTAATAAAGTGTTTCTAAAGAGCTCCACGTTAAGTGTCTGTAATAAATGTTTCTAAAGAGCTCCACATTAAGTGTCAGTAATAAATGTTTCTAAAGAGCTCCACATTAAGTGTCTGTAATAAATGTTTCTAAAGAGCTCCACATTAAGTGTCTGTAATAAATGTTTCTAAAGAGCTCCACATTAAGTGCCTGTAATAAATGTTTCTAAAGAGCTCCACATTAAGTGTCTGTAATAAATGTTTCTAAAGAGCTCCACATTAAGTGTCTGTAATAAATGTTTCTAAAGAGCTCCACATTAAGTGTCTGTAATAAATGTTTCTAAAGAGCTCCACATTAAGTGTCTGTAATAAATGTTTCTAAAGAGCTCCACATTAAGTGTCTGTAATAAATGTTTGTAAAGAGCTCCACATTAAGTGTCTGTAATAAATGTTTCTAAAGAGCTCCACATTAAGTGTCTGTAATAAATGTTTGTAAAGAGCTCCACATTAAGTGTCTGTAATAAATGTTTCTAAAGAGCTCCACATTAAGTGTCTGTAATAAATGTTTGTAAAGAGCTCCACATTAAGTGT
Organism: Ampullaceana balthica; assembly: GCA_944989445.1. Classification (NCBI taxonomy): domain Eukaryota; kingdom Metazoa; phylum Mollusca; class Gastropoda; family Lymnaeidae; genus Ampullaceana; species Ampullaceana balthica. Next base: position 1,224,639 of record CALYLW010000120.1, read on the forward strand.
CTGTAATAAATGTTTGTAAAGAGCTCCACATTAAGTGTCTGTAATAAATGTTTCTAAAGAGCTCCACATTAAGTGTCTGTAATAAATGTTTCTAAAGAGTTCCACATTAAGTGTCTGTAATAAAATGTTTCTAAAGAGCTCCACATTAAGTGTCTGTAATAAATGTTTCTAAAGAGCTCCACATTAAGTGTCTGTAATAAATGTTTGTAAAGAGCTCCACATTAAGTGTCTGTAATAAATGTTTGTAAAGAGCTCCACATTAAGTGTCTGTAATAAATGTTTCTAAAGAGTTCCACATTAAGTGTCTGTAATAAATGTTTGTAAAGAGCTCCACATTAAGTGTCTGTAATAAATGTTTGTAAAGAGCTCCACATTAAGTGTCTGTAATAAATGTTTCTAAAGAGCTCCACATTAAGTGTCTGTAATAAATGTTTCTAAAGAGCTCCACATTAAGTGTCTGTAATAAAGTGTTTCTAAAGAGCTCCACATTAAGTGTCTGTAATAAATGTTTCTAAAGAGCTCCACATTAAGTGTCTGTAATAAATGTTTCTAAAGAGCTCCACATTAAGTGTCTGTAATAAATGTTTCTAAAGAGCTCCACATTAAGTGTCTGTAATAAATGTTTCTAAAGAGCTCCACATTAAGTGTCTGTAATAAATGTTTCTAAAAAGCTCCACATTAAGTGTCTGTAATAAGTGTTTCTAAAGAGTTCCACATTAAGTGTCTGTAATAAATGTTTCTAAAGAGCTCCACATTAAGTTTCTGTAATAAATGTTTCTAAAGAGCTCCACATTAAGTGTCTGTAATAAATGTTTGTAAAGAATTCCACATTAAGTGTCTGTAATAAATGTTTGTAAAGAGCTCCACATTAAGTGTCTGTAATAAATGTTTCTAAAGAGCTCCACATTAAGTGTCTGTAATAAATGTTTGTAAAGAGCTCCACATTAAGTGTCTGTAATAAGTGTTTCTAAAGAGTTCCACATTAAGTGTCTGTAATAAATGTTTCTAAAGAGCTCCACATTAAGTGTCTGTAATAAATGTTTCTAAAGAGCTCCACATTAAGTGTCTGTAATATATGTTTCTAAAGAGTTCCACATTAAGTGTCTGTAATAAATGTTTCTAAAGAGCTCCACATTAAGTGTCTGTAATAAATGTTTGTAAAGAGCTCCACATTAAGTGTCTGTAATAAATGTTTCTAAAGCGTTCCACATTAAGTGTCTGTAATAAATGTTTGTAAAGAGCTCCACATTAAGTGTCTGTAATAAATGTTTGTAAAGAGTTCCACATTAAGTGTCTGTAATAAATGTTTGTAAAGAGTTCCACATTAAGTGTCTGTAATAAATGTTTGTAAAGAGTTCCACATTAAGTGTCTGTAATAAATGTTTGTAAAGAGTTCCACATTAAGTGTCTGTAATAAATGTTTGTAAAGAGTTCCACATTAAGTGTCTGTAATTAATGTTTCTAAAGAGTTCCACATTAAGTGTCTGTAATAAATGTTTCTAAAGAGTTCCACATTAAGTGTCTGTAATAAATGTTTGTAAAGAGTTCCACATTAAGTGTCTGTAATAAATGTTTCTAAAGAGTTCCACATTAAGTGTCTGTAATAAATGTTTGTAAAGAGCTCCACATTAAGTGTCTGTAATAAATGTTTCTAAAGAGCTCCACATTAAGTGTCTGTAATAAATGTTTCTAAAGAGTTCCACATTAAGTGTCTGTAATAAATGTTTGTAAAGAGCTCCACATTAAGTGTCTGTAATAAATGTTTGTAAAGAGTTCCACATTAAGTGTCTGTAATAAATGTTTCTAAAGAGTTCCACATTAAGTGTCTGTAATAAATGTTTCTAAAGAGTTCCACATTAAGTGTCTGTAATTAATGTTTGTAAAGAGCTCCACATTAAGTGTCTGTAATAAATGTTTGTAAAGAGCTCCACATTAAGTGTCTGTAATAAATGTTTCTAAAGAGTTCCACATTAAGTGTCTGTAATAAATGTTTCTAAAGAGTTCCACATTAAGTGTCTGTAATAAATGTTTGTAAAGAGCTCCACATTAAGTGTCTGTAATAAATGTTTGTAAAGAGCTCCACATTAAGTGTCTGTAATAAATGTTTCTAAAGAGTTCCACATTAAGTGTCTGTAATAAATGTTTGTAAAGAGCTCCACATTAAGTGTCTGTAATAAATGTTTGTAAAGAGCTCCACATTAAGTGTCTGTAATAAATGTTTCTAAAGAGCTCCACATTAAGTGTCTGTAATAAATGTTTGTAAAGAGCTCCACATTAAGTGTCTGTAATAAATGTTTCTAAAGAGTTCCACATTAAGTGTCTGTAATAAATGTTTGTAAAGAGCTCCACATTAAGTGTCTGTAATAAATGTTTGTAAAGAGCTCCACATTAAGTGACTGTAATAAATGTTTGTAAAGAGCTCCACAGTAAAGTGTCTGTAATAAATGTTTGTAAAGAGCTCCACATTAAGTGTCTGTAATAAATGTTTCTAAAGAGCTCCACATTAAGTGTCTGTAATAAATGTTTGTAAAGAGCTCCACATTAAGTGTCTGTAATAAATGTTTCTAAAGAGTTCCACATTAAGTGTCTGTAATAAATGTTTGTAAAGAGCTCCACATTAAGTGTCTGTAATAAATGTTTGTAAAGAGCTCCACATTAAGTGTCTGTAATAAATGTTTGTAAAGAGCTCCACATTAAGTGTCTGTAATAAATGTTTCTAAAGAGTTCCACATTAAGTGTCTGTAATAAATGTTTGTAAAGAGCTCCACATAAAGTTTCTGTAATAAATGTTTGTAAAGAGCTCCACATTAAGTGTCTGTAATAAATGTTTGTAAAGAGCTCCACATTAAGTGTCTGTAATAAATGTTTGTAAAGAGCTCCACATTAAGTGTCTGTAATAAATGTTTCTAAAGAGATCCACATTAAGTGTCTGTAATAAATGTTTGTAAAGAGTTCCACATTAAGTGTCTGTAATAAATGTTTGTAAAGAGTTCCACATTAAGTGTCTGTAATAAATGTTTCTAAAGAGTTCCACATTAAGTGTCTGTAATAAATGTTTCTAAAGAGTTCCACATTAAGTGTCTGTAATAAATGTTT